>CM029604.1:24385417-24985417 GCA_017311375.1 Mytilus coruscus | reverse complement strand
TCATACTACATTTGTATGAACATCAAGATTATTCTCCTTTAATCTGTACAGGGAAGTTTTATTGTTGATATTTACCCCTTATGTATCTAGTGTTAAATTAGGTATTTATATGACAGACCTTTCTTGGTATTCCTAATTATTGGAAGATTTTATATAGACAGAAAAAGTATACCTAAAACGACAAAGTTATTTTTCATTTACCTGTATATATTATGAAAACCGGTTTTTCAAAAGTGATTATTTTGTAAGGGTTATATATTTCGCGGTGGTGTATTGCCATGGCTTTAGTTGGACTTGTTTGTTTGCTTTTGGCCTTGAATGTTTGTCCCTAATATTTTACTAACTATGTATTTACTTTCAGGTATCACAGATCTAATTTATTCGTTCATTGTGTGTTAATTTACGTTTTTGATTGAGTTAAGCCTTCCAATTGATGTTTTATCGTGTGTTTTCTATGTTGTGATGTTATACTATTGTTTCAGAATAAGGAGAAGGTTTGGTACCATTAAAACGTTTAATCCCGCTGCAAATGTTTGCACCTGTCCTAAGTCAGGAATCTGATGTACAGTAGTTGTCGTTTGTTTATGTAATTTATACGTGTTTCTCGTTTCTCGTTTTTTATATAGACTAGACCGTTGATTTTACCGTTTGAATGGTTTTACACTAGTACTTTTGGGGCCCTTTATAGCTTGTTGTTCGGTGTGAGCCAAGGCTCCGTGTTGAAGGCCGTACATTGACCTATAATGGTTTACTTTTATAAATTGTTATTTGGATGGAGAGTTGTCTCATTGGCACTCACACCACATCTTCCTATATCTATTTAAACGAGTTACAGCAAATAAATTTGTAATGAGATTTTTCAAAAGACCATTTAATTAAATATGAAAACTTTTTCTTGATAAGATTGTGTGGAAGTGTAGTATAGAGTAGAAAAATCATAACTGTCAACAGAATTAAAAGGACCATCAAAAGCATGTATTTTATCTAAAACCTCTAAAGAATTTTTAACACTCCAAAAATAATTAATACCATTATTTTCATAAGCTTTATTACAAAAGTTAATAACAAGTTCTTTGATAGTAGTAAGGGAGGTAGTTAGAAGAACTGATAGATTGGTAGTAGAACACTTACTAGATGCGGAGATGAAACGGAATTTAAATGGTTTTTTGTGCAATTTAGGTAACCATTACATAGTAGGGACTTTCAAATGTTCGGAAGAGGCTTTAGGCTGGGTAGTGGCAGTGATATGCTTGTTTACAATTTGACTCTCTGTGGAGCGTACGGACCTGAATGTAGATGAATTTGTAATTTCGTTTTGGAGAACTTCCGTGTAGTATATGCGTCACACCACCACTACATTATTTGCTGCTTTATCTGCCGGTACGAACACAAACCGCTTTGCGAGTACTTGGAGTTTATTTTTTATTCTGGAAATGGGAATATCATGGACCCTATTACTAATTTCAGAATTGTTTTCAAAATGAGATATACGAATATTAACAGTATTCATAATTTTATTCAAATAACTGTCTAGAGATTTTTTATCAGATTTTTCACCTTTACACCAATTTTTACAGTAGACAGACAGAGCGTCTTTAATAACCTGACGACACTGTTTCCAATCTATTTTAGATGGAGGACGATATTTCGGTCCTTTCTTAAGAAAAGTTATGACCTCACGGTCTTCGACGATGTTGAGGTCTCCTGTAAGGACATGACCATAGGGAACATATCTAAAACTAGATGTTTCACAATCTCAAGTGGAAGGAACATTATTTACTATATTGACGTCTGATGTAACTGACGTATAATTAAAAATCAAACTTAACTTGATTCCCTCAAAACATATATATGTATACTTTGGCTTTCAAACATCTGGCTTTGTGGCTTAATTAGGAAAATAACGCGGTTGAATATATGTGTTGCTACATTCTACGTCATTTGGTCTGTGGTGAAAGTTGTCTTATTGGCAATCATACCACATCGTTTTTTTCATGTTGTGACGACGCTTAACCATCCTCTAACGTAGGATAGTGGTGTACAACAAAGTTAAAATGTGCCTGTTTGTGTTTCAACACGATTGTCTAAAATATATTTTCTTCTTGTCAGTCAATCAAAAACATATAAGCAATCAAGTAGACATGCTACAAAGAAAACACTTCTTTTTGGTCTTTTATGTATTGCAAATTTTATCCGTATTTCAATGCAATGTGAAAATATTAGATAAGAAAATTAACAAAGAGTAATAAGTTTCCAGTTTATTATCTCTCCTGGCAATGTTTATCTTGGTCTAAATCATGATTATTCGGATTATAAGTGTTGTTATGAAGACAGTCCACAAAAACTTTGTCACACATACATATTCTCCCTTTACAGGAACTGGGACGATCTGGAAAAAAATATCATAAAACTAAGACAAATTTATTACATTGAAAGAGAAAATGCCTTAATTAGGCTAATTATTATTATTATTATTATTATTATTATTATTATTATTATTTTATTATTATCATTATCATTTTATTTTAAATTATTGTTTGTTTTATCATTATTATTGTTATCATTATTGATTAATTTACTTTGACAGTTGACTGTTCTGTTTTGAAGTTCATATGAGTATGGCCAAACTTTAGGCCAGCATTCGTCCACACGACCATAGCAATCATCGTGGTCTTTACAACACCTGTAAAATAAAGTTTAAAATGTTTTCAAAGCAAGTCCATGTACAAGTACCCTGCCACATCCACTTTTGTTAAGCCTTTTTAACTGATTTTTATAGTTCGTTCTTATGTTGTACTGTTATATCACTGTCCCAGGTTAGGGAGGTTGGGATCCCGCTAACATGTTTAACCCCGCCACATTATGTATGTATGTGCCTGTCCCAAGTCAGGAGCCTGTAGTTCAGTGGTTGTCGTTTGTTTATGTGTTACATATTTGTTTTTCGTTCATTTTTGTACATAAATAAGGCCGTTAGTTTTCTCGTTTGAATTGTTTTACATTGTCATTTCAGGGCCTTTTATAGCTGACTATGCGGTATGAGCTTTGCTCATTGTTGAAGGCCGTACGGTGACCTATAGCTGTTAATTTCTGTGTCAGTTTGGTCTCTTGTGGACAGTTGTCTCAATGGCAATCAATTCACATCTTCTTTTTTATACATACAAGTTGTTGGTTGATAGGAATATCATACAAAACGAGAATACACAAAACGGTCTTCAGTAGTTGTCGTTTGTTGATGTGGTTCATAAGTGTTTTCGTTTCTCGTTTTATATAGATTAGACCGTTGGTTTTCCCGTTTGAATGGTTTTACACTAGTAATTTTGGGGCCCTTTATAGCTTACTGTTCGGTGTGAGCCTAGGCTCCGTGTTGAAGACCGTACTTTGACCTATAATGGTTTACATTTATAAATTTTGACTTGGATGGAGAGTTGTCTCATTGGCACTCATACCACATCTTCTTATATCTATTTACCAGAATTTAAATTTAAAATAAACGTGTCAAATTGAAAGAAGTTAGTAATAAATAGTTCTCTATACTAGTAACTAATTTGATAATGGCAATCAATTGAAGCAGTTTAGAAGAAGATAAAAAAAAACGTGCTAACCTGCCAAGTGTCAATATGCGTTTCACAAGTTAGGAACCCTCCAAGTTGTTGACTTGAGAAATATCACTGAATTCCTTTCAATTAAAATTAATAATCTCGTTCATAGTCACAACGATTTAAAATTGTTCTAACGTTGTGTGTAGACTTCTGAGACTAGGTAATCTTTTTTTATAAAAACAAGGAGATGTGGTATGATTGCCAATTAGACAACTATCCACCAAAGTTCAAAATGAAGTGTATGTAAGCAGTTATTTGATTGAGTTAAGCCTTCCAATTGATGTTTTATCGTGTGTTTTTCTATGTTGTGATGTTATACTATTGTTTCAGAAAAAGGGAGAAGGTTTGGTACCATTAAAACGTTTAATCCCGCTGCAAATGTTTGCACCTGTCCTAAGTCAGGAATCTGATGTACAGTAGTTGTCGTTTGTTTATGTAATTTATACGTGTTTCTCGTTTCTCGTTTTTATATAGACTAGACCGTTGGTTTTACCGTTTGAATGGTTTTACACTAGTACTTTTGGGGCCCTTTATAGCTTGTTGTTCGGTGTGAGCCAAGGCTCCGTGTTGAAGGCCGTACATTGACCTATAATGGTTTACTTTTATAAATTGTTATTTGGATGGAGAGTTGTCTCATTGGCACTCACACCACATCTTCCTATATCTATAGGCAACCGTACGGCCTTCAACAATGAGAAAAACACAAACTGTGTAATCGGTTATAAAAGGCCCAGACATAAAAATATGAAACAATTCAACTGAGAAAACTAACGGTCTAATTTATAACAAAACAATTTACGAAAAACAAATATGACAGACATGAACCAACGACACCCACTGAACTACAGGCTCCTGACTAGTCTGCTGGTGCCAAAACCTCCCCTAACCTTGGACAGTGAATAGTGCTTAACTCATCAGATCGATAAAAAGCAGAAAATATCTAACGAAAACACAGACCGGACGTGGCAGCGTATCAATACATTCCACAACAAAAAAGACACTAACTAAAGATCTGAGAGTAATCGCAGTTACTGACAGCTAGTTCAAAGCTAATTAATAACAACTATTGTAACATGAATGGTTATTTTTCCTTTGATCTTCGAGTGAGTTAAATTATGTTAAATTTAAGAGGAGTGCGTAAACTGAATGATTTTTTAAGTTATTGCACTTTCCAGTCCCGCGGTGTGTCGCTTGTCATAGGAAAAGCATGGGAGGAGCTTAGACCTTACCTTAACACTAGCCAAGATTGTAGACCTTACCCTAAATTAAAAATGATTCCATAAACGTGAAGCAAATGAACGCCCAAGGAGAGCTACAAAAAAGAATAACGTGGTCTATAAATGAAAAGGCGATATTGATAAATTGGTGGACACTGGCTTTTATCGTGCCGAAATAAATACTCCCAAAATTTGTCACTTGGTTTTCAGTCGTTTCTTTTCCTCCACTTTTCAAATGTATATCTCCGTGAATTATTTATCTCTGGACCTTACGCAATCAGCAGCCCATCTATTAATCGATCTTTTCATGGTGTTGAAAAAGGCAGAAACATTCACAATAACTTTTCTAAAACTACACGTCCTATTGGGTTTGAAAGGGGGGATACTTCAATAACACATAAATTGCTCTCTAGTCTTTAAACCTTGATGAAAGTATCACGGCAACAATTCATTTACATATAATGAAACATAAAATCAAATCCTACTAAAAAATTATAATCCATGAGTTAATTTTCTGAAAATAAGAGACGTTTTGTCGAAGAAAGCTCCACTATTTGGTGGACATATTTAATTAATGAAAAGTACAGTTAAGTTTAAATTTTGACATGTGTCATCGTCCGTTAATGTTACAAATCATATATAGTCACGCCTTACTCATTAACATATTTAATCCACTCAAAGCTACACTTTTCGTGAATTAAATACGTTAATTCGTAAAAGGCGTGTTATATATATATAACATAAAAAGATCATGTATCTAATAGATATAAGAAGATGTGGTATGAGTGCCAATGAGACAACTCTCCATCCAAGTCAAAATTTATAAATGTAAACCATTATAGGTCAAAGTACGGTCTTCAACACGGAGCCTAGGCTCACACCGAACAGTAAGCTATAAAGGGCCCCAAAATTACTAGTGTAAAACCATTCAAACGGGAAAACCAACGGTCTAATCTATATAAAACGAGAAACGAGAAACACTTATGAACCACATCAACAAACGACAACTACTGAACATCAGATTCCTGACTTAGGACAGGTGCAAACAAATGCAGCGGGTTTAAACGTTTTAATGGTACCAAACCTTCACCCTTTTTCTGAAACAATGGTGTAACATCACAACATAGAAAGACACAATATAAAATATCAACTGAAATAGCTTAACTCAATCAAAGGACATAGTAACACCATTGAACATACACTGAACAAATAAATTTGACCTATGATACAATGTAAATTCAAAACAAATAAACTAAGGGAAGAATAATAAAAGTAACATGTTATATCGGTATGAAATGTTAAACAATTTAAGAAAAACAATATTTTCGAACAAAATATCAGCCATTTGCAATAACTTTAAACACAGGTAAATAAAATAATTTTGTTGTTAGGTATACGTATACAGTTACAATAGAGAAAGGAAATATTTTAACAAAATAAATAATTTTGATGTTCATAGTACGAAGTGGAAATTTATATTAGTACCAAACACTTATCAAAGCTGGTATATAGACCAGATATAACCCTGAATAACATTAAATAACAAAAAAAAGCATTACAATTAATATCAACGGGTCAAATAAACAAGAAAGTACGATTTGAGAGTACTCGCAGTTACTGACAGCTAGTTAAAAGCCAAAACAATTAATAATAAAAATCATGCTAAAACTAAATTATCAATCAGTAAACATCCAACATCTAATGGATTTAGTGTAAAGACGTCATTAACAGTCAGAAAAAACTTGAAATTGTGCAATGCCAAAATATAGGTTTCGACAGATTGAAGTACATTTCAAAAATTGGAACGTTTAAGAGCTTGAAATATTGACACATTATGTAGACACGTTATTGTTTAAGGGTGTATTTTGATATCTTTTTGTTTTTACGTCGTTAATTTGATGTAACATTGGCGAAAAAACCCACGCCTCCTTTTATTTATATTAGACATGCATACTAACTGATCTACACCGTCAACTGGTCTACCACTACCATACCATCCATAAAATCAACCGTAGTTATGCATACATGTACTTACTGATCTACACCGTCAACTGGCATACCACTACCATACCATCCACAAAAACATCCATAGTCTAGAAGTGCAGTGGCTTGGACCGCTCCAAAATAATAGGTTAATTGATATGCAAGGTTCCAAATAGCTCTCTTATTTTTCACGCTTCTAGCCTCTGTAATAAAACATATAAATACAGGGTCTACGGTCATAAAACCTACTCGATACTCAAAGTACATAATGTGTATCCTTTACAAAAACCAGTATAATGATTGATTGAACTCTGAGTCTGAGTATGATAATCGTTCTCCAAATTTTTATAACCGTAAGGCCAGGAATATGCATACAAAAACAAATGTATAATTTAAATTGAAAGTATTCAAACTCTTTCTCAGTTTCGTATTTTGGATGTGTTTTACTTTTTTGTCATTATCATCAGGTATTTGGTATTTTCAGAAAGATCTTTTCAATTCTAAGGAAGATTGAAGACGGGTGAAAACATGTGGCCAGTATATGAAAAAGAATGCATGGTTAAAGCGAAAAACAAAACAACACAAGGTCAACATTAAGGAGTTGATACAACCTTAGTATATGTACTAGTGAAAGAAACGTTGTTCACATCGAAACCATGACTGGACAACTGAACAACTGGACAACTGGAAATATTTGAATTATACCTTTATCAACCTGTCACAGAATTTTTAAATCGGCTAAAGATTATTTTCTACAAGTTGCTTACGTACCAACTTTATGAACATCGATGTACATGAGGACAAACAAAACACATGCAGTTATATCCTGAAAGGAAAAAATATATAAATAGAATACAATTTTTTTTAAACAACTTATCAATTTACAAGATATTCGAATTTCTGAGTAGATATTATGCATAGCATGTAACGAGCATTAAATGTTTAAGAAATGTTCTTAAGCGTTCTTAAGCTAATAACTTCATTTTTCTAATTTCCCAGTTGAAATTCAAATTTCCAATTTTCATCCCAGTCGACTGTTTGCTGAACCTATCTATTGTATTTAATTTTAATGTGTTTTAATGTGTTATATGTGTTCTCGACTTGAATACGCATGAAACATTTGCCACTGGACGTTAAACAAGCAACAATCGATCAATAAACCTTAAGTCAGACGTGCTGTATTGCTATTGCCGGCTACATTATAAAAATAAGGAGGTAAGGTATTATATTTGCCAATGAGACATTTATCCACAAAAGTTCAAATAAGTGCGACCTTCAACAATGAGAAAAACTCATACCGTATAGTCGGCTATAAAAGGCCCCGACATGAAAAATATGAAACAATTCAATGAGAAAACTAACGCCCTAATTTATAACAAAACATAAACGAAAAACAAATATGACTGACATGAACAACGACAACAACTGAACTACAGGCTCCTGACTTGGGACAGGCACATAAAGAATGTGGCGGGGTTAAATATGTTTGATAGCGCGCAACCCTCCCCCTAACATGAGACAGTGGTGTAACAGCACAACATAAGAACAAACTATAAAAATCAGTTGAAAAAGGCTTAACTCATCAGATCGATACAAAGCAGAAAAAGATCAAAAATAAAGACAGACTGGAATTGGTAGGGTATTTATCTATCCCTCATCACTAACAACAAAAAGGACTGTAAGTACAGATCTGAGAGTACTTGCAGTTACTGACAGCTAATTCAAAGCCAATAACAACTAATAAAAAAATCATGTATCTAAGACTTAAATATCAATTAGAACACATCCAACATCACAAGGATTTAGTGATAGACGTCATTAACATCAGAGAATTAAACATGACCTTGTGCAATGCCAAAATATAGGTTTCGACAGATTGTAGTACCGTTAACGTGCATATGTGTATAATAAAACTATTTAGTATATGATTTTAATTTACTTATAACAAAATCAATATGTATACCAATAAAAAACAATATTCAAAGATCTACAGTGTTGAATTGGTAACCTTTTAGAATAAGGTTTACCCGGATCGTATATAAATTTCCGGGCTCGGTGAACAATATCACCGTAAAATTTAGGATGTGCCTTTCCGTCTGAAATAAGTTTTTTATTGGTACAGCCAAACTTGCAATCCAAATATTTGATCTATGGAAGAATTTAATAAAGGTTTTAAGTAATTTGTGGTAACGAAATCCCTAACTTAATAATTTACCAGTTATACATAGATTATGCTCATTGAAATCCAAAACGTCACTACAGAAACGAGCATAACGAACGAGTTAGGATATATAAACACCGTAAGTACATAGCTATTTTTTATACATTCTTCTTTGTAACATCTCTTTTTTATATGCAATTGAGTTAAATATACTCAGTTTATTGTGTAGTAATTTCTTGTCTCTTTTTTCTCTGGCGTAGAAAAACATAAAAACAGTTATAAAAAAAAAATATTTCTACATGTGAACATTAATAGTACTTAGTATAATTTCTATATGACTAAATCGTCTTCCTCCATTATCTGTATAGGGTATAAACTGAGTAATTAACCGGAACGTACTTCGGTGTATTTATCAGTTTTCGAGCATAGAATTGCAGTTCTTTTCACGTACAAAAAAATAGATTAAAATTAATTAGTCATGTATTTCATATCGTAAGAAAGCTTGTTATTCTTCTGACATACATTTATATTTTGTTAAAGGGGCATGCATTAGCTATGAGATATAAAAATAATTAGAATATGATTTTTTTGTTCAATCATTAATGAAAGTGAAATAGTGAAATAGTGAAATAATAATTTGCTTTTAGCAGCCAGTTTGGTTCAATTTTTTCAAGCTAAGAAACATCGTTGATGAATTATTCACTTGCAAGGGAATAATTCGACATCATTGAAACCGTATTCATATGACCTTCTATTTAACCCTTTAGCTAAACATGGGTTACGCATGAACTAAGCATGTTCAGCTATTAAAAGGAAAAGAATGTCAACGTTGAAAGTGAAACAAGGTGCAACCATTTGGTTGACTGATTCGAATCACAAAAACTCATTATTATACAGGTAAAAACGATGATTAATATGTTGTTAAACCTATCATATGAAACAAAACAGGGCCTAAAAAAATCCAATTGCACGTGTTCGGTATCTATTTATATCTATGTTTATGTTTAGATCAGATTATATGACTGTCAGCAGTCTTCGGAGGTCACCTCGATGGTTGATTAGATGGTGTCTAGACTAAAATACACATGAAATGCGGATACATATTATCGAGTCCATGCATTTTTAATTGTTCATTTTATACTTCTTGCAAGTTTGATATACGTTTTAGTAAGTTATAAATCAAATATGAGAATTTGAGTCAAATCGGTGAACACGAAGTTGACAGCTAATGCCCCTTCAATATTAAGTTTGTTCATACTAATGAATGTATTTTCAGTGGTGTAAGGGACATGTATGTAACATTTTACTGATTTAGATCGAGGTACACAGTATTTAGGGAAATACGCACGATATAGTATTATAAGAAGACAGTTTTCATGGTGAAAATAATATATAGGAAGTGGCAAATTCCTTAAAATTTAGATCCAAAAATTAACAACTGCATGGAAAATAAAATAGCATTACGGACATTGTTAATTCCACAATTTTTCCGCCATCGCAAGCAGGGTATGAAATGTTTTTTTTTTTTTTTTTGCTGTTTTTGCCAAATTCATTTCTAATTCAGTACACTATACAAAGCTGTATGTACAATGTTATCATATTTAAAATATACAGAGGTACAATACGAATTCCATTTAAAAAATACTTACTCGTAAAATCAGCATAATTGAACTGTTTCCGTCTGCAAAGTGACAAAACAAGAAATATATTGACAAGATCAAGGACCGATTGGGTTGAAATGGTCACGAAACGTTGAGAGAATAAGAAAAATAAAATCAAATAGATCGTGATAATCAATTTATTACACAATATATAATCGTCTTAAAAAAAAAAACTTTTTTCGTCAAGACTTCCAATTACGAAGTGCACATGCACAAGTAAAACCAGCGAATGATTTTGCACAAAACTGACAATAAATGAGGATCCGGCTGGGATTTACAGAATACAGAATACTAGGCAGAATAAAAGGCAATAAAATTTAAAAGTTTTGAGAACAATAGGCAAAAAAATAATAACGAATAGAAAATAATGGGGTGTTAAAATATAAAATATAATGGGCAAAATAGATAAAGAATACAGAAAAATGACCTAAGCAATTAAAGAATACAGAATTGAAAAACATTCCATCCAGACCCCCATATATGAATGTCTGATGACGTTTGTGGTTTTAAATTTAATGATAATAGCTATATGAATTATGTTATTGTATCGAGTATGACATTCATTGTATCAATTTATGAAGGTAATATAATTAATATCAAAATAAGATCTTGTTTGATTGTCAATCAGACAACAATCCACCATAGATCAAACGAAGCGGAAGTACGCAACTATATGTACCTGTGTGGCCTTCAACACAAAAATAAAACTGTATAGTTAACTAAAATAAAAAAAAAAAGGGACCCTACGTGAAAAAATAAAAACCTCTCAAATGAAAATACCAATTAAGCTGACTTTATAATAAAGCAGAATATATGCAATGATAATTTAACATTCAAGACTAAAACCTTGATTCTGGGTACAAATAGTAAATTTACAGAACTCAAGCATTCTTGTATGTTTAGGATTGCATCCTCAAAACCATGAAAAATGGGAGAAAAAACATTAAGCATAGCATTGTACGGAACAAATGAATAACCACTGCAATTACCAATAGTTTCTATGTTGTTTTTAAATTGAAGGAATAAACATAAAGACTTAGGTTTATTTTGAATATTGATTTTTCTTATTCCTATCTATCATGTACAAGTGGTGAACAAATGGCATTGAAAATTCACAGTCATCTAAATATGACACAAAACAAAATTGCACTTTTCACAACCCGTCTGCTTGATAGGCATGGGCTATCTTCTATTGTCTGTATTGATAAATTGTCAGTTTCAAAATACGTATTCTCTTGTCTCTAATGGCAAAATGAATAATTAAATATAAGGATATATTCACTGACAATCATATCGCGTTTCCGTATTTTATATATAAAACAAAAAGGACAACACTATTCTGGCAAAAAGATAGATGGATATATCATGTCCTACAGTCATTACGACATATACAGAACGAAAACATGTAAATGTTATATGAATATAAAACCTCTTTTGCATTGAACCGAAACGCTGAGCCGGACTATCAGCGTGCCAACTCGCGAGTTAAATGTCCGCCTCCTACTCTGAAACAATCGAGCCAACAAGTCTTTCTGGTACTCTGAAATGCCGATTGCGTACCGGAGAAGCCACAAATACCAGTTTTATAGTCGTTTCCGTATAACAAAAAAGTTATCCATCACAGACAATAAAAAACTCACACCAACGATCTGTGTAGTTATGTTTCATTGACGGTGAGTATTGACCAACCAATGCATTTTCAATGGTATATTTATACTACTACTAATTCTAAATAAACATGAGGTCAAACATATAGAAACTGCTGCTTTCAAAAAGCTTTTATAAATAATCCTACATGTATATCAGCAACACATTAATCAAATGGATGACAAGCCAGAAAAGTGCATCTGATCTCTGGAGGCTATATAATCAACACGGACATTAAAAGAATCAATAAATTCAATGCACGTGTGTATAATGAATATGAAAATAATAAGATGTGGTATGATTGCCAATCCACCAGAGAACAAATGGCAAAGAAGTGAGCCACTATAGGTCACCGTACAGCTTTCAACATTGAGCAAAACCCATACTGCATTGCAAGTTATAAAATCTGTAATTGTTTTTAAGTCTTGAAATTTAAAATCGAAAACTTATCAAAACGCTTATTATAATTCATGGTTCATAAAGCTGTGTTCTGACTGTAGTTGTTGGACAATTTAGCCAGGGTATATCACTTCACCAGCAGGAGAGGTGAATCACGATCAAATATCCTTTTCATGTCTTTGAAGCATGTGCCCGTTGATGATATTTGATCTCCTTAAAGAATATTTCAGCTAATGATAAAAGCTATTAAAAAGCTTACCTGATTGACAAATCTATGGTACAACCTGCAGATCAAGATCATTGAATATCATCAAGCGGGATTTTGCTGAAATATATAGTATTGCTCAACGAACCTGTGAAATTCCCATTTCGAGTTTTAAAGTTCAGAAAAAAAAAAAAAAAAAAACAAATTTAAGGTGTATACATTTGTTAGGTTGTTTCCAAATAAAATAAAATTTTGGATTGTTTTAGTAGAAGATATTTGAGCAATGATGTGCTACTGATGGAAACAAAACAGGAAAAATAAAATAAATACTTTAAATCTTGTAAACCATTAAACGATGACGCCATTTTAAACCGAGTTACGGATTTTTAAGACGCAATTCTTATCGACAACAAACTTATGGATCATACTCTTTTTATTCAGGAACTTCCTTAGTGGATGAATAAGTGCTCCTTTTTGTAATTACTTCAATAACATACTATTTTTTTTTTTTAGTTCAACGGGAAGTTATTGATATACGTATTAAAACTTTATAAATTTTTAACACTGCTATATTCCTAAACATCACCGACTCGTCCAAAAAAACAAAACAAAATTTACTTTAATATCTTTAAAAACATAAATATCACACTGTCTAATGTGTACGCGTCCGAAGCAGTTTCTTGGATTTACTATCATCAGAAACGTTGAAAGTATTTTATTAAAAATGAACTGATAAGTATAGGTTTAGGTGATATTTGGTATAACCAAGGCTATTTTATAGATGGTAAGCTCTCCATTGCTTTTTAGTTGATAATTAAACAGCACCTGTTTGATCTTCTGAAGCAAGATTTCTACAGCCAACGGAGTACTTTTGTTGAATGTTCAAGTTCAACTGAGTACTTTAGTTAAATGTTCAAGTTATATATATATATAGGGTTCATAATTTTTGTTTACAATATTACTTATGTAAACCAATACCAGTTATTTATAAGACATGTTTTTTTTTTCCAAAATAAGACTAGTCACAAGTTAACTATAGAATGTGGACTCTACTCTTCAATTTCTAGAAGATTAGAAATAGTCTTTGAAGTTTTTGTAAGGATGACATCGAGGATGAAATACGTTTCCTTTTAAAATGTCCCACGTTTCAAATTCTTACATCTATTAAGGATGTAGTCATGTCAGGTTTAGAAATTTTTGTCAGATGTTCGTACTCCTTGGGTTTTTTCCTACGATAAAGGGTAAACTATTTTACCCCATATCAACCACTTTTCTTTTCATAGAAGACTTCAATAGATCATAAAAGTTCATTACCAAAATTTAAGCAGATTCTAGATTTCTTTTTCTTACGATTTTTAACCCAATAATGCTAATGCTAAATATAAGGTTAAATTCAGAGTCAGTCTTTTCCCGCCATTTTAAACCAATCAAATCTCTTGAAAAGGAGTTCTATAACCTATCATTATTATTCTTTCGGTTATTGTGTTCCTTAACTACTGATATTTTGAATCAATCTTAAATTCCAGATTTATTTTAATTTCATCTGAATATATCTTTACATTTGTACTTCGTATTATTGGAAAAAAAACCTTCTATGTAAAAATTATACAATCAGTGAGTTTAATGAATCTGAAAGAGCTATGCAATGTGAGTAGATTCATATTTCGTGCACACACAAAAAAAAACAAAAAAAATAGAAAAAATTTAAGATCTGACATGTTTTAATATGTTTTGAAATACATGCTGTAATTCTATATATACTATGTGTATTTTATGTTGTATGTCTATAGTTGTTATGACTTTGGTAAATAAAGATAATGATTTAGTTTGAGTTTTTAAACGATATTACATGTATCACGTGACATTAATTTTGGTAAATCGTGTTTTTAATCAAAGTACTTTAAGGTTTTAATAGGCATACGGACATTATAAATTGTTCATTAACTTATAATTTACCAGTTTGTTTTTTTTTTTTTTTTTTTTTTTATCAAATTCCAAATATTTTATGTGGTTAATTTGATATATGAAGTTGTATTGTTATTTCTTTATCTATGTACCATAGATGACCGAAAATGAAGATACAAGTGTACAACACATCACCAGAGACCGAATGACATAAGAGTTAATAACTTAAGGTCACCTTACGCCTTCAACAATAAGCAAAACCAGTATTGCATTGTCAGCTATAAAGGCCCCGAAATAACAAATGCAAAACAATTCAAACGAGTAAACTAACGACCTGATTTATGTACACAAAAAATATTACGATACACAAATATGATGTACAGCAACACACGACAACCACTGAATTACAGGCTTCTGACTCCGGACAGACGCATACAGAAGATGGCGGGATTAAACAAGTTTGAAGGCGTCCATCCCTACGCTAACCTGGTACAGTGGTTTAACAGCACAATATATGAATTAACTATCAAAATCAGTTGAAAAGGGCTTAATTCATCAGATCGATACAAAGCAGAAAAATAAGTAACCAAAACACAGACCGGACGTGACAGGATATGTATACATTTCCATAACAAAAAGAGACTAAGTACAGATATGAGAGTACTCGCAGTTACTGACAACTAGTTCAAACTGAATAACAAACTAATAAAAAAAAAATCATGTATCTAAAACTGAAAATCATGTATGTGGCCACTACAGAACGAAGTAAAATTAAAATCGATACTTTGCTCTATATATCTATATAGTTACTTATCAACAAAACAACTGTCACAATCTTTAAAGAAATAACACTACGTACCAGATGGAATTTGGTAAATCTTTGTGGCAGCGAACGCATTTCACTCGTCCTAAAGCTAACGTATCTACAGCAAATAACACTAAAGAAGATACATATTAAGCAATTTGTCTGTGACAACAAATAATGTTTCCATTTAAGTAGTATCAGAACTAAGACATTAATGATTTATTTTACTTATGCATTGATAAACGTTCGTGCAATGTATATAAGACAAAAACTATTGCCAGGTGACGTCAGGTAGTGGCAAAAAATTCGATGATACAATACTGCATAACATGTTGTCATTAAATGACGATTATGTTACACATTTGTGTACTTTCGTCATTCAATTCGTCGTATTGATAATAAACGTACCTGTACAAGGTATTTTCTCTGTGTAAAAATGACTTTTCAGACATTAATGTTACTTGTTCAAGAGACTGAAGGTGTTATTGCATTTAGAATTTGTCTACCTTATTGCGTAATGAAGATTTATTACACCAAGATGTCGTTAAATGAAATTGGATACTCTACATTTATAATGCTTTTCAATAACATATGTTCAAATCGCTTAAAAACCCCTCCTTAATTATTGCTAACTATTATCCTGAATTGATAATAATATATAGGTGTAAATAAGATACTCAATAAGACATATTCGGGCTTAGACCATGAAGGTGTATCCAATACATGTAGTTGATCATTGTTTTGTAAATACTGTTGTGTTTTAAATAAATGTTGAATTTTGAATAAAAATAAAAAAAAGTACGTTACTTTGTAAAGCTTTTTTTAACATACGGAGTAATATAGATTGAGCGCCAACTTCCTCACCATTACAAAAGTCTTCCGGTCTTAAGTTTACTTAAAATTAACAGTGTCTCAGCGCCTTGTGTGTATCTTGAGGTTCTAAAAATAGTATGGCTTATTTCTGACGAGATGATCAAGTTATAAGTGCCTAAAAATAGCCCAACACCTCAACTTTAACGAATTTTGGTAACATTTTAATAATTTTCCCAAAAAAAGTAAAAGGACTTCTTAACTAAAAGTCAAATTATGTTGTAAATTAAAAAAAAATCTTGATAAGGTTTTTCGGTTACAAATCTACCGTACAAATTAACTTATTTTGTTTAAAACGTCTTTAAATGCAAAATTGTAGAAACACATTGTATAGTTATAGTAATGTTGCTAAAGAAAAAAAGAGTCAATAGCAACATGTAGCGTGGAATAATATTTTCATTTTATTTAATAGAAGATTGGTAAAAGTGTTGTGAAAAGTTTCGAATATATAATACAGACTCTTTATCGGTTCTCTTCAATATTGCAATTCCAGTAAGCTTTAAAAATTCCGATTAACTTTCCGACCCTCTGATTGAAGCAAATGCGGGGGAAGCAGGTCCTCCCACTATAATACATTTTGAGTTCTCAATGCTCTTCAACTGCGTACTTTATTTGGCTTCATCAACTTTTTTTATTCGAGCGTCACTGGTGTATAAAAGAGGGACAAAAGATACCAGAGGGACAGTCAAACTCATTGATCGAAAATAAACTGACAACGCCATGGCTAAAAATAAAAAGACAAACAGACAAATAATAGTACAGATGACACAACATAGAAAACTAAAGACTAAGCAACACGAACTCCACCAAAAACTGAGGGTGATCTCAGGTGTATCTTTTGTAGACCATGTAGACGAAGGGCGGCATCTGACGTACAAAACTTAAATCTATGATTATTATAAAAAATATGTGGTATGATTGCCAATGATACAACTCTCCACAAGATACCAAATGACACAGAGATTAACAACTATAGGTCACCGTACGGCCTTAAACAATAAGCAAAGCTTATACCGCATATAGTCAGCTATAAAAGGTTCCGAAATGACAAATGTAAAACAATTTAAACGAGTTTATGTGTCCTGTTGTGCAGGTTAGCATGTTTTGTTCATGTCTAATGTATTAGTTTTCTCAATAGATCTGTTGCACATTGAAACATTCAAAATTTTAATACAAATCATATAGTTTAATATTCTTTTTTTTTTTAATTATACTTTTCAATTTTGTGAAAAATTGTGCATTTGGATCGGAAAAGAGTGCTCTTCTCTGTCTGTTAGGCGTGTACATTGTTTTTTAAATGGTATGTGCATGTAGACAATATATCTACCATTACATCTCAATGATGATTAAAAATAAATGAAATATAAAAAGAAAACCAACAATAATTGTGTATGGTCAAAAGTCTTGTATTGTATTATAATATCTGTAAACAGAACAGGAATGACAATCAGAACATTCTGTCTTGTAATGATATCATAATATTCAAACCTGGTGTTTATATGTGTTCAGTTTTAACAACATTTAATAATTTCTAACTTTAATGTGTTTAGGTTTAGAATACCTTTAAATCTTCATGTGTGTCAGTTGCAAACCACGAAGGTCTCAACCTACCAGTTTGGGTAAAGACGACCGGCTGGGTTTTGATAAAACACCCCCATTCAATTATTAATTAATGCGAAAATCCCTACTTATTCATTTATTTCATAAGTAAATCACAACTCATTTATATATACATCAGCTATCATGACATCAATAAGATGCTAACCACCGTATTCGTGATTCATATCAGACATATGTATATATATATATATATACATGTACATGTATTATGTGTTTCTGTTCACATTATGGGATAAAAAGATCAGAACATATTTTTACAGACATATCAATAGAAGACGAACATGTATTACCCATTGACATATAAATTTCTACCCATTTATACATTTCCTCAGTTTAACACCAACCAATCAATCAACCACTCATCTTATTGGGCTAATTATCTAGATGTAAATGCACGTTTAGTATCCAGCACATGTCTAGTTTTGTCATAACTTTAAATCAACCCATAAACACTTCATAGATCTTAATGGCATTTCATATAAATCCTATATTCTTTACATATATCTTTATAGAGAAACTTTACATCTCCTTTTTTTTATATTAAAAGCTGTTACTTTCATGGATTTTTGCAAGTTTTGAAAACGTATAACTAACTTGGCCTGGTGTAAACCTAAAAATAAATAACTTTACACAAGACAGGATGAAAAGTATATTTTGAAAACACAAAATGCAGGAAACAAATGTGTATAAAAGTAAATGAAGTTTCGCGGACAAAAAAAAGCATGCCTAGCAACAGATGAAAATAAATTATTAATCCGGACAAAATGCTCCCGCCGCCATCCCACTTAAGAAAAACATATCAAATGGTCGTCCTCGAATTGCCCGATCTTTTTAATGTGTAACGTTTTTTTTTTTATAAAACAGGTCAAAGGTTGTGGGTTTGAATCCCGCACGTGGCAGGTCCACTCGACTCCACTCTCAATTGACTATAGATTGTCAGTTTTCCTACCGAAGGTCGTTGTTTCTCTTCGGGCAATTCTCCACCAATAAAAACTGACCGCAACGAAATAGCACAATAGTGCTAAAAGTGGCGTTAAACACCAATCAATCAATCAGTATAATACAGGTGAACTGATAATTAAGTTAGAACAACTGACTGAGACGATAAACTAGGCTTGCACAGATCTCAACAATAGTAGATAATTTGTACCTTGAGTCTCTCCACAACGTTCAAAAAGCATCATATCAGTTTGAAATGATCTTCTACTTCGAACTTTATTTGGCCTCTAAACTTTTTAAATCGAGCGTTACTGATGAATTTTCTGTAGACGAAACCATTGTCTGGTGTACAAAATGTTATGCCGGGTATCTATGAGTAGTTTATTGCTTTCGCGCCATGTGTATGTTCTACGGTGACACGACAGTTCGCTAAAATGCGATAAACATTCAAATTCTTGAAATCTATTACTCAAATCATAGTCAAATAGGAATGAATATTAAGCACAACTTTGACAGTTTATCATGTTAGTTGAGTCGTCTGCAAATAATGAATGGAGACGTCTCACACCGCGTATCCGAAATCCGCAGAGGGATCCGAATTCCGAGGAGCAATTAATGACAAGTGTGTAACGGTGGATAGTAGCCGGTAAAATCTGGACCCGATTCCCACGGAATAATTATGCTCCATGTATATCGGATCTAGATTTTACCTACTCACCGTAGCAACTTTTTATTAACTGCTCCTCGGAATTCGGATCCCTCCGCGGTTTTTGATCGGGTTTGGATCGCCTTAGGTTTTCCAAAACACACAACATTGATTAATAACTGTTTTTTTTTAACTTCCGGTAGCAAATCTGTTACGCATATTCAGACTGAGAAGAAATATCAAAATGATACAAAAAGTATTTCGAACGGGATAAATGTAGAGAAATTTGGACTGCTGCTGGTAAATGAGAGTATTTTGATAAGTATAGCACATCTAACTTGCAACAGGTCACCTACGGACCCTAGGAAATTTAAAGTCGTAGCAAGCCTCCCATGCAGAAACCATGACACTCTCCCTAAAAGAGGCATTGGTTGTCTTGGGAAGAAATGGAGCCGCAGAAGAATAGAGGCGAAAGGTTAAAGACTTGGCAAGTGAAGAGGGGAAGCATCATAACAAAATAGTGAACCATGGATTTGGCGTTTCCATTCCAATCGGACGTGGCTGCGTATTTATACATCCCGCACAGCTAAACAGACACAAGCTAGAAGATTGTAACTGAAGGTTAAAAAATTTCAAGAGTAAAGAAAATATGCAAGAACTACTAGTAAAAGTATAAAAAAAAAAAAAAAACACAAAGTAGCAGTCACTTTGAACAAAGTATGATTTTCCACTAAGGGTCGGTGGTTCTCCCCGGGCACTCCGGCTTCCTCTACCACTGAAAACTGACCACCACGAAATAGCACAATAGTGTTGAAAGTGGCAATAAACACCAATCAATCAATCAACAAAGAAATAAAGATACCATATTTAAGAAAAAAATCTTAATTTGCAAACGAAATCCAACATTTCACAATTGTGTAAGCCTACCCCTTTTCCTCATGCAAATTCAAAAAGCTGGTTTTGAAAACAATTTTAATGTATTTACAACTTTAAATCTGATATCATTCTTTACATTTCTACATTGTCATACGTGTTCAATGAGACAACTGTCCACAAGAGACTAAAATGACACAGAAATTAACAACTATAGGTCACCGTACGGCCTTCAACAATGTGTTCAATTCGCTTGTTATTGATTTTAGGATTGCTAATGTTTCTGTCGAAGGTCGGTGTGTTCTCTTCGAATACTGCCGATCCAAACTGACCGCTAGGATGAAGCCAAGATGGAGTTTAACACCACCAATAACAAAGCAAACAAATTCAGATGCACATTTATTAATTTCTATTTAAGTTATTCTTCGATGCGAGAATTTAAAAAAAAATACATGAAAAATACAGTCTTGCTTCAAAAGTGTCTTCAACGTCAATGCTAAAGAACAAATATATACTGTCAAAATCGTGCTTTGAAAATAAACACTGTGTTTAATATCTAATCACATTTGATAGTAAGCACATATAATGTACGCATGTCTTGAATATAAACACTTTTAAATGTGTTTTAGAACTAAAGTGTTTAGGACTAAAACACTAAAATTCCTAAGCATAACAATAAAATAAACACAACCATAAACACTTCTTTAACCTAAACATGTTGAGATATATGACATGTTTTGACCTAAAAAATTTGTACAACAAAATGTGTATAGGATCTAAACATTATTTTTACATTGTATAATCTTCTGTTGATCTTGATTAGTTGAATAACCATATATAAAGGTAAAACGATTAAAAAAATATCAATTTTGTGGGTAATATTTTAAAAAGTACACCAAAACATCGTTAAAAAACGTCCTAAACAATTGAAATTTAACTAATGATCATGATGAGACGTTATTTAAAAAAAAACAAAAAACTCGGTAATAACTAATGTGTACGAATGGCAATTTAGTAAATAACTATTTACGCGAACAACAGGTTAACATACCGTTTAGCATGTTATTTTCGCTGGTGTCAAATTTCGCGATTTTCATTGAATAAAAAACACAAAATATTTTGCCGATCATTAGTCAAACTTTTATCAATAACATTGCATGTGCACTTTATGGTTGGCGGAATTAATTTTGGCGATTTTGTTCAATCCCAGAAAATAAGCGAAAATTTACACCCCACGAAAATAACTCGCTATACGGGTATATGTAGTTTCTATCTGTCTTCGCACTTTTCTTCTACATTTAAAATAAGGTTCTCATCGTTGTATTCGTCAATGTGTTCATGGATACAATCTATAAAAATCTTTTCACACATGCACACATCCCAATGACAAGTGCCAACTTCGTCTGAAATAATAAAAAAAAAAGCTAGAGAAAATGAAAACGCCCAGTGCTTCCAAATTTTTAAACAGCTTCCCTACGTTTCAACGCTTTTTAGTGGATATCCGTATTCTTAATTATTACTCTTAGATAAACATGTTTAGTAATATATTATGAGGTTGTACGTTAAGGACCCGACAGAATGTGTCGTCGGGGGACTCGTTGGTCGAGTGGTCTAAGTAGTTCAACTACTGTATTACTAGCAGCCTGTCGACACTGAGGTTGTGGATTCGAAGCTTGAGCGTGGCAGATGCATTCGATTCCAATCTCAGTTTTCCTGTCGAAGGTAGCTGGTTTTCGAAGGCCTTCCTCTGCCAATAACTATTTCCACGATATAGCCAATAGAGCCGAAATTGGTGTTAAACACCATGATACCACCAATGCATCACAATTAAACACATTCTTTTGATTATGCATCTTATATTTGTCACTGGGCGGTAAGCGGTCCCTAATTTATCATAATTAATCCACTAAGCAACACATGCAATATGACAGACAAGGTTTTATATTTGTGTTGTGTCCTGTTAGTTTCTCAAAAGCAACCAGGAAGCAATAGTTAAAACATAAAGGACGTTTTGTTCAACGATTTTAGGGAATACTATGACTCATTTGAGATATTGGTGTACCCTCATGATGCCAACATTAATAATACGTCAAGATTTTATTGAGGGAAATCATTGTGTTTAGCGTTTTTCGGTTAATTGATTTTATTTTTTTAGCCCTGAAAACAAAAAAGCCTACATGCAACATTGCGATATACATAGAAAAAGACAACATTGACCTTATACATTAGTGACTTGCGTATTCAAAGATGTGAAAATTGTTTCTTTATATGAAAAGAAGTAAAAGACACTAAGGGAACATTCAAAACTCACACTGACAACGCCGAGGACAATTTTTAAAAAAGATAACAAAAAGACAAACAAGATCACAAAACGATACAACGTACTACTAAAGTGTCTAAAACTAAAAAAGAACACAACAAGTGGCTGTTAGAGCGACAGCAAATCGGAATTTTAACATTTATTTGTGTCCTGGCATTTTTCAATATTATAAGGACCATAACTCCTGAACGGTAAAAGAGAAAATCGTCAATATTGAACTTGACCTCCATTTTGTCATCAGTAACAACATATTCATATTTGAAAAAGCTTTGGGTGAACGGTTCATGAGTTAAAGCACGGACATGACTGAGAAGACCATTTTTCAATCTTTTAAGAACCATAACTCCTGAACGGTGGAGGTGAAAATCATCAGTATTAAACTTGTCCTCCAGTTTGTCATCAGTAACAACATATTAAAATTTGAGAAGCTTTGGTTGAACGGTTCATGAGTAAACGCACGGACACAGTTTGGCAGCCGCTCGCCCGTTCGCCCGCCCGCCCTACATCCCCAAATCAATAACCGATTTTTCCTTCGGAAATCCGGTTAAAAATCCTGTAAGAATTAAAATGTAACTAATTACATTAATTATATTTTTGTAATATACCTTTGTAGTCAATTAAATTAATTATACATTTATAATAAAATATATCAATTATACTTTTGTACTGAATTACATTACTTTTACATTTGTAATTAATTACATTAATCATACCTTTACATTCTACTCTTTCTTTCCCAGTTACGTTAGAAATAATGTAATCATAATGAGTCCATTTAGGATGAAACCAACATTTGTTTTCCTCTTCTACTATGCTGTAGCAATTGTCATGGACTTGACAGCAACTATTAATAATCAAAAAAACACGATACTGTAACCATGGTAACAGGATATTGTAACAGTTATAGCAGTTTTCCTATTTTTTTTTATTTTTTTTTTGGGGGGGAGGGGATTTTTTATTTTTGATGGGGCGTGGTGGCCGATCACAGTAAAGATCCGTCGAGATTCGATATAATTGATAGATTTAATAACACTTACTGTTACCTTTGTAATGTGTTCGGTGAAAAATATTCGAAAAGGTCTTTAATTACAGTATACTACGGAGTGCAAACGGGCTTTAAATAAATCTAAATTAACAGCAGACCTAATGGTCCTTTTCTAGATTTTATATATTTCTTCCGCACAAGAAACTTAAAACAAAAATTCTGAAAATATTTGGTTTGAAAGTTTGGCTGTACCTTAAGATTTCTTATTGAAACGGGATGTCACGTCAACATTGTGTATAAAGACTTATACATTGTTAATGGATATATGTAATTAAGGAGTCGTGATATTATTGTTTTCAATATATTTTACAGTCAATGACATTAAGGGAGTGGGGCATGTCTCCTAGTATCCCAATTAATCAGGACGTCTTAAAAGGCACCAAAGCAAGAAATTAAAAAAGTCTTTCAGGACGTCATAATTATTTTGACTAGTTTCCTGGGGCCGTGTCATCGAAGATGTCTTAGGACTAAAATATGTTTTAAGATCATCTTAGGAGAATGTTTTGCTCTTAGCCGTGTTATCAAAATGATATTATCTTAGGATATGTCCTAATTTCGGTCCCAACTTTAGGAGTAGTAATAAGCTGTCTTAGGATAGTCTTAAGACTATTTTAATTTTCATGTCCTAGCATATCAACAAACATGGCTGCCGTCATCATGCACTTGCGAAGTCGACAAAACATTCGGCGGAATAGAACCATTAGAGACTATGACAAACCTTTAGATTATTTGGATGACTTTGACAATATACGCAAGTATCGTTTATCTCGTCCATTGATAAATAATCTGTGTAGATTATTCCATAATGACCTGCACAGACCAACAACGAGATCCCGTGCTTGTGTAGGTTTATGGTAAAGCAATTCACAGTAAATAATTGGTTTTTACAAGGTTACTCGAGGTTCTCCTTTGAACTCAAAAATCTAAACAGTTTGGCACTTTGAGTTCGTCTCATCTAATTATTTATAACTTAACATATATTTTACCGTATATGCATGTGTACACAAGTTAACGGTATAAATTGTATTTATTTGAAATGACATCTTCTTCTATATGTTCTTCCTTTTACTTGATTAAAAATATTTTTAAAATTATATTTTGAATATAAGATTTAAGTTTTAGCATAATATGTGTGCAAACCTAATGTAGCATACAGAAATCCTACTATTTTTGTATATTCTTGTTCAAATAATTACATCATTATACGGCAACATGAAAATTGCTCTTAGATAGGATATCTTTGTTAAGATTATCTTAGGATACCTTCAATGTACAGTCTGAGATTTATCATAAGACTGTCCTAAGACAGTCCTATAATTTGTCCTAAAATATATCTTAAGACAAATCTTAGGACACTTTCGATGACACGGTCCCAGGGGACAAATTCTATGGTGAACAAAAAATCCTTAACAAGGCTATTTAGAATATAGGGAAAATTATATAATGTTGGGTGGATATTTGAAACATTTTTGAGATTTACTTTGTGAAGGAATAGACAATAACCCTAATGGGTAAATCCTTCACCTCGGGTGTTTAGAAAAGGGCTTGCATTGACGAGAAAGAATTATATGGTTTCGGAGTGGACATATGAAAAATCAATTATTTGACCTTAAAGGTCGAAGGTTATGACCGAAAGTCATCTTCATCTATACGCGACACAACATCTTAAGATACTGCACCCATGAGCCAAATATCAATTTGAAAGAACTATGTTAAAGGAAAACACATAATTCTTGACACAATAATGTCCAAAAAAGGTAATCACTTTTTATTTATAAATGTTTATTGACATATACACGATTATTCAAAGATATAAACTTAAACAATTTTTTCATTATGAACAATTGTCTTTCATAAAAATCTTATTCGGTCCGAAACCACACAAACTGTGATGATCAGGTTTAACAGATGATGTCCCCTTTTTTATTGAAAAAAAAAATGATATGTACATCCCATGATGGTCGCACACTGATAAAAGTGTTGTGTTTTCAAAAAATCCAGCCGACTAAAGATCTAAATTTTACCGCTCTCGATGTTAACGGTAACATCAGCGTTTGTTTGATGGATTTTTATCCGGAGAACGTCCAGTAGCAAACATTTCGTGCAGATTGAGATTGATAACATAGGTTCTGCTTAATGGACAAACCGGGGTGGAAAATTAGAAATCTAAATTGTCACAGAGGAAAGGAAGTAGGGGTAGATATTTTGACTTCAAAGAAACAACACACAGACCCATCAAAAAGTCGCAAAGGACACTGAGTAATTTTTTTTCCTATTCCGAATCTACATGATTGCGTATTTATACATGTTATTTCGTGCTGTATCAGATAAATCTTGTTGACCAAACTTGAAGTTGAGAATGGTAATTAATGGGGAATGTGTCAAAGAGACAACAACCCGACCAAAGAGCAGAACACAGCCCAAGGCTACAAATGGGTCTTCAACACCGCAAGAAAATCCCGGAGGCGGGCTTAACTAATATGGATATATATAAATGATGTGAATACTATTTGGATATCTTGAATGCGTAGATTTTATTTGTGTTTATGTTAAACTTACTTGTCGATCGTGTCAACTGATTCACCATGACCCCGATATCCACAAAAACAGCCATAGTTAAAGAGAAACAAGGAATTACCCAATCCAAAAATAGACCACATCTGGTACGAAAAATTCCACCAAGCCTTCTTTTGGATTGTACTCCGTCTTTCATGTCTTTCTACAATAAAGAAATTAATATATTGCCATATACGTACATCATACCACATCTTCTTTTTTATATGTAACGTAACATGCAATTCAACGTTGATTTTCTGATTCAAGGCATGTAAAAAGTTAATTGACTCGTTATCATAGCATGTTTTGTATTGAATCATTTTGCTGTTTGAACTCTAAATGACAATTATGGAACGTTTCATTGTTCCAATGTCATTGGTTGAATGATATTTGTTTACAGTTTTATTAACCATTATCATAATTTTTACATTTCAATCAATTAGAACATTTGTCGAACAGTTTTGACAATTAATACTTAGTCTAGCTCGATTTTAACTGAGACAGAGTGGTGAAAATTCTCCGCAAACTGATCTGTGCTGAGGAAATGTACTTTTAAAAGTAGTGATCAACACGGTATATTTAAACCTTCATACAAAAACATAAGATATAGAATATTTTAATCCAATTCCCCCGCTATTTATAGAAAATTGTATTGCTAAACTCATTTACCCACGATACATAGATCGGTTTCAATTTCAATACCTATAAACATACATTGCTGAAGTTCGTTCTACCATACAATTCAAAGTTTGTTTTTTTGTTATTTTGTTTTGTTGTTGTTTTTTTTTTAAAGGGGGAAAATGGGGAAAGGGAGGGGGCGGTGTTGTGTGGAAACAAGGTTGTTCTTATTGCTGCACTTATATACAGTATACTTTACTTATCAAGATTACTAAATTCTGAAATTAATCCATTATTATATGAATCTTTTTTACTTTCTAAAAGTTTGAATGAATCAGTTGCTATACCTGGTTTACATATGTTAAAAATGTTTTGAAAGAGGTAAACATGGAAGTATCCATTCTTCAGGGAAACAAAAGAAAAAATTACTCAAAGATGTTAAAAAAAAACTTAAAACACCAATTTTTAAATTTCGAAAAATAAAATTCTACAAAAATATATTTGAACAAAATTTGAAAAAATACATAAAAAAGTAAATTTAAATCATATAAGAATATGAAGCAAAAGTTAAAAATGGAAAACTACTTAAACTGTATGTCTTTTGAAAAGAGAAATAACATAACAAAAATGAGAATTAGCGACCATAATTTAATGATAGAAAAAGGAAGACAGTTAAAAATTCCTAGAGAAAAAAGACTATGCAAATCCTGTTATACATTGGAGGATGAAGCTCATTTTATTTTATACTGTAGAAAAAATTCTACACTAAGAGATAACTTTACAGGAAATGTAGTTAAACATATTCCAGATTCTATGTCCTGGCAAGAAAATGAGAAAATTAAATATCATCTTTGCCCATCAACCTCAAAAGAAGTAGAAAGCTTAGGATCCTTTTTTAAACAGTCATTAGAACTGAGGACAGGGGACTCTTGGTTAATTTATATAAAAATATATATAAATAGATTGTTTTGCTTTTTTGCTTTTTATGTTTTATTGGATATGTTTTCCTATGGTTTTGTTTGTGAAATGTATTTTGTGTTTGTTTATATAATTTGTCACAAACTTATTGTTATGCGTTTATATGACAATAAATATTTGAATTGAATTGAATATATTAATGAAAACGTTAACACAAAAATAAAATTTATTTTACATCACTCAACGAACCACTGATTGTGAAAAAAAGGTGACGAGACATGAAATTGACATTGCACGAATTATCCTGTTGATTGACAAAGGCGACAGGAAGTGTTCTAGCTGCAATATGAATAGACCTATCAGAATAATAACATTTATTGCTATAAAAAGGGGATTGTATTGCATTCACATTATCCATTCGTTCGTGGACATAAAGCAACCAAAAATCAATCAATCAATCCGTCCGGCCGTTCGTCCGTTCGTTCAATATCTAATTCTGTCTAATCATAATGATTCATATTTGATCAGCTTCTTAAAAGTGATGATTTGTAACGTGTGAACACTTTACAGATCTTTCGGACACCAACTGTCCTACGATCATCTTCAACATGGTCGTGTGTATGCCATTTAAAATGGCGAAATTCGTACACGTTTCTAAATGAATCACTGAACTGCAAATACTATGCATAAATCTTTATAAAATCGTCATCACATTATTGGTGATCATCTTTAACCTTTGTATTAACAATGTTCCGGTTCAAGTGACCTTATTCGAAATGATTGAAAAAAAGGAATATCTTATTTTTGTCTATATTCTTCTTTTTTTTTCAATGGTTAACAATGTTCGCTTTTTAGTAATCAAATCTTGAGTGCAAGAACCTTACCTGTAGGACTTGAAATCACAATGATGCACAGGGCACATGCAGCCATATACTGGAATACAAAGTATTTAATAAAAAACATGAACTGCAGTGTTACGTTCTGAACGAAATATATTATTAAATAATTGTTAATCTATAATTTATGTTTAATACATGTACAAAATACGAGACGTTTACAAAAAGCAAAGAAACACATTAAAAAGGAGGCAAGCATCGCTACTTGGCAATAACAAGGATGCATAATACAATTGATAATTGAAACGGGAATGTGTCAAAGAGATTACAACCCGATCAAAGACAAGAAAACAGACCAATGAGTGTTTAACACAGCGGGAAAATTCCACACCAGGAGGCGGGCTTCGGCTGGCCCTAAACGGAAATGTGTCAAAGAGATTAAACAAAAGACAAGAAAACAGACCAATGAGTGTTTAACAGCGAAAATTCCACACCAGGAGGCGGGCTTGGCTGGCCCCTAAACGGGAATGTGTCAAAGAGATAACAACCTGATCCAAGACAAGAAAACAGACCAATGAGTGTTTAACACAGCGGGAAAATTCCACACCAGGAGGCGGGCTTCGGCTGGCCCCTAAACAAAAAATATGTACTAGTTCAGCGAAAATTGAAGTCACTTTAAAACTCCGAAACATACATTAAATAAACCAAAATTGAACATAAAAAACATATACACGTAAGACTAAGAAATACCAGAGGAAAGTTGAATATTGAAGACAATTATGAAATTGGTGTTAATAATATTTCTTTGTGAAAATATTAACATAAACTTTACAATATGACTGTTTTATTAAGATTGGAAAACAACTGATTCCTCTCCTAATTATGAAATTAACGCGGTTATTAAATGAAAGAAGAGGCAACAGAAATACCACATCAAAATTAATTGGTAATACAACGTTTTGATTAAAATATGGACATGTAAAAGATACAAAGTATTTTAAAGTATTATTAATACATGTATAATTACACGCATGAAAACCATGATAAATACATAGGAAAATGTTAAAGCATGATAAGGTATCGAGTATTATATATACTTACACGCAAGAAAATCATGATTGATACTGAAAAAGAGGAGAAATTGTTTTAAACACATTTAAAAATGAGTATGGAAACAGGGTATGTGTCAAAGAGACAACAACCCGACAAAAGAGTAGAAAACAGCTCAAGGCCACCATTGAGGCTTCAACACAGCTAGAAAATCCTGCACCCGGAGACTGGCTTAATATCCGTTTTAATAATTTGTTGACACCCGACATGTATTTATTTACCAGTTCTTAGTAATAAACTTTCCCAGACATTAGGTGTTTTCAGGAATAATTTTGTTTTGTCTTTTTGTAAATTTGGAAAACTTTTGTGTTTTATTTGCAGATATTTGATAATATTTTCAAAATTTACTCCCTGTTTTTATAGACGATTATTAACTTAGTGTAAAGATCATATTCGATTATTGTTGAAAATATCATTTTGACATCGAGATATCTTTTATATGCCATTTTTGTCATTGGGTTGCTATTTCATTGACGTATAGACCCGATTTCCATTGTTCATATAACAAATTTTGAAATAAATTCAACTCCATGTGATGAATAAAACACGTTTCATCGCACTATGAACTAAAAAGTAATTTTAGACTGTGTAATTTTTATGCACGAACACTTTGGATATATTTTACTTCTGAAACATATAGACGCATAGCATGCTCATATCAATCTTAAAAAATATATATATATATATACTGTACAGCAATTACTATCATTTATTTGCAGATATTTGATAATATTTTCAAAATTTACTCCCTGTTTTTATAGACGATTATTAACTTAGTGTAAAGATATTCGATTATTGTTGAAAATATCATTTTGACATCGAGATATCTTTTATATGCCATTTTTTGTCATTGGGTTGCTATTTCATTGACGTATAGACCCGATTTCCCATTGTTCATATAACAAATTTTTGAAATAAATTCAACTCCATGTGATGAATAAAACACGTTTCATCGCACTATGAACTAAAAAGTAATTTTAGACTGTGTAATTTTTATGCACGAACACTTTGGATATATTTTACTTCTGAAACCTATAGACGCATAGCATGCTCATATCAATCTTAAAATATATATATATATATATACTGTACAGCAATTACTATCATTTATATATACAATGTATGTAAGCTCCAATTCCTACGATAGTTATCTTACAACCCTCCGTACTTATCCTAAATTGTCATGCCTACCCTTAAAATTTCTAATTACATGTTTGGTTATGCAACGTTGAAAGTGCAGACATTGAATTTGCTAGGCACAATGAAAGTTCAGAACAATCCCCTATGTTGTCTATGAAAAATTGTGTTAAAAGTAAAATTATTTCACTAACCTACCTCCCGATATTTTCCCCCGCAGGAAGGGAAAACACGCAAATGCATACTTTGTTGGCCATCCCTAAATCAATAACATTGTCGGTGGATCCCAAGTCCACCTTTACCACAAATTAATAGACCACTTTCACAATCACCCAAATACTTGCTTCCTGTCACTACACCCATTGTGACCTATAGCAACTTTACGTATTTTTGTCATGTCAACAACACACTTTCGGTACTCCTTTGACAATCAATGCTGATTAGTAAAATTAGGAATTGCAACATCTTAGTGATATTTACCTTTTATGATGACAGCTACTAGTATTAATTTCCTTAACGTTTAAAATTAAGTAGCGAAAAAAAAAATAATTCCACTATCCCTTCCGAAACAATTCTAAAATTCGAAATTATAAAATCTAAGCAAAAAGTTTAAAATATGTTAAGATGTATTTAAAAGATAATAAGTTCACCACATGATATCAAATCTAACCTTTTAAATTAACGTCATTTTTATATCTTTATCATATATATTTGTCACTCATGCATATTTTGTTTATTTAAAAATTTGATTCGGTTATAAATGAAACCTCGTCGTACCTTCAACTATTTACTTCAAGAATGTTATGTTCGATTCGGTTCTTTAACGAAATTCATCGTACGTTCAACTTTTAAACTCAAGAGACGCTTAACTTCGTACTAAATGGTAAAGTGTTTGTACTTATTGAAACTACTGCGTAGATATATTCAACTGAAAAATCTAGAATAATTTTTGTAAGTTACAGCCAGTGACAATATTTCATGCGTCTATTCAATAAACCAGACTCTAAATTGTCCTGAGACTAAAGAAATGTGAAAAAACACAATTAATACAAGATCTGATAATTTCAGAAATACTAAAAAAAAATTAAGATAAAACATAAAAACAACCATCGATATGATTCCCGACTCAAAATGGGCGCATGCTGATATTTGGCAGGATTAACCATCAATTCCCCTTTTTAAAATTCGGTCAGTCGCCATGGTTTTACAAAAAGGTACAGTTTATACAAAAACTTTGTCAAGTACTTCTCATGATAAAAATTGGAAGATAAATTAAACACTTAGTACATTATTCTATAATTGCGGTATTTTGTTTTTATCCCCAACACATGCAAAACAATAACAAGCAACAGCGCATCAAAGACTGCACTCAGTATTTTGAGATTAAGCTCAACGTACTGTAACCTATTAAAGTCATATGTGCCCTACACTTCCGAGTAAAACATTGTCTGTTCTTTACAGAAGATTTCATAAAGTAGCAATGTATGCACGCAAACGACCATAGGCAATGCTCAGACTAATATCCATCAAGGAAGACTGGGTAATAGACATATGGTCACTTTGGTCTTCTTTCGACCGGCTGTATCACCCTGACCAAAGTGAGACATCCGTTAAGCTGTGCATTAGGTATGTACAAGTACGCATTCACGTTCTTGCCTTATATAAATAGGGAGCCACGCTCTCTGCACGTAAAGAACCTTAAAATATTTTTTTGAGGGATTTTTAGGTGGCCTGCTGCAAAACAAAATTTCTGTCCGTATCCATCATACCCTTATTTTCCAGTACAGAGGCGGATTTAGAGGGGCCAGGAGGCTCGCGCCTTCATCCCTTTTGTAGGCAAAATTTGGTAGAATATATATGGAATTACTGAAGCATGATTGTGGAACGAACCCCTTCTTATGCAGCCATTGGGTCCCCCCTTATGAAAATTTCTGGATCCGCCACAGTCAGTGACAGTCAAAATTTTCATCCCGGACGGCCTCTATTACGGGACAAATCTTTTGTATTTATTGTTAGACTATTCTTGTCCTGAACATGTAGGAAATATCTGCAACTGGACATTAAGCAACCAACTATCATTCAATCAAACAATACACGCAGAGATGTGCAATGTACAACAGATTTTAGTTTTACTAATTAAGTTATAAATATGCAAATGGATATTATCAGAAAAAATCCAGATTCAATGATAAACTTTGCAACAGACCAACGATTGAGTGTTACAAGTGATCGCTCCTTTAACTAGGTTATATAAATATTTAACCCTTTTCAGACATTGATATTACAACAAAAACTTACCTTTTAAGACAATTTTAACAGCTCAAAGCCACCAATGCTTAATGCATGAATGGAAAAGTGAGGCGAAAGATACAAACGGAACTTCCACACTTATAACCTATGTCCTCCCACAGAAGGAGTTAGCATGGAGACCACCGAGGCTGTTCCTGATTATCATACTATTAGATTTATATGGTAACTTTAAAAGGATGATAATGAACATTTATTTTCTTAAATCGCTTTTTAATTGAAAATTAACAAAATCAATAGTATATTCTATTATAATTCACATACCTATTATGTGACAGGATACTACTTACTGCAATGGTTTATGGTAACGATCTGCGCAAGTTGGTTTTTCTTCAGTTTTTAAATATTTACGTGAATCTGCATTCGTTTACTTAGATTTCACCCACATCAATATATCAAGATAAGACTTGCTTAAGTCATATGTTTTTTAATATATTTTATCAGACAGAAAGAAATAATAGTGCAATCAAAATATAAATTTCTTAAGAACTTAACAGGTTCTGTTTGGGTGAATCTTCACGTATCACTAAACAAAGGGGTAATATTCATAATTGTTTGTAATTAACATGAAAAATGCTGTTAAGTTAAGTCTTATTCAATAGAATTAATACCTGTACACAACCATTAAATCGTCATCAATCAGATTCACGTTATACATTTAAAGGATGATTTGGATAAATTTAAAGTTTTAATACTTTAGGTAGGCGAGTGAACTTTAGTTAAAGTACACACACTCTCTCATTTTACTGTTTTTGTTTTTTTAAATGAAAAGCAATGTTTAAATGGGAATCCTCTTGGTATTTGTTTTTAAAGTGCAACACTATTATTATACAACAATAGCCTTTGTATGAGGTCAATACGACGTTATATCGACATAAGAAAAGCATATTGACTGAAGACGAAGTCCGAGGTTGATTTTTTTCTCTAGGTCGATATAACATTGTATTGGCTGCAACCACATGCTACAATTGTTATATTATTTATCCACAACTTTTGCATGAACAATGTAAAATTTGGTGATTTGGCGTGCAAACTGAGTAAATACAAATGTACATGTGATCATGTTTTAACGAGTCACAAATCCTTGAAAATATCTGATTAATAGTATTATACAGTTTAAGACCTTGTATGAGGTCGATACAAGGATATACTTCTTTGGGTCGATATATCCTGTATTGACCTCATGCAAAGGCTATAATTGTTATATTATTAATTTCCGACCATATTTGTACCAAAATCGTCAGTGGCATTAAATTCTCTTTTTTCGATCATTTAATTTTGTTGGAATTTTGTAGATATCATATTGTCACTTTGACAATAACAACACAAAAGTTGTTATTTCATTTATGTTTTTATGTCTTTTTGTGTACATTTAATGTATTTGAAGATTTTTTTTTTCAAATAATCGATCATAAGTATACACTTTTTAAAATTTTTTAACAATATCATGAGATGCATTAGATGACGTCACAAAGTATATCGGTTTTTAGATATCCTAAAAATAACCGTGCAATATCACTTTTGCTATCCGCTGTTTTCTATATACCTTCAAATTATACTTTAAAATGTGACTATCCCTGAATAAATCAAATTAGTTAAAATATACGAATTAATAATACAATACAATTATAGCCTTTGTGTGAGGTCGATACAAGGATATAGTGACCTGAAAGAAATATATTGACTGAGGACGAAGTCAGAGGTCGATATACTTCTTTGGGTCAATATATCCTGTATCGACCTCATACAAAGGCCATAATTGTATATTATTAATTTCCGACCATATTTTTCTTTATCAAAATCATCAGTGCATTATATTCTCTTTTTTCGATCATTTAATTTTGTTGGAATTTTGTAGATATCATTGTCACTTTGACAATAACAACATTTTAGTTGATATTTCTATTATTTTTTATGTCTTTTCATGTACATCTTATGTATTTTAAGATTTTTTTTCTTCAAATAATAGATCATAAATATACATTTTAAAAACTTTTAACAATATTATGAAATTAGTTGACGTCACAAAGTATATTGGTTTTTAGATATTCTAAAAATAACTCTGCAATATCACTTTTTCCATCCGCCGTTTTCTAACTTCCTTCGTAAATATAGTTTATCATGTGACTATCTCTGAACGAATCAAATTAGTTAAAGTATACAAATTAATAATATCAAACCGTACAGGGGTCTTCATCCGGATCACTCTGCATGTAAATAGTGTATCATATAATTATTTTTTGTATAATTGTATTAAAACAGCATATACATTTTTTTTTTTTTCTCTGTTTTAATGGTTTTGTTAAAATAGTCATGTACTATCCGTAGGAGTTCTGGTTGTAGTTAAAAGGGTATAATAAAACCGTGACTGTGTTCATATCCACTCTGTATGCATGTAGTGTATTGTCTAGGTCACACATTCACGGATCACCTCGCCCGTTTCCGTTACGAATTTAATCTCACGGATGATCTCGGAAATGCAGTTTCCGTAGTCCGATACGTATCCGATACGGTTGCACCACGGTATGACTAAGGGTTTTGACGTATCTACCACGGATAATGCAGGAAAGGGGTCATTTTGGCGACATGAGTGATACGAATTCTTACGGTACGACACGTTTTAATACGGAAATGACACGGTTTAATACGAAACGACACGTGTCGAGACGTATGTACAGCGGATACACAGCGGTTTGCTACATGTACGGTAGAAGTAAGGGTAAGTACGAATGAAAACGGTCTGATACGGGATAGTACGAACCGCCACATTTTCTAAACCGTTAATCATTTCTAATCTTTTAATTTATCATCTCATCTCGTCATGGCAGTGAATCGATGATTTTTTGTTTTGTTTTATCAAATTATTTATTTAATATTTTCGCATTTAGATGTGGATAATAAAAAATGTTGCCACTTGCATATCATTGACAATATTGTACTTGTGTGGTACTTAATTAAAGTATAAATAATATGTGTGTGTGTGTTATATTGTGCATATTCCAATGAGTATTTATCTTCAGCATTGAGGCATACGTAAATAAAAATAAAGCTAGACACTTCTAGAGGACGTTTATTATTCTGCCAAGACACAGACAAATATCTCCGTTGCCAGCGGTCACCTCTACAGATGGGTGCAGTCCTAACCTGTACAGCAAGTTAACATGATAACCAGTCATTTGGACTGGTCAAAGTTAACCTGTGACCGGATTTAGGACTGCTCTGATCAGTCCTAGGACCAAAATCTAGTTAACTTGAAAAGCGGACTTGGTCCTAGGACTGTTTTTATGTCTGCCAAAAAGTTAACTTGGAAACAGGTCCGCTATTGATATAAGTTAACTTCGAACCAGTCCCCAGCAGGCAAAAGACGTCACTATGACGTCTTTTTCAGGTTGAATTATGGTCGCGACGTCATATTACCAAAAATCGACGTAAAAAAGACGTCTTTTTTCAGACGTCTAAAAGACGTCGGGAAAAGACGTTGTATTTACGTCTTTTTTATGGTATGGTCACGATCCTTACATAAGTATGACGTCCCTTCCGTGACATAATTTCAACGTCATATCAAAGACGTCACATTGACGTCTTTTTGCAAACTATATAATTAATATATTTCTACTCGTAAACGTAACGGTTACTTTTTCTGAGTAATATCGTATATTAATCAATCGGCGTACATTTTTTTCACTGGACCCCTGGACTTAATATAACAGAGATGATAATACAACGGTAACTATCCAATCTCTGTAGTTGTGGTTTGTATATTGGGATTTATAGGGGTATGGATAATATATACATTTTATCATCTTACAAGAATATATTATGTCTTTAATTTTATTTCTTTAGTTTATCTGACAATAGTCTCATTTTAATAAACTAGTAGTCAGATTGTCAACCCCTTTTCTCGAAAATTAAACTTTCGCGGTAAATCAACGCGCGCATGCGCAATATTTCATTAGCTTCGTATAAACCTAAAATAAAAACAAAAGAATTAAATATCTTCGTGCATATTTGTGATTTGGAACTGATAAAGTTCAATTATGCAATGTCTTTATTTACTTTTTTCACAGATGAATGTTTTTTTTTTTTTAAATGTTATACGAAAATAACAGTTAGCTAACTCCGCTTCCATTTTGAAAAGAATAACCGGGAATCCACGGCTACAGTAACTGTTACAGTTCAAAATATTTACAGCATAACATTGAAAAAGACATTGAATGTTTATAAGTGTAATACTAATTATATTGATCATCACATGTGTGGAATAGGTGCACCATGACAGTGCAGTGCACTCATGTACCCAGGGGCGGATCCAGCCATTTTCAAAAGGGGGTTCCCAACCCAGGATAAGGGGGGATGGTTCCAACCAAATGCATTGATCGTCCAAAAAAGGGGGGTTCCAACCCCAAACCCCCACACACCCTTGGATCCGCCACTGTGTATTGTACTGACATGATATGTGTGCATGCTTTTTAAGGTTCATGTGGACCCTTTGACTAAAATGAAATGGCTGCATTTTCACCTCAAAATTTACTCTTGAGTACAGACAAACCTGTGTATCTGAAAATTTTCAAGGCATAGCATGCCCTAGATAAATAAAATTCAAATATATTCTATGTTTAGAAAATTAAAAATTAACAGGATTTTGCAGTGCACTTTTTTTTATTTCTCCAGAAGGCGCCAAAATAAACTAAGTTGGGAAAGAGGTTTGAGAACTTCCCCACAGGTAATAATTGAAGTGAACAGTATTGATTGACATGGACAATAGATACCTGACAATAATTGGTGATTTAAACTGTGTACCTGAGTGGACCATATCAAGTGAAACTCCACTGTTTGTTAATTTTATCATCTTCTACAGGGACGACAAAAAGTGCACTGCAAAATCCAGTTAAGTATAAAATTTTCTAAAACATACATTGTATGTAGATTTTATTTATCTAGGGCATGCTATGCATTAAAACTTTTCTAGATGCACAGGTTTGTCTGTACTCATAGTAAATTTTGAGGACCTCATAGTAAATTTTGAGGACCTCATAGTAAATTTTGAGGAGAAAACACAGCCATTTTAGCCAAAGGGTCCACATGAACCTTAACTTCTATTCAGGGGCATTATCTGAGTACATAGAGGAAACACACCATTTAGTGGATAATTAAATTGTATAATTCGTGTTAATTTTTTCATATTATTTTCGTCAATTATTTTTTTTGATTTAAGTTCATTCGTTTCTTTATTTCTTTATATATTTATTTAAAAATTAAAATTAAAAAGCGCCACCCATATTATTAATGTACAAACTGTGATTGAGGTTCGTGTGGATCCTTTGGCTAAAATAGATGCCTTTACACCACAAAATTTACTCGGAGTGCAGACAAACCTGTGCACCTGGGAAAATATTAAGGCATAGCATGCCCTAGATGTATAAAATACAAATACAATTGAGAATGGAAATGGGAATGTGTCAAAGAGACAACAACCCGACCAAAGAGCAGAAAACAGCCGAAGGCCACCAATGGGTCTTCAACACAGTGAGAAAATCCCGCATCCAAAGGCGTGCTTCAGCTGCATTTTATGTATCAGTTGTTGACGTTTGGCACCCATTTAAATTCGGACAATATAATAATGATTTCAATTTATAGGAACGTCCGACGATGGTTTTATTTTATTCAATTCAGATGAAAATACAAGATTTTTATCTGATCGCAAATAATATTCATTCGCTTCTCAAATTTACTTATGAGATTTCGACAATTCAATTAAATTTCTTAGATGTATCAGTATTTAAGGAAAAAGATTTGAAACAGATCATATTCTGCCATTTAACTCGTTTAAAACTTTACCGATTTAAATTATATCGTAAACCCACCACGACTGATAACTTTCATGTTAAATATATCGTAAACCGACTGATAACTTTCAATACTTAGAAAGATCGTCGGCTCATCCAACTTTGGTATTCAAAGGATTCATTATAGGAGAAATTACACGAATTATTAGGACAACAAACAACCAAAATGACCAGACAAAACAAAATGAACACTTCAAACGTAAGCTCTTGCAAAGAGGTTACACAGGAACGGAATAGACATGCTAACGTCGAAAGCAAAGCAAAAAACCCAAATCTAACGTTAACACATTATGTTATAAAATAAAACAAAAGACAATCACCACCATTGGTATTTGCTACTAAATTTAGTCCAATATTCAAACATTTAGGTCAATGTATTAGAAAAAATGGCACTTCATCGAAAATAACCCAAATGCCAACAGGTTATTTCCTAAACCACCTACATGTATTATTGCATATCAAAACATAAAAATATAAAGGAATTTTGACAACTGTAAAGATATATTAAAGTATTTGTTGTATAACAAATTATACGACACTACTGAATCATAAACACAAATCCACTGGGTGTCGTGCTCCTCCTTAATTAGTTACATTCGGTTACACAAAATTATAAGGCTACATCACCTGATGAGGATGAACGGCTTTGGTCGACAGTTTTGACCTAAATTGAGATCCGAAACACTTGAGTGGGAAAGAAACTGACATATAGTCAATCAAAATATTATAGCAAAATAGAAAATAATATTTAATATCTATGACATATAATTAAAAACGCTTTATCGAAATATTTGTAAACTTTGCTTGGATTGGTAACACGTCTTTTATTAAAATATTTTTATTATATGTTTTAGACAAACAAGTTATTGTCAGTTGGAGGTGTGGATTTAAAAGATGGTGTAAGAAACATGTTGAGAAGGTTTGTATTTAGCTAGATTTCATTATGAGACCGCATTCAAACAAAGGTATCCATATTGAAGTGCCAAAAAGAGGGGAAATCAATGAACAAAGAACAAAACTAAGAACATCATAAAGATTGAGACAGACAACTAACATATAACACAAAATAGCAAAAAGTACACACAGAAACAAACAGCAAGACCCCCTTTAAAACCAGGGTTGAAATCAGTTTCTCAGGAAAAGTGAGCAGTTCCATAATCAGTCTGTCACTAACATGACTAAATGCATGCATTTCTTTTGTTTTTGTTTTACAATAACTTCTCCAGTTTGCTTTGTCCAGTCAATTATAAGATTTATGCATGCGCAGTATTAAGGATAATTAGATGATGCTCCTGAACTATTGGGATTTTTTTTCGCCCTAATTATTTGACTGGGTCTTTTAGGCCCGCGTCTTTGACATATACTATTACTAGTATGTCATTTTTAGCATACTGGACCCAAAGGACCATCTGTAAACAATTGCCATTTGGTTTGTTGTTATCTTCAACTTTTCATTTTTTCTCTTATTAACCGTATCAGAAGAAGTACACATTTTTTTTCTAGTACAATGTAAGCGGTCTACTCTATTTTTTTATTGAAAAATTCTATTTCTCCAAAGAACAATAATTTTGTGCACTGTTTCATGTAATTTTGGCTTGTGCATTGTTTTTATTTCAAAATTAATAACCATCACACAAGATATATATTAAAAATTCCTGAACATCATGTTTATCCAGCTTGCATACATGTGATTATTATACATATAGTTTTGTGTTATATGATCGTTCGGTGTCAATTCATAATTCTATTCTGAAAGGTTCCGTTACACATTTGGAAGGTTCCTTACGTGCCGGAAGTTTCTATTTAGCTATGTACTGTGTAATTCATTTCTTTACTTATTTGATAATAATATTTATATAATTTTACACTGTTTTCAGGGTGATGACAAATGAGCTGATGTCAAAGTTCAATATAAGTGGTAACAGGGCAGATTTCCATTTAAAGATTATACAATTTTCAAGATAATTAGAGGTAAATTATAACACTAATGAGGTCGTTAATTTATTGGGCTTTATATATGATTGGTTATTAAAGTTATACTCCATCATGTTCCTTTGACACCATTCAGCCATGAATTTTCCGTATAACCATTTAGATCTCTAAAACGCTATATGATTTTGTATCTTTCTATTAATTATAGAATTATATTGTGTTTATCATTGACTATGCAAAATACTTGTCTAGGTTGAAGACTATGGTGGAATGACTGGAAGGGGTGCACTATGTATTCAACCGTGGCTACTTTATCGCAGTTAATGGTAAACACAACATTAATCTTATTATTATAATACTGACTGTCAATTATTATACTTTCTGTAAGAATGTCTTTTCATATTAAAGATGCTTTATTTTGGCATAGAGTTTAAATGAATTACTTAGAAAAAAAAGTTCCTTATTGTCAACAAAACTGTCTTTACTTAACGTTTGCACTGTCAACAGTATACACCCGATGAGTAGGCACTCGCTTAGTCTGCCGTTCAAGTGCTTTATGAAACGTTATAACTGCATTTTTATTATTAAAGTAAATATTTCACTGACATGGTATGTATTTCGTCTTATTTCTTGATCAGTTAGTACAAATTAAAATGTAGTGCTATAATTTAGTGTAATGGTCACAGAAATATTCAAAAATTGTACTATTAGCATAATTACTCTTTCGGTTCTTATTTCAAAGCCTGAATAAATATTGTATGATGAATTACAGAGTATTTCTATAAAGAAATTTCATCAGAGTTTCAGACCAAAGTCACAACAGGGAATTATAATGTTTATAATTTACTGGTTTACGATAATGATAATTTTTATGTTATTCCCACACTATTTTGGATTGACCTTCCTCTGGTATGCTTGTGGCTTAAAAGATTGGAAAGAAATACTCAAATGCCACAAGGCAAGGTCACAGTATATTGAAAGAAGTGTTGACAACGGAAGCGCTATCCAAAATATATCCTAAATAATTGGAACTGTATGTACATTGTTAAATTTCTGTTTCTTTTTTTTTTTACAGACATTGCAACCAGAGCCTTCATTGGAACAGAGAAAGAAGTAACTGATTGTATTACCAGGACTTAAATATGCCCCAGACAGATTGGGGGAGGGGAAAGAGAGAAATAAAATATATTCCATTCTTTTTTTTTATTTCTTTCAAATTGACTTAGATCCATTAATTACTTCATATAAAAATCATTGATAAATTTCATTACACTTGACCAATATGTTTTAGTTCATCTGGCCTGAAAGGCAGTTTGGGTTATTATACCCCACGCAACAAGTTTATAAGGGTATAATGTTTTTGACCTGTCCGTCCGTCTGTCCATCCGTTAGTCTGTCAGTCCTGTTTCTTGTCATCGCAACTCCTCTCAAACCACACAACAGAATTTCACGAAACCTTTTTAGATAATAAGGACATACTATGTAGTTGTGCATATCGACAGGAAATTACGATTCAATTTTTTTTCTAGGAGTTACGCCCTTTGAATTTATTAACTTTAATGTACTACTGCAACAGTTTGTCATCGCAACTCCTCTCAAACCACAGAACAGAATTTCATGAAACTTTTTCCGATAATAAGGACATACTACGTAGATGTGCATATCGACAGGAAATTAAGATTCAATTTTTTTTCCTTGAGTTACGCCCCTTTGAACTTATTTGCCCTATATACTACTGCAACAGTTTGTCATCGCAACTCCTCTGACACCACACAACAGAATTTCATGAAACTTTGTACATAATAAGGACATACTATGTAGATGTGCATATCGACAGGAAATTATGAATCAATTTTTTTCTTACAGTTATTTTAATTCTCCAGTGACAATGTGGGGACGTTGGGTATGTGAGCATGCTCACTAAGGTTCTTTAATTGTCATTATAATTCATCTGCCAAGGTCTTAATTTGTCCTTGAACTTTTTTCACGTCATCTTTGAAACAACTTGGAGGACTGGAACAAAATTTGTATTTGCATGGAATAGATTTACAGATTTTCAATCCAGGGACTTACTTGATCCCAGTTATTAGGAATAGACTACAGAGGTCATTAACAATTATCTCGAAAACAATTACATTTACGTTCAGCAAAATCCTTACGATTCTGATATTTTGTTTCCTTGGATGATTATGTTGTATGAAGCTGGCTATGGTGGATGCCCTTTCTTTGATTCTTCATGTTTGTCCATTTGTACACTTCTTCTATGATGTGTTATAACTTCTGCAGTATGCATTGATGGATCGTGATCAAATTTATACACATCAATAAGCAACGCAAGAAATACATGATATAAAGTCCTTAAAATTTATTATGAAAATGCAAAAAAGAGGTCACAACGATAAAGGCACTGACATAAAGGTCGCAAAGAGAATATGACACCACAAAAAAAATAGAAGTTGAAAAGACATCACAAAAAAGACGTTGAAAAGACGTCACCAAACAGACGTTGAAGAGACATCACTTTAAAGACGTTGAAAAGACGTCACAAAAAAGACGTCATTTCACCTTTCAAATTCAACGTAAAAAAGACGTCATTCTGACGTCCCATAAAGACGTCTTTTCAACGTAAAAACAACCAAATTTGCCAGCTGGGTCCTGTCATAAGTTAACTTCGAAACCAGTCCTGTCATCAAGTTAACATAAGTTAACTTCGAAACCAGTCCTGCCACAAAGTTAACATAAGTTAACTTTTGCTTTGACAAATCCGATCGAAACCAGACCTGTTCCCAAGTTAACTTTTGACTGGTCTGCTCAACACTAAGTTAACTTGTAACCAGGACCGCTCTACATCGATTTAAAAAAATATTTTTTAATATCTTTGTTTCGTGGTATAAATATCGACAATAAAGTAAAATTAATACTTCCGTTATATAAACAGGATTACATATATTTGAAAATAAAGTACGCATAAAACGTTGCTTGTTACACAAATTTATCTGTAATCTGCCAATCTATAAATTAAAAAACGATCTTGGTTACAATGATAACGGGCACTGAATATATATTCCAATACCTATCAAATTCAACCATATTTGCACTTTATTACGTATATCTATGCAAGGACGTATATTAGATGTTAGTTATACGTCCTTGATCTATGTAGCCACGATCAGCAATATTTTAATTTCAGGATAGAATTTATAATACAAAATGAAAGCATTATTAAAACACATGACTACAAAATTTTGTCTGCACAAATTAAGAGTCCCAGCATGTCCTCCTTTTGTGCAATATATTGATACGTACCAAAATTTCAGTAGTTTTGATACCTTAGGCGGACTTGTACAACAAAATTATTTGACCGCTTCAAGCAAAACTGACCATATGTGCACTTTAATTTGTAAATCTATATACCTGCATAATAAATCAGCCATATTTTTTATGTCAGGATTCAATGTATAATACAAATGACAGCAATATTGGAATACAATTACAACAAATTTTTGTTCGCATAAATTTAGGGTGCCAACATGTCCTCCTTTTATTCAAAATATTTATACGTAACAAATTTCAGTAGTATTGATACCTCATGCCGACTTGCTCAACAAAATTATTTAACCGCTTCAACCAAAACTGACCATGCACTTTTATTTGTAAATCTATATACTCGCATAGTAAATCAGCCATATTTTTTATGTCAGGATTCAATGTATAATACAAATGACAGCAATATTGCAATACAATAACACCACATTTTTGTTTCGCATCAATTTAGGGTGCCAGAATGTCCTCCTTTTATTCCAAATATTGATACGTAACAAACTTTCAGTAGTTTCGATACCTCATGCTGACTTGTACAACAAAATAATTTGACCACTTCAACCAAAACTGACCATATGTGCACTTTAATTTGTAAATCTATTTACCCACATAGTAAATCAGCCATATTTTTTATGTCAGGATTCAATGTATAATACAAATGACAGTAATCATGGTAATATTGTAATACAATAACAACACATTTTTGTTCACATAAATTAAGGGTGCCAGCATGTCCTCCTTTTATTCCAAATATTGATACGTAACAAAATTTCAGTAGTTTTGATGCCTCATGCTGACTTGTACAACAAAATAATTTGACTGCTTCAACCAAAACTGACCATATTTGCACTTTAATTTGTAAATCTATATACCCGCATAGTAAATCAGCCATATTTTTATGTCAGGATTCAATGTATAATACAAATGACAGCAATATTACATACAATCACAACAAATTTTTTAGCATAAATTTAGGGTGCCAGCATATCCTCCTTTTATTCAAAATATTGATACGTAACAAAATTTCAGAAGTTTTGATACCTCATGCTGACTTGCACAACAAAATTATTTGACCGCATCGACCAAAACTGACCATATGTGCACTTGCATTAGTAAATCTATATACCAGCATAGTAAATCAGTCATATTTTTATGTCAGGATTCAATGTATAATACAAATGACAGCAATATTGCAATACAAAACAACACATTTTTGTTCGCATAAATTTAGGGTGCCAACATGTCCTCCTTTTATTCAAAATATTTATACGTATCAAATTTCAGTAGTATTGATACCTCATGCCGACTTGCTCAACAAAATTATTTAACCGCTTCAACCAAAACTGACCATGCACTTTAATTTGTAAATCTATATATCCGCATAGTAAATCAGCCATATTTTTTTATGTCAGGATTCAATGTATAATACAAATGACAGCAATATTGCAATACAATAACACCACATTTTTGTTTCGGATCAATTTATGGTGCCAGAATGTCCTCCTTTTATTCAAAATATTGATATGTAACAAACTTTCAGTAGTTTCGATACCTCATGCTGACTTGTACAACAAAATAATTTGACCACTTCAACCAAAACTGACCATATGTGCACTTTAATTTGTAAATCTATTTACCCACATAGTAAATCAGCCATATTTTTTATGTCAGGATTCAATGTATAATACAAATGACAGTAATCATGGTAATATTGTAATACAATAACAACACATTTTTGTTCACATAAATTAAGGGTGCCAGCATGTCCTCCTTTTATTCCAAATATTGATACGTAACAAAATTTCAGTAGTTTTGATGCCTCATGCTGACTTGTACAACAAAATAATTTGACTGCTTCAACCAAAACTGACCATATGTGCACTTTAATTTGTAAATCTATATACCCGCATAGTAAATCAGCCATATTTTTTATGTCAGGATTCAATGTATAATACAAATGACAGCAATATTACAATACAATCACAACAAATTTTTTTAGCATAAATTTAGGGTGCCAGCATATCCTCCTTTTATTCAAAATATTGATACGTAACAAAATTTCAGAAGTTTTGATACCTCATGCTGACTTGCACAACAAAATTATTTGACCGCATCGACCAAAACTGACCATATGTGCACTTGCATTAGTAAATCTATATACCAGCATAGTAAATCAGTCATATGTTTTATGTCAGGATTCAATGTATAATACAAATGACAGCAATATTGCAATACAAAAACAACACATTTTTGTTTCGCATAAATTTAGGGTGCCAGAATGTCCTCCTTTTATTCAAAATATTGATACGTAACAAAATTTCAGTAGTTTCGATACCTAATGCTGACTTGTACAACAAAATTATTTGACCGCTTCAACCAAAACTGACCATATGTGCACTTTAATTTTTAAATCTATATACCCGCATATTAAATCAGCCATATTTTTTATGTCAGGATTCAATGTATAATACAAATGACAGCAATATTGCAATACAAAAACAACACATTTTTGTTTCGCATAAATTTAGGGTGCCAGAATGTCCTCCTTTTATTCAAAATATTGATACTTAACAAAATTTCAGTAGTTTCGATACCTCGTGCTGACTTGTACAACAAGATTATTTGACCGCTTCAACCAAAACTGACCATATGTGCACTTTAATTAGTAAATTTATATACCAGCATAGTAAATCAGCCATATTTTTTATGTCAGGATTCAATGTATAATACAAATGATGAAATGACAGCAATATTGGAATACAATAACAACAAAGTTTTGTTTCTATAAATTTAGGGTGCCAGCACGTCCTTCTTTTATTCAAAATATTGATAGGTAACACAATTTCAGTAGTTTTGATACCTCATGCTGATTTGCACAACAAAATTATTTGACCGCATTGACCAAAACTGACCATATGTGCACTTTAATTTGTAAATCTATATACCCGCATAGTCAATCAGCCATATTTTTTATGTCAGGATTCAATGTATAATACAAATGACAGCAATATTGCAATACAAAAACAACACATTTTTGTTTCGCATAAATTTAGGGTGCCAGAATGTCCTCCTTTTATTCAAAATATTGATACGTAACAAAATTTCAGTAGTTTCGATACCTCATGCTGACTTGTACAACAAAATAATTTGACCGCTTCAACCAAAACTGACCATATAATTATGCACTTTAATTTGTAAATCTATTTACCCACATAGTAAATCAACCATATTTTTTTATGTCAGGATTCAATGTATAATACAAATGACAGCAATATTGCAATACAATAGCAACACATTTTTGTTCACATAAATTAAGGGTGCCAGCATGTCCTCCTTTTATTCAAAATATTGATACGTAACAAAATTTCAGTAGTTTCGATACCTAATGCTGACTTGTACAACACAATTATTTGACCGCTTCAACCAAAACTGACCATATGTGCACTTTAATGTGTAAATCTATATACCCACATATTAAATCAGCCATATTTTTTATGTCAGGATTCAATGTATAATACAAATGACAGCAATATTGCAATACAAAAACAACACATTTTTGTTTCGCATAAATTTAGGGTGCCAGAATGTCCTCCTTTTACATTGTTTTATTCAAAATATTGATACTTAACAAAATTTCAGTAGTTTCGATACCTCGTGCTGACTTGTACAACAAGATTATTTGACCGCTTCAACCAAAACATACCATATGTGTACTTTAATTAGTAAATCTGTATACCAGCACAGTAAATCAGCCATATTTTTTATGTCAGGATTCAATGTATAATACAAATGATGAAATGACAGCAATATTGGAATACAATAACAACAAAGTTTTGTTTCTATAAATTTAGGGTGCCAGCACATCCTTCTTTTATTCAAAATATTGATAGGTAACACAATTTCAGTAGTTTTGATACCTCATGCTGACTTGTACAACAAAATAATTTGACCGCATCAACCAAAACTGACCATATGTGCACTTTAATTTGTAAATCTATATACCAGCATAGTAAATCAGCAATATTTTTTAGATCAGGATTCAATGTATAATACAAATGACAGGAATATTGCAATACAATAACAACAAAGTTTTGTTCCCATAAATTTAGGGTGCCAGCACGTCCTTCTTTTATTCCAAATATTGATACGTAACACAATTTCAGTAGTTTTGATACCTCATGCTGATTTGCACAACAAAATTATTTGACCGCATCGACCAAAACTGACCATATGTGCACTTTAATTTGTAAATCTATATACCCGCATAGTAAATCAGCCATATTTTTTATGTCAGGATTCAATGTACATGATGTATAATACAAATGACAGCAATATCACAATACAATAACCATGATAACAACACATTTTTGTTTCGCATAAATTTAAGATACTAGAATATCCTCCTTTTATTCAAAATATTGATACCTAACAAAATTTCAGTAGTTTCGATACCTCATGCTGACTTGTACAACAAGATTATTTGACCGCTTCAACCAAAACTGACCATATGTGCACTTTAATTAGTAAATCTATATACCAGCATAGTAAATCAGCCATATTTTTTATGTCAGGATTCAATGTATAATACAAATGACAGCAATATTGGAATACAATAACAACAAAGTTTTGTTTCTATAAATTTAGGGTGCCAGCACGTCCTTCTTTTATTCAAAATATTGATAGGTAACACAATTTCAGTAGTTTTGATACCTCATGCTGATTTGCACAACAAAATTATTTGACCGCATTGACCAAAACTGACCATATGTGCACTTTAATTTGTAAATCTATATACCCGCATAGTAAATCAGCCATATTTTTTATGTCAGGATTCAATGTATAATACAAATGACAGCAATATTGCAATACAAAAACAACACATTTTTGTTTCGCATAAATTAAGGGTGCCAGAATGTCCTCCTTTTATCATGTTTATTCAAAATATTGATACTTAACAAAATTTCAGTAGTTTCGATACCTTATGCTGACTTGTACAACAAAATTATTTGACCGCTTCAACCAAAACTGACCATATGTGCACTTTAATTTGTAAATCTATATACCCGCATAGTAAATCAGCCATATTTTTTATGTCAGGATTTAATGTATAATACAAATGACAGCAATATCACAATAAAATAACAGCACATTTTTGTTTCGCATAAATTAAAGATGCCAGAATGTCCTCCTTTTATTCAAAATATTGATACCTAACAAAATTTCAGTAGTTTCGATACCTCATGCTGACTTGTACAACAAAATTATTTGACCACCTCAACCAAAACTGACCATATGTGTACTTTAATTTGTAAATCTATATAACCGCATAGTTAATCAGCCATATTTTTATGTCAGTATTCAATGTATAATACAAATGACAGCAATATCGGAATACAATAACAACACATTTTTGTTCGCATAAATTTAGGGTGCCAGCATGTCCTCCTTTTATTCAAAATATTGATACGTAACAAAATTTCAGTAGTTTTGATACCTCATGCTGACTTGCACAACAAAATTATTTGACTGCATCGACCAAAACTGACCATATGTGCACTTTAATTTGTAAATCTATATACCCGCATAGTAAATCAGCCATATTTTTTATGTCAGGATTCAATGTATATATATATACAAATGACAGCAATATTGCAATACAATAACAACACATTTTTTTTTCACATAAACTAAGGGTGCCAGCATGTCCTCCATTTATTCAAAATATTGATAGGTAACAAAATTTCAGTAGTTTTGATACCTCAAGCTGACTTGTAAAACAAAATCATTTGACGGCATCAATCTAAACATGCTAAACTGACCATAATTGCACTTTATTATATAAATCTATATATCTGCATAATAATTCAGTAATACTTATGTCAGGATGTATTGTATAAAGCAAATAACAGCAATATTGAAACACGTTGACTACAAAATTTTGTCCACATAATTTCAGAGTGTCAGCATGTACTCCTTTTATTCAAATATTGATACTTAACAAAATTTCAGTAGTTTTGATACCTTAGGCTGACTCCTTTAACAAAATAATTTGAACGTATCAATCAAAACTGACCATACTTGCACTTCTGACAGTATGTAATTCTATATGGCTGCATTATAAATTAGAAGTTTTTTTTTTAATGTTGCGATGGATTGTACCTGGCGCCTTTATGTCTTCTCCTGGCGCTCCTGTGCGCATTTTAGTAGGACTGCAAATGTAAGCAATAATATTCATGATATTGGAAAACAATAAATTTATGCCAAATGTTTTCCGCATTAATTGAGAGTGTCAGCATTTCATCTCTGTATTCATAATATTGAACAGTCACTACAGATAGTAGTTCAGGATGGTGTGTAAAACAAAACTATTTGACCGCATCATCCAAGTACCAACACTGACATGTCTGAATTCATTTGTACTTTTTAATAAAAAAAGTATATGAGGTTCTCTTCTAGGAATAGTATACTGTTAATATATTATGTCGGTTGATTGATTTTGTTTGTAGCTATACGTCAAGTGGCAACTATTTCAATCAAGTGCACAACGAGTATAATTTTGGGACGTCCCATATAGCAAAGACAAATCTCTCGATAAATCTGACGAAATTGACGAGATTGTTGATAGTTTTACCACACCGTATGTATCCGGACACTGTACAATTTTCGTTAGAATATTCTGCGGATAACAGAATAGTAAATCCAATGCAAACAAGGTGAATAGCAATGAAATATCCGTGCATGTAATTCATTAAGTAAAATTTAGGAAGAGACAGGTAAAAAATGGGGAACGATGCAACGTCGACAATGATGTTGATATCCCATGATATAAGAATATTGTTCCGATGCGTTGGATAACTTTTCTATCCGCCTTCTAATATAAAAAAAAACAACAAACAAACAAACTCTCATTTCCTTTATGATAGCTCTATGTGATTGTATAGCCATTGTTTATGTATATAATAAAACTAAGAATGGAAATAAGAATAAGAATAATTATCAAATGAAAAAAAAAAAAAAAATTGTTGATATGTATAATATCTAGTAGAGTCTAGCGAGTAAAGACATTTGCTACCTGGGAAAAACCAATGCGTATGTTGTTTACATATTTTAATTAAAGTTCAAGTCTGATATGAAAACTCTTAAACACGATAATCTGTCATAAGCGGACCTGTCCTCAGGTCTGGTCAATAGCAGACTTGTCCACAGGTCTGGTCAGAAGCAGACCTGTCCACAGGTCTGGTCAGGAGCAGACCTGTCCACAGGTCTGGTTTGGGGCAGACCTGTCCTCAGGACTGGTCAAAAGCAGACTTGTCCACAGGTCTGGTCTGGAGCAGACCTGTCGATAGGTCTGCAGCAGTCCTAAAAAGCAGACCGTAGGTCTGGTCCACCAACGACAAAGTTAACTTGCTTGTCTGCTTAAAAATTCTCAAGTTAACTTAGAAAGCAGTCAACAAGTCTGCTCCAAGTTAACTTTTGTCAAGGTTAGGACCGCACCCATCTGTACGTCTGTCATCAAATAGCTCGACCACCGCCCTTGCATTTTGTGCAATATCAATATTCAATTTGTTATGTATACCTCTCCGGCAAGACACAGACTAGGTTGGGACCTTTAAGCAGGGATTATTTATACATAAGTCTGATGTCAGTCTGTCGTTGACCTTAATTTTCCGTATTTTGTGTTCGTGTTGTAACCTAGTAAACCGTAAAAGACTTTGAGAACCCTGGCTAATCCCAGGCTATCCGTAATCCAACGTACTGAGGTCGTGTCGTTCCGTGCCAAATCGTAACAAATCGTATTTTATCCTTAACAAATACGTGGTGTAACCGTACTAGGATGTAGTTCTCCAGAACTAAAGGTAGAAATCCTTCAGGACTACGAATAAGAACGGATTAAGACGGTGTTAAGACGGACTTAAACGGATCAGTACGTTCTAATACGGTTTAGAAAGGATATACTTCGGTTGTTTGGTCCGTGGTCAAATTTTGCGCATGTTCAAAACTGCATGGTCACTAATATACAAATACTACTACGTATGATATGGATATGGAAATTTACGGAACAATACAGATTGTCACGAATGATGCCGGATCGTATCCGTAGCTAATCCGCCGTCAAATCCGTGAATGTGTAACCTAGGCATTACATATAGATCAGTTAGTACAAATACAAGGCCTCATTTCAAAAACAAATTTTGGATTTTAAGATTTGTTTATCCATCTTTCCCGACAAAAGTTACTCAAGATATCCGTTTATATAACGAAACACTAGCCTATTATTTATAATGGGACATACATGCGACGCAGTGCGTACCCCATTACCCCTTTCGAAATAATTTCAAGTTTCGAAATAATAAAAGTTGAGCTATAAATCAAGAGTTTATGGTATTTTAAGATACATTCAAAAGATAATAACCTCATGATATCATGGATATCAAATATGACTGATTATGAAGTATTTGTTTTGACCCGGCCAATTAGACAATTAAATTTCTTATCATTTTCAATTGCTTTTATAATAAAAAAAAAAAATAAATAGTATATCATTTTATGACTTACATACATATAATGTGATGGATACAACTTGCTGTTTATAAGGAATTACGGATACGATCTGAACGAGCTGGTTATTCTTCAGTTTAAATATTTACGTTAATCTGCGTTCGTTTAAAAAAAAGTCCCCTGCATTTACATATTATATCAATTTAAAACTTGCAAACTATGCTTTTATTTATGCGATATTTTATGAAACGAAAAGAAATATGTTTATTAATTTGACAGGATTTATGTGGGTAAAGGGTAGGCGAAAGGAACACTCAAACTCCATAAATCTTAGCGTATCACTTAACAAAGGGTTAAATATTCGTGATTATTTATAATTAACGTCAAACACGCTGTTAAGCAACATCTTATTCAATAGAATTATCAGCCGTAAAAAGCTGTAAAAACTACTTAAAAAACGTCATCAATCATATTCACGTTATAAAATTAAATGTTGATTTGAAGAAATTAAAAGCTTTGATATTTAAGGTGCATGTCAGCGAATCGATCGTGTCATTGATTTAGCATATTCAGTTAAAGTACTTTCTGTCTTTTAACTGTTTTGTATGCCCTACCTAGAGACATTATGTGTTTCGGTCCGTGCGTTTGTCCGTCTGTCCCGCTTTAGGTTAAAGTTTTTTGGTCAAGGAAGTTTCTGATGAAGTTAAAGTCAAATCATCTTGAAACTTAGTACACATGTTCCCTTTGATATGATCTTTCTGATTTTAGAGTTTTGACCCTAGTTGCACTGTCCACTGAACAATGCTGAACATAGAAAATGATGGTGCGAGTTGGGCATCCATGTGTACTATCTAGTCTTTAACCAGATGCCAATATCAAACAATCTCTGTAAAAATAATGTATGGACAGATGCTATGAAGGTTGTCATTCCGTTAAGATCGGAGGGAAACATGGAATCCAAAATCAACTCTCGATTCTAATTGGTCGAAATCTCTAGTTATTTGAATCAATAATGTCCATTGTTAAAAAACTTTAAAGGAATGGTGATTGGAAGGCCCTCTGGAAAGAATATTATGGTGTGCTGATCGGGTGGCATACACAGTTGCTACGATTGGACATATATTTTTATTTAAGCCTACGTGAAATCATATTTTCATCATCTCCTTTGAAGTTAAACGACCAAAATTAATCAAAATTTGCAAGATTAATGTATAGAATAATGTCCATAAAAATTTTCATGTTGTTCAAATAATGGCCACCAGAGACAAATTCTTGATATTGTTATATAAGGGCACTGATACAAACGTTTATATAAGATGTATAAACTTTAGTCAAGTTTTCTGATTGGCATTTTGTATGCCGTGATGTTGTCAATTTGTCTTCGGTCATTGAGTTTGAATATCACTTTTGTATCTTCCAACTCTTTTTTAACATAATTGGTGGAAAACAAAAACCTATCTCAGCAAGTTAACATGTCTTTCCTAAGTCAGGGAAATTATTAGTGATTTATTGAGATCTATCAGAAGTGTCTTTTTAATTTTGAATATCTTCAAATAGGTGTATAGAAACATTTCTCATTGTGGCATTTTTTTTACTTGTGTTGTGTATTGCACTTAATAACAACATTAAATTTCATGTTTTATGTAACAGTAATATGCAATAGCCTAGTTTATTGCTAGATGGGTTACACACGATGTTCCCATGATGTTCGTACTTCATTGAAGAATACAACTGTTCAGTCGTTCATTTGTATTTGTAAAACTTATTAGAAATGTTAGCAGTAGAATAGTGATTTGAAGTACTGAAGAGTCTGCACAGTCGTCAATACATATGCATCAAATATTAACATGTAGTTGATATCAAACTTTATACGACGGGTGCCACATGTAGAGCAGGATCTGCTTACCCTTTTGGAGCACCTGAAATCACCCTCAATTTTTGGTGGGGTTCGTGTTGCTGTTGTACCCCTCTTTGTGACATTTTTACCTATTGTGTCTGTTTATTTTGTTCACACATCGTTGTCAATATAATAGAATTTAATGCGACTGTCATACAAGTGAGAGGTTTAGCTAGCTTTAAAACCAGGTTTAATCCACCATTTTCTACATAAAAAAATGTCTGTACCAAGTCAGGAATATGACAGTTGTTATCCATTCGTTTGATGTGTTTGAGCTTTTGATTTTGCTATTTGATTAGGGACTTACCTTTTTGAATTTTCCTCGGAGTTCAGTATTTTTGTGATTTTACCTTTTTTTTAATAAAGTAAAAACAACTTATCAAAGATACTTTATACTGGATAAACGCATCCAACCTTCTTTGACAACATTCTATTCTAACGTTATTAGTGTGACACATCATTGGCTATGACTTCTGTTAAAACTTGGTCATAAGCAATATACTTTTACCAATTTTGAAAAATAATATCTCATAAGTATCTAATGCTTTACACGAAGAAAATTCTTTATCATTTAGAGATAAGTAGAAATGATAATAAAATTAGCATCAAAAGAAGCTCAGCGTTTATTTGTTGATACAAATTTTTCCTATACATAGGAAATCCTTAAGTCTATCAGTTTTAAGATAAGCGCACAGTATGACATTCTTGTAATTTATATGTTTTAAAGATTTGATAACTACCGATGTATTGGATCCATTCTGCTTTAAAAATCAACCTTTCAAACCAATTGTTATTTATTATAGTCTTTCAAGAGAAGAAATTCAATTAGCACTGAAATGCTTCTTTTTATAATTATATATCTCGTTTTCAGATTATGATTATCTGCAGATTATTTCCTTCTTCGAATCCCAGACAAAGATGCCGTGATCCGTAGTTGGCTCAACATTTGGCTATTTTTTGTGTTCAATGCTCTTTAACATTGTATTTGATTTAGTCTTCCAACTATTTTGATCGCAGTTCAATGCAGAAAAACATTACATGAAGCATTTAGATATTGATGCAAACCTAAACATAGTGACTTGATGTTCAAACAGTCTTGTTAAGATTGTTCATCTATTAGACATGAACAAAAATGCCACCCGCTCACAATTATGTGATTTATGAATGTAGTATTGTTGTTAATTGATAAAAAAAAATGTGTATACAGATATAGCATGTTTTTCTTTCAGATATAATTGTATATAGATCTTGATTTTGACGACACGTGACCTTACTATGATGAAAGGGGAATCAAAACAAATAAGTCCTTAAAGAACAGGGGCATAATTATGATGTTGAACTCGGGTATCGAAGACTCTCTGCATTGTATATGATGCTTAAGATTCAAACTAAATCCTGACAAATGTGTTGTTTTTTTATATATATTCAAAATACAAACAGACTGAAGGTGAAAGCATGTCTTATTAAACAAACATTTTCTGTCAAAAATTCATTTTCCATACTCTTTATGATGCTTTAAATGATTGTCGTATTGTAGTGCATTGCAATTTATTCCATACATTAAAAAAAACAATGTCTATCTAAGACCACAGTATGCCAGATTGTAAATGTATATCCAAATGATTGCTTTGACTTCGCAACGAATTACTATCCTTTCATAATTGAGATCGCGTTTTTTCTGTTCAAATACTAATATGAGCTGTTGATTCGCTGTTCAAATTACATACATATTCATATATATTGTCAATTTTAGTCAATATGACGAATTGATTATTATTTTAAAATATATCATATACAGAATATGCAGTGTCAAGTTCAGATGTTTATGTCATGAATTTTTATGGGTTAATCATATACTCATCTTTGTGTAGAAATCAATTTGACGCTATATGATAAAGGCGACATATCATTGATTTCGTTATTACTAATCAATGTATCCGTACATTGATATATAACTTTCAGTATTTTGAGAAATTGAAAGATTTATATGAAGTTCAACGTGATGGAAACCGAATGTGTTCAAAAAGAAAAAAGCAAAACCAGAAAAATACCGAACTCCGAGGAAAATTCAAAACGGAAAGTCCCCAATCAAATGGCAAAATCAAAAGCTTAAACACATCAAACGAATGGACAACTGCCACACTCCTGACCTGGCACAGGCATCTTCCAAAGTAGACAGTAGTTGACCAAACCTTGTCTTATAGCTAGCCAAACCTCTCGCTTGTATGATAGTCGCATAAAATTCCATTATATTGACAACGATGTGCGAACAAAACAAACAGACACAATAGGTAAAAATGTCAAAAATAGGGGTAACGCAGTCAACATTGTGCTATTATCTTAATCACTATAAAACAAACAAATGTGTAAACAGACATTTACAATGACACAATAACACAATGACGGGATGTATAAGTACAGAGCCACGTCATATTAACAAATAAACACAAAAGGCATATAGAAAAGGCATATTAGCTAAAATGAAAGATAAGAATACAAAAATTATCATAGAACAATAACACAATGACGGGATGTACAAGTACAGAGTCATGTCAAATGGATACCACCAAAACAGACTGAACAGTAAAAGTAATATTAATATAGACAAATACAAGAATAGTATAACAGGTTATTTAGATGGTAAACAACGTCAGTACCCAGAATATATACTTCAAGACTATCGTGTATTATTTGTGAAGTTGATACGGAATATTTGAAAACAAGGTTAGTATCTTCCGATGAACTTTTTTAGAAAACGGACGATATGTTCTTTGACATACCCCTGGTTCATCAACTTTCTGCTCAGACACTGGTGACGTTTTACAAAGTCTGAGTAGTTGCTGCATGCTCTTGAATAACGAATAAATTGGGAAATGTATATCCCATATGCTGTTGAAGTTGGTATATTCCTACTAAGGTGGAGGAAGTTGATAATTTCAAAATTAAAATCGTCTCGTTTGTCATAGCACAAACTGCTATGCATTCTTCTCATATATTTTATGATGGTATGATACAGGTACTAAACCCCTAACGGGAGGGATTGTGCTTGATTTTCATACGATGAAGACATAATCTTTCAAGCAGCCTATTTGAGGTCTGGAGCTGGCATGTCAGTAATTGCTAGTAGTCCTTTGTTAATTTATGTATCATTGTCATTTTGCTTAGTTTCTTTTGTTACCTATTCTGACATCGGACTCGGACTTCTTTCAAACCGAGTTTTACTGTGCATATTGCTATGTGTTTCTTTATACTACATTGGCTAGAGGTACAGGGGGAGGGGGAGATCTCAAAAAACATGTTTAACCCCACCGTATTTGTGCGCCTGTCCCAAGTCAGGAGTCTCTGGCCTTTGTTAGTCTTTTTTTTTTTCTTTAATTTTAGTTCATTTATATGTTTTGGAGTTTAGTATGACGTCCATTTTCACTAATCTAGTACCCATTTTTATATAGGGGCCAGCTGAGTCCCTACTCCATGTGCGGGATTTTTTCTCTGTGTTGAAGACCCATTGGTTGCCTTCGGCTGTTATCTGCTCTTTGGTCGGGTTGTTGTCTCTGACATATTCACCATTTCCATTCTCAATTTTATCATATAACTGTTAAAATTATATCCCAAACCATATAATTGACATAAGGAATGTAGGAGTTAAAAACCAATATTACAATGCTTTGTCACTTTCATTTGTGGTTTAAGGTTTTAATATTCATTTTATGTGTTTGAGCTTTTGATTTTGCCATTTAATGAGGAACTTTCTGTTTTGAATTTTTCGTGGAGTTCGGTATATTTTTAATTTACTTTTTTTAAACGGATTTTTGATTTAGAATAAAGGGGTTACCTTGATCAACGCCAACTCAAAAAAAAAAAAAAATTGAATTAAAACAAACACGTTTTTTATTTAGAAAATATGTTATACGTCAACGGATAACATCAGTAGATATAGATATATTATTATCATATAAAAATAGAAAGGCATTCACATACATGTAGAAGTTGTTCTTTTTTTTCAAAACGAATTTGACACAAATAAATATGAATAACTCAGATATCCAAATTCTCAGTAACGAGTGAACAGTATTACACTAAATCACTATTCTATCTTTAGAGTTTGATCTTCATACAAATAAAGTAGCCTGTAAAACAAAAACAAAAAAAATAAACCGCATGTTTTCACTGTATAATGTCTTAATACACATATATTATTTGGTTTGGTGTGTCATATGTACGATTTCTAATTGTATTTATAGATAGATAAAAGAAGATGTGGTATGAGTGCCAATGACACAACTCTCCATCCAAGTCACATTTTGTAAAAGTAAACCATTATAGGTCAAAGTACAGTCTTCAACACGGAGTCTTGGCTCACACCGAACAGCAAGCTATAAAGGGCCCCAAAAATGACTAATGTAAACCATTCAAATGGTAAAACCAACGGTCTAATCTATATAAAAACGAGAAACGAGAAACACTTATGACCACATCAGCAAACGACAACCACTGAACATCAAGTTCCTGACTAAGGACAGGTGCAAACATATACAGCGGGTTTAAACGTTTTACTAGGTACCAACCTTCACCCTTACCTGAAATATAGCTGGATCAACATTTTGATGATAGTTCAATGTTATCAGATAAACTATCATGATCACAATGATAACGTTGAACAAAAATTTATTTTGAATTGAGTCACTCTGTTATTTAAAGTTGATCCTTATATTCAAAGTAATATATTTGTCCTCGGAATATCTGCCTCAAATTTTGAAATATTGATATCGTATGCCTTCATTTTACATGTCTCACATATTTCATTATTTTAACATTTCAATAATCTTTGTCATTGTTTATTAGATCATATGCTATAAGAATTTTAACAATCTGTACCATTACATGTGACCACTAAAAAAATGTTTTTGTTTTAAATAATTAATTCACATACGCTTCCTAAAATCAAATTGGCTTAGTTCACTGCGCATGACAGTTCAAGAATGATACGACACAAGAAACTATCAACATGAATAAATAATATTTTCGGAGAATAAAACAGTTTTTTCAACATAACCACTAGATAACAGAGACCTTTTATGATATGAAAGAGAAGGTGACAAAAATATTCTTTCACGTGAATTTGGAATTTGTATTATGAAGATTTTCAACGGGTGATTGATGTCTTCAAATCTTCAAGATTGATTTTTCAAGTACAACTGACAAAAATCTTTGAATAAAAAAACATTTATCATTTCCTGACGCTTGGGCGAAAAGTTACAGCCAATCAATTGTTGAATTGGTGGTATGAAAGCGTTTGAATCAACAATACGTTTTGGTTTTCAAAATTATTGCCTTCATCAATAAGCTATGTACACGTTCTGACTTATCTGTTTTAAGTTTACTCTCATTTGGGTCAAGTCAAAATAGAACAGTATTGTTCTTAATTATTTTGTTTATAATTTGTAATATGAAGATAAAATTGTAAACATGCTTACTTTCTCACACAGAAAATTAGTTAGACTATGACACCAACCATCATCAAATTTATTCCCTTTCCATATCTGAATGCAGTCATGTCCTTTTGGCTCACCAGGGGTCCATAGTGTGTCAGTTAATTGCAACTCTTTACCAGAAGTGGTCCACTGGTATTTTCCGTTATAAAGTCTGCATCCAATAGACACACTAGCTAAAATTCATTTTTAGGATTAGTTTTTAAGGATGTTCGCTCCTCTTGTTTTTGAATTTTTGCCAGATATTTGGAATTCTCTGGTTTTATACATGTAGTGCCATTAAAAATTTTTGCCCACTAACCCCTACTCTTCTTTCCATAGTTTGATTAAATATACTTTAAAATGTCATCTTTGAAAATCTTATACAATCCTTGTTATTTTTTTCCTCGTTTTTGAAAGAAAAAAAGTGCCAATGTTAAATGTATGAAAAATCTAGAGAGAATAATTTCCCGCAAAATTTTCAATGGCTTATATCTCGAAAATAAGCACACGGACCCTAATTTTTCTTTCTGCTTTTTTAGTTCCTTTATTTACATACTATCAATTTATAACAATCTTTTTAAAAAGCTTGTTATTTTGAAACAGAGTAGCGAACATCCTTAATGTAATTTGCACTTTATTTATAATTAGAGCTTGATCATTAATAAAAACGTTACTTACAATAATTTAAGATGATCACTATACTATATTCGATATTTGATTGTAATTTTTTGCTTGGACAGGGTTTTTTGCTTCTAACATTTTTTGAAATTTCAGAGGAGAAATTAAAATATGTCATAATTGCCAGCTGACAGACTAAAGTCTTATCAGTTCTTATGATTGTTATTTGATAGATTGATTATATATTTTTTCTTCTATTGCACGAAATAAAAAAGTGTCATTTTCATTATTTCTTTCCTGAAGATTTAAATAGGTTATTGTACCTCAATCAAATATACATTTATACGGGTTTTTTTTTGCGTATTTGGCTTACTAATCAAATTGTTTTAAGATTTACAAAACATTCTAAAGGAAAAATGAAACTTAATTATTTCAATGCATATGCCTTTTTGTGTTTCTGTGTTACATATGACGTGGCTCTACACTTATACATCCCGTCATTGTGTTATTGTGCCATGGTCAGTGTTTGTTTACATAATTGTTTGTTTTTATAGTGATTAAGGTAATAACACAATGTTGACTGCTGTACCCCTATATTTGACATTTTTGCCTATCATGTCTGTTTGTTTTGTTCACACATCGTTGCCATTTTAATGTAATTTTATGTGACTGTCATAGTGAAAGGTTTAGCTAGCTAAAAAATCAGGTTTAATCCACCATTTTCTACATAAAAAAATGCCTGTACCAAGTCAGGAATATGACAGTTGTTGTCCATTCGTTTGATGTGATTGAGCTTTTGATTTTGCCATCTGATTAGGGACTTTCCATTTTGAATTTTTGTCGGAGTTCAGTATTTTTGTGATTTTACTTTTTTCGTAACAAATTTTATTTGACTTCATTACTTACCTTTATCAGGGACGATCGACTGAAAGGTTTTGAGGCCAATGATTATAAAGATGCGTGCATAAATGAGGCCTTATATGACAGATAATTACCTTGAAAATAGCAAAATACTTCGAGGTCAACTTTGACTGACAAAGTTCAAACATAATGTCTTCATAATTTGCTACCACCCTAACACTTTAAACGGATATAGCATACCAATCATAGAACACTGGCTCTTAAACTGATGCTACTTTCGGTTATAAGTAATCTTCCGCCAGTGGTATCGACCCGAAATAAGTATATCATAAATAAAAACAAAACAAAACAAAAACACTTAATAATGTAATGAGCTTGAAGCAGTCTTTAGGATTAACCTTCCTCATAAACGCTCAAAACCATCAATCTGAAAGCCTAGAATGTATGAGTACTTGAATATGTTAGGGAGTTTTATGACAAAACAGGACATACAAGGTTTAGCTTAATCAATCTATGGTCAACCTTTCCCAAAGTTGTTGAAACCTTATTTTTGTAATATTTGAGTCAGATTAAGTCTCATAGAAGGGTTTTAAAAATATCAACTGCTGTAGAGTTGAAGAAGTTTTTTGTTTTGCGTTTGCCATTCAAGTGAGAGGTTTATATAACTGTAAAACTAGGTTAAATCCACCATTTTCTACATAAGGAAATGTCTGTACCATGTTAGGAATATGGCAGTTCTTTTCCATTCGTTTGAAGTTTTGATTTCGTCATTTGATAAGGGACTTTCCGTTATGTATTTTCCTTTGAGTTCGGTATTTTTTAAATTTACTTTTTGATAGTATAAAAACTTTACGCTTGGTGCCTTGAGCCCTTCTCAGTTTATTTTGTGAACGTTAAAAGCCGGTATTTTCCCATGGAAACATGAATACATAATGAAATCAATCGCTTTGAGTAGATATAGTTCAAATAAACACAAACTATGAATAAGGGAATCAACCAGCTGAAATTCTGCTTCATCTGTCACTTCCGCTAGATATCCTCCTCGAGATTCACAGTATTCCTACAATGATCAATCAGATTTTGTTTCTCTGTTATAGAATAAAAGGGTAATACAAATTAGAGAAATGAACACTAAACAATACCCTGTAAAGAAGTCATCAGATAAAGCAGCAGAAAGTCAAACGGCTCATGTGTTTATGAAAGATAAGAAGTTCCTCATCTCTAGATAACAAAAAAATGATAAAGCATCAGTGAAGTGTTGATTTCTTTTTGACATTTTTTCATACTTTTCATAAATGTTGCGTTGATACCTGTGCAAATTAAGAAGAAACTATGGTTCAAACAGGCAACATCCGCAAGCAAAGTTGACCTTAGATGAATTTGTATTGTAAAATAAACCATAGTCAGGTAATTTAACATCTTTGAATTAATTTAGGTTTGAACCATTTCTGATGATTGCAAACCAAGAAAAGCACAGCAACGCACACAATTGATTTTATTTTCATTTTAAATGTATGTCCTCAGTGATATTGTATCGGAACAAATAATCAACACAAAAATCTTAAGCATATCCATTTTTGACCCAATTTGCATGTGATTTATAATATCATTCAATATGCTCAAATCCAATGACAAAAAATGAGATCAAAGTCATATAACGTGTTCCAGACGAACTGAGACTAGCTATTATAAACGGAAAAGATCATAAAAAGTTGCATGTAATATTTTAAAACCAAGGTGTCTTGTTATAATTGACACCTCTTTTCAATTATTGTACCAAACTGCAAACAAACACTTTGTATCGAGAAGGAACTGAATCATTCAAGATATCATCTACTTTACTTACCATTGCGTTATCCCAAGATAATTTCTTGGTGTTTTCGTAAAGATAGCAACTGTTTTCTAACCTCTTCCAGTCAGCAGGGCAACCTAAAATAAACAAAAACATACAATTGTGAACATTTAGAATTAATTATGTAACATTTTATAATAAGTTGTTTCGACTGTTAAATTCATAACTTGCCATGTAAAAGTGGCGTATAATACTATAATCACAAGTTTCCTTGTGTATGAAGCCCTTACGTTTTGTTTGTGTCTTATTTGTTAAAAAAAAAAAAACAAAAAAAAACGCTGCAGAACAAGCAAAATAGCAAGCGGTGCCTGCGCAATATTTCACACTCCATTGGTTAAGGATGAAATCGACGAGACAACATTTATCAAAATACAAAAAAAAAATGCGGTTCATCTAGATTTGTAGGTTAAATTATCAGACGACTATACATATGATACAATCTCTGTATCCTTCCGTTTCATTTATATTACCACTACTTCGATATCTTTCCAACACCTGACATTTGAACTTTACTTCTGTAAATCTCTCCTTCCCGCGTAATTTTATTAAAACATGTTAAATATATTGAGTTCCAATTTGTTAATTGAGAGCAATATTTATTATTTATTTATTAATTATTTTTTCTTTTCTTTTTTCCTTCAGTGTTGGGATCTTATTATTTAGTTTACCGTTTTGTTAAGTTAATATAAAAAAGAAGACTTGGTGTGCTTACCAATTAGACAAGATTCGACCAAAGACAAACATTTTTTAAATGAAGTAAGATTTCCATCTACATGTCAAAGTACGGTCATAATAAATAAGCAAATCTTTTTTTTTCCGCATAGCAAACTATAACAGGCCCCGACATGGCGAATATCAAATCAAACGAAGTAACTAATGGCCTCATATATGTACAAAACATTAAACAAAACCAATATGATAAACAGCAAAACCACACCATGAAATATTGGCTCCTGATGTGAGACACCAAAACGCAGAATATAGCTGACGAATGTTTTTCCCTGGTGGCAAAGCACGCCCCCTTTTCCCCTACCCCTGACATTTGTAAAGTGGTGAAACAGTACAACAAAAACTATAAACAGCATTTGAAATTGACTTTAATCAATTAATATCAATAGCAAGCACAAATATTAAATCAAGTTCCTACCATGGTTGTTATGTTTTATTACATATATTTTATTTAAAGTTGAAAGCAATAATTTTACAAAGGAATTTTACTTTGCTGACAATCCATTTGATGTTGCCCTGGTGGCAAAGCACGCCCCCTTTCCCTACCCTGACATTTGTAAAGTGGTGAAACAGTACAATAAAAACTATAAACAGCATTTGAAATTGACTTTAATCAATTAATATCAATAGCAAGCACACATATTAAATCAAGTTCCTACCATGGTTGTTATGTTTCATTACATATATTTTATTTAAAGTTGAAAGCAATAATTTTACAAAGGAATTTTACTTTGCTGACAATCCATTTGATGTAACAAGCCAGGAACTGATTAGCAGTAGTCTATTCTGGCATCTGTATTTTTTTTTTTTTTTTTAAATTAAATGTTTACTGCATAGTATTTGATTTTTCTGTTTAATTTGTTTACATTATGGCGATGATATGGGAGATGACATTATATTTAGACATCTGTTTTGGTTTTGTTTCACACTGTGTGTTGTTTATAAGATTTCTTTGGTTTAAATTTTTTTTTTTCATTGTTGTCGTATTGATGAATGCTTGACATCTTCTTATACTTAAATCGACCAAAAAGCAGAATTATAGTTCACGTATATGTTAAACAGGTTAAACTACGACATGCTATTCAAAAAAAAAAATATATATATATATAGGTAGGTGCACAGCACATGGTTTAGACATCACTAAACTACTTGCAGTCCGAAACAGTAATTTTGATCTTAACATCTTTTGAAAAGTCTCAACAACACATTGTTAAATCATGGTATTTCCGTCAATTTTCAAGTTTATCTACAGCTGATAATTCCGTACTGTTAAGTTAATTCGCGTTCAGTCAGTTCAGCACTGTTCAGTAGTTTTCAGACAATTTAGTATTGTTGAAGATTTGGAGAACTTAAGAACGGTTAAGCGCGTCATTTTACAGCCTTTTCACAGCCTTTAATAAAACTGTTTTAAATGTTATAACACATCTAGTATCTCATGAACACCATAAAAGCTGTTTAATATTGAGACTTCTTCAATTTTGCGTAAATTTATTATTTCTATATCTTTGTTTAATAGGAGGATGTCATTACAGATGCATAACTATCAATTTAAAAGTAGTAGAAATTTAATCAAAAAAGTATATCGATGCAATTCAATGTTGAATTATTGCTTACCATTTTTAAAAGACAAAAAATACTTTGTTGAATACAGTTAAATTTGTCAGCTGTATACTAGTACATTGGTTATCTTCCTCGGATAATATGTTTCGCGATTTCTTACATGGCGAAAGGTAACGTTCCAAACTTGTCCTTTCTTAAATCCACAAGCACTTATGAAAAAAACAAGGATTAGACAACATGCAATGTTATGTTTTTCTTACCTGCTATTTTACTAAAAGTCAGTCCTCCATTATTCTTATTAAAATCACAGTTTACGGTATCAATTCTCTGATACATACGACATATTTTAATCAAATCATCGTAGGTAAAAACCTTGCATTCAGTAATTTCTGTGCACAATTGTGCACAATTTATAGCTGATAAACAAACACTGTTTAAGAACGAAGTTTTGTTAACAGATAATGTCTCTACTTGTACACATTTTGTATACGTCCCTACATACTGTGCCAGAACTACAGAGACGGCGAAATTGTGGAAAGCGATACAGTATGCAATATATTGCATTTTAGTCTTAACCTACACCTCAGTTTAATGAAGTTATCAGGAATATACTACAATACAACATTTTCATGAGGGAATTCAATATATATGCCTAAAAAATATTCATTCAAATTTATTGGTCAATTATATTTTTGACCTTTTAGTTTAAAATATTTTCTTTATATTGCATCGATTTAAAGATCTATATAATTTATCACGTACGTAAATGATTTCTTTGTGTAAAGGTATTGATAATAATGCAATATTTTCCAATCGGATCTTTAGAAATGCAAAGCAAACATTTATTTTGAAAAAAAAATGACAGAAGTTTTATCAGAGAGAAGAATTACAAGTGTTCGGGTTTTTTTTTTAAATTGTACTATTTTGTATAAAAAAAATCATTTCAAAGGGACAAATAATATGTATATGTATAGTCCACTATGTGCTATGTTATAAACTACTTGATTGAAAGCACGTACGTTTTGCTTTTGGATGTAAAGTTTAAGGTTGATTCTATCATTACGGTTCTTCGACAATAATCATTCATACAATCAAATTTATTATTAATTTATTGTCATGTCAAATGTTTTTCATGTAGGAATTATTCTTTATTTTCTAAATAGTACCAAAATCATCAAATATGTAACACTGTTAAAGGGACGGTTAAGGTTGTAATGATACTGTAGTTAAGTATTAAGAAGGACCAACAATAACGGAATTAATAATAGACTAACACTATGAACAAAAATCTCTTTGGGAAGATTTAGAGTTCGTGACTACGTTATGGTGGCAAAAAAACACCAAACAATGCAACCCCCATGTTCTTCATTTTCATTTGTTTATTTTTTATTTTTTTTTTCATCTTTTCACACATACCAGTTGAACTTATTTTCTCTCACTCTCTCTCTCTCTCTCTCTCTCTCTCTCTCTCTCTCTCTCTCTCTCTCTCTCTCTCTCTCTCTCTCCTCAATGTATTGTGATCATTCTCACGAGCTATTTGGAGGTTGATTACAGAAATCATATTGGACAGAAAGAAACACATTGCTGAGAAAATAGTTAATTGACAAACAATGCACAACTAATTCATTTTCAATATGATTTCTATTATGGTAGTTGTTTTCGTTTGTAGTTTGCTTTTAGTTATTGCCATCAATCTTCGGTATATATTGTTTGATCTTTTTCCATTCTTCTTTATGTTTTTGTGTCATTTTAGCATTTATTATACCGTTTTTTTTTTTATTTAGCTGAACCGGCTTAATTATCTTCCCCTAATGAGTGCTTGTGTATGTTTTTTTTTACTTGTTTATATACCTTCTATTAAATAAAAAATGGTAAATACATCACTAAAAAGATTATGATTTCAAAAGACATATGCTTGTAAGTTATTTACTGTGAATTCGTTTGTTTTCGTTGGTATTAATTTTCGTGGATTTCAGGAAAAATTGAATTTTAGTGGATATTTGATTTCATGTTTTTGCCAAAGTTTGCATACACAACTATAGAAAATGTATACTTCTTTAAATATTTGAATGTTTTTATCATTACGAAATCCACGAAAATTGCCTTCCCATGAACATGATGAATAATAATGAAACCACAGTAAATTGTTTTATCATAGATATATTTTACAATATTCACAACGGATAAAATACCCCTTCAAAGTTACACAATTCTTTGTGATCATCTGATTTGGAATGGCTAGGTTAATATTTTTTGTCCTTTTTGGTTTATAGCTCTTCATCTTTTTAATGAGCTTTGGATTTTCAAATATTTTGGCCTCGAGCATCACTGAAGAGACATTGATTGTCGAAATGCGCATCTGGTGCAGAAAAATTGGTACCGTTTATGTAATAACACGCTATGTGGTTTATATAGTTCTTATGTAATTTATTGTTATCCTGTTTGTTGGCTTTGATTAAAAAAAACTTCTGGTTCAACATTTACTCTATGCAATTATACATAAATTAATTATGTGCTAAAACTTTTATTTTTCTTTAAATATATATAAGCATCAAGATATGTATACATTTATATAATACGGCATTTTCATGATTTAAAAAAACTATACATTTTAAGGTACATTCAGGCTTAATGACCATTTTCACTTTACGAAATTAAAATACAATAACGATAGATTTGCAACAGGCGTCATTGACCGAACCTCGTAAATTATGAAAATTTTGTATAAGCTTTCTTTTTATACTGACCGCCAAAATTGGTTTGCTTCTGTTGGGAAATACACTTAAGGCTGGATTCTTTTCAAAAATCATTATGCAAACCCACAAAAATAAGTTAACATGTATAAGTTATCCTTGGGTAAAATATAATGATGACCCCTTTTCCCCCTTCTTATGAATATACTGTTGTGAGAGAACATCATCTATATAGCGGAAAGTAAGGTTAAAGGATACTGCTGACTTCTTTTTTTTTTTCTTCTTCCTATTGAGATCTTGTATGAAGTCAGTCTCATATGAATGAAATAACAAGTCGGCAAGAAGAGGGGCACAGTTGGTTTCCATGGGAATGTCGATTTTGTGTTTTAAAAAAAAGTCCTCCAAAGTAGCAAATATGCTGTAAATCAAGAAATCAAGCATCTTAATAATGTCAGTTCCAGAGAATTTTTGTTTGAATCAGAGTGATTTTTTTACAAAATAGGATTTATCCCTCCCTAAGGCAATATACTTGTTTCTACGTTGGCCATTCTTTTTTTATGAAACGAAGCAGGACTAATCTTTCAATTTGTTTCCTATATAGTTTTCATGAATACTTGAGTAAAATGTAGAAAAATCAAATGTTTTAATACTATTTGCAAGATGAAAGAGTCTTAGCTTCTATGTACTCTAAAAGCTCTTTGGAATGTTGGAATTGTTTAGTACCGACATATGATTCACGCCAATGCTGTATCAATAATTATGTTTGGAACTATTGAATTACGTCCTGACAAATCTTTACAATGCTTTTGAATATTATAACATGTGATGTAATAAAGAGATGCTTTATGTTCAATCGCCAACAAAGATCCATGATTGCATTTCTCCATAACAATTTTACAACAGTCCACATTGATTCTAAAACAAAAGAGTGAAAATTCTGATTCAACCTGTTATTTAAAATAAAAACATAAGAATTGGATGGTTTATTATTTTTTTTTTTAGTTTTATAGGTTTATTATAGCATTAACCGCACATCTTTCAGTAAACGGTATTAAAAGGGATGGGAATTATATTTTTCAAGTGGTAGCCCAGTGATTATGTTTAGTTGAATAGTGTTAACTGATCAAGACAAAACATGGAAAAATTACTAGCCCAGTTAAAATTCTTGGAGACCTGTTATGGATACTAGGCTCTTCTAATTTCCATCCCTGACCAAAGTGTTGATTAAATCATAATAGGAAAACTTTCCTTCTGATTAGATTAAGGATTATCTGTAGAACTTGGGATCAGGTGAATGACAGATTTTTCGTAATAATGCTTTTTCTCTCTGTTTTTTTTTTTAAATATTTTATTCCTTTATTTATATTTTTTGCCACAAATTGATTTTTCTGAGTGTTAAGATCTCTGCTTTATCAGATTTATTGTCTAGGGATCCGCAATATTTAATAACAGTCATTTTTTTTTTTCAACTGTTACTCACTGCTACATTTTTGTGAAGCCTGCGACAGTTATGTCACGAAAGCGAGACATAGCGATCCAAGAATCCGTCATCGATGGTGGTGGGGTAGCTATTTAGGTTTATTTTGTGGATAACATTTTGTAGACATCAATAACTTTGTCAAACTTTCATGAATTCTGAACAAATCTAGTTTATAACCAAAATACAGTATCTAAAACAAAATTATGAAATCATTTTTTTTTTTTCAATTCTCCGTATTTTACTGATAAATGGATCTATATTTTTACACTGAACAACAAGTGGATACGGTCTGGAATTACAGTTTTGTCAGTCATTAATAACTTTGTCAAACCTTTGTGGGTTTTTATGAAATTTGGACAGCAGCTTGTTCATAAATAACATACAGTTTCCAGAGAAAAATTGTGAAACTATTTATTTTCATTTTGCCGTATTTTACTGACTTTTAAACTTTTTTTTTCTTCAGTTAACAGGTAGATACAAACTGGGTAAATTTTTTTTACATATAGTACTTTGTCATGTATTTATACATTTTTTGGAAAGTTTGGTAAATTCTTTTTTATGATTGAGAGATATTGTCTAAAGCAAACAATTGAAAATTCATTTTTTCTCAGTTTCGGTATTTTTCTGACAGATGGACTAAATTTTTTACAGTAAACATTCACATACAGTCTGAGCTTGCATTTTTTTTTTTTTTTTTGCACGTTTGATTTGTAAACCTTCATGGATTGTTATGACACTTGGACAGCCGCTACTCTTCAAGACTACGTAATTAAGTACAAAAAAAGATAGATTTTCTTTTTAAATTCTGTATTACTTTACTGATAAATTAACTCACTTTTAAAGTCAACATTACTTTTTTACGCTGACAGCAACAATCACAGGAGAGACGTAGGGTACCATAGAACCTCTAACATTTTTATTTCTTTTGTTGCAAGATCATTTAGGAGTATGGTTAATGTTTTTGTTTTTACATTCTAAGTATTTGTTTATTAATATTTGTATGAACAGAATGACAAGTCATCCTTTCCATACATTGTTTATTTTTTTTTTCTCATTTATCATTGATCATCATATCTGGTACATCTGTTGTTTTTATGCTACCACTGCAACGGAGGGAGTATCAAGTGGCACACTTGTCCGTCCCAAATTAGTTTCCATTCTCGAACTTCAGTTCGCCTCAACCAAATGTTATTAAACTTATTCACAATGCTTATTACCAAAAGATCTCAGATCAAGTTCGACTTTGGGTGGTGCTTCCATGAAACAGTAGAAACATGCAAATAATGTAACAAAAATACCGAACTTTTAAGGTAAATTCAAAAAAGATAAAGCACATTTAATTTTGCTAATGATAAATCAATTTGTAAGTTGGAATATGATTTATGCTATTATCAGCTTTCATTTTGCCCATCAAAATAGTATTGTAATACACTTGGATTGCGAATAATGTAGTTCAGGCATCACTGACGTAAATGGTTTGTCAAGTAAATGTTGAAAGATTTTACTTTAGTATTATAGACTATGTACTTTATTTTGTTCCTACGGTATGCTTGTTTTTATTCAATATTGAATAAATGCAAAATACTAGTAAAAATCTTTTTCAAGAAAACAGTTTGATAATCATAGAATTATCGGAAAAAAGAAATGAAAGTAATTCAAGATTTTAGCAGAGTATTGTCTTTGTTTCAATTCCAGGAGTAGTGATACGCATGAAATTTTATGCCTGACACTTCTAACAATTTACGACACAGAGTTTATATCCGTTTGGTACGTACTTTGTAATACATAACTTTATAAATGTTATATGAGTTTAGTGGTAGGCAGTATGTAGAGTTACGGATATTTTCTACGTTGGAGATTACTTTACTAATAACTAAATAGCATTGATGGACAACATCCAGTTTTGCTAATTATAAATTATTTCTTAGATGGAATATGGTTGATGCTATTATCAGCTTTCAATTGTATTCGTCAAGAAAAATACAACATATCTTCAAAATTTCTTTATTTACACTATTTGTTAAAATATAAAATACAAATGACAAAATAATCCCAGCTTGACCCTTGCATACTTTTTGTTTTTGCTATATCTTAAGGATGGTTCTTGCAAATAAATTGCAGTTAGATTTCGAAATTTGTTTAACGTGGTGACAATCGGTATCAATTATTGACGATGCAAAATTATCCCAAGAATTTATTATTGCCTCATATTTCCATTCTGAGTACAAATTCAAATCCAGAAAACATACATGCACTAATGCAAGAAGCTGCTATTTTTGTTCTTATTAAGTGTTCCATTGTTTTTAGATTATATATGGCTAAACAATCACTATCTATTTTGGATAATTATAGGATAATACGATTTTATTTTGGACACCCTTATGAACGGTTACAAAATTCCTTTTTACAGTACTCCACCGTCTATATATTAATAAAATAATCGATCAGCACTCATCCATAGCGAGTTTGTCACAAAAGCTATTCATGATCTTTTAATTAGGGGATTGATTAAAGAATGAATTCAACCACGTATTATATATCCACTTACAGTATCTGCGTCTAACATTAAATAGAAATGTCTCGTTTGAGATCTCACTCATGTTAATAAACATCTTTGGAAAACTTATTTCAATTTGAAGATATTCGCAATTCATTACAAACACTCATTTTTGTTTCCGGTTTGATGTTGTGTCAGCATATCCATGTTATATTGACAGTATACCGATATTTCATTAACAGCATTAAATGACATTTTACATGTACGCTACAAATATTATAACAAGTCTTCTCATATCATCTGAAAGATGGACTCAACAACTCGAAAATGCTGAAAGCAGTTTTTATGAAAATTTGGTGAATTGTTTATATCCCTTTCGATTTTTATAAATTTTAGATCTAACTTTTCCGAGTTATATGATTTTTTCATAACACAAGGGGATCTTCTATTTTTCGGACACTTACTCAAAAGTATTTTGAGCAGTTTTCATGAAACTTTGGTGACTGGTTTAAAATAACCTTCCTTAAAAGTTTTGATAAATTTCAGATATGACATTGAGGAGTTATGGAACTTTATTCTTTGAAAAAGCGACGGACGGATCATGCGCTCATGAGCATTGGCGTAGCTCTTTATTTTAATTCTATCATTAATTATACACCTATGTTTCACTGAGATTCAACATATAATTTAAGTATGGAGTTAGGATTCTGCTTCGTCAAAATGATCTCCCTATCACGCCAGCTAATTTAATAAGCGTAAAAATTGAAGCCATTGTAGGGTTGACGCGCTTCCAATTTAGCTCTTGAATACCGATATATTTATCCACATAGCACCATTACGATCCTTTCGATATATGCCAGTTGTATTTTAAAAGACAATTGTATCTAATAGCTAATAAGCATCATTTAATGTTATTTTCTGCATTTAGTCAACTTAAAGCTATTGTCTAATCGGTTGTCAGGGGAATTTTCGAAAGTTCAATAACATTAAAAAAAATAATTAGATATTTCGTGGAAGGGCAGACTAAAATTTTCAGAGATGAAGACTAATAACCGTGGATAACGCATACAAAGCAGAGATGCAACTTTATGCTTTGAAAAGATTAATCTATTATCTTTCAGCGGATTTTTTTTCTTTGAAAAGAGGGGGGGGGATTTATGCTAATGCACAAAAAAGATCGACAGGTATTCGTGCCTACCAAAATCGACTGTTTTATGATAATATGTCTATAATTTAAAAGTTTACAAGTATCTCTAAACTCCTTTCTATACTATTAAAGTAAGCCACGTATTTAAGATAGCTAAAATCGTAAATTGTGCATCCTCATAAAACGTTTAAAGCCCATAGAAACAGATGTAAACAATTCAAATATACCTATTTTGCCTGTTTTACCTTCTTTAACAAAGAGTTTCATTTCTTTTGTTTAATTTAAACTGGTCGCTCCATTTTGACATATGATACCATGATACACTTAATATTTAAAATATTTCCTGTTTCATGCTCTCCATTTTCGTATATGATTTAAACTTCCAACTGTTTTGATTTAAGCACCAGTGATGGGTCTTGTCTAATATTCACATGAAAGATGCAAAACATTTAAGACCGAACTTTCGTATACGTTTTCTTAATCCGAAAAAAAAACAAATGAAAAGGCAAGATAAATCGAATTGAATGAAATAAATTTGATGTGTAACTGGAAAATCAGGGTATGCTGAAAAGGGCAAAATGTTACCAGTTTAAAAGACAATATATACGGACCTATAAATGCGTTGTTGCAAGGGTTCTTTAACGCACAGAGAGTGGTACTTTCCCTACACGGGAATAAGATTTAACATAAAACTGAGGATAGAAATGACGAATGCGGCAAAACGACAACAACCCAACCATAACAGAAAACAACCAAAGGCCATCAATGGGAGGCGGGCTTCAGCTGGCTCTTAAACAACAATTTGTACTAGTTCAGTGAAAATTGACGTCACATTAAAATCCAAAACATACAAATGAAATAAAATTAAAAAACATACAAGATTAACAAAGACCAGAGGCTCCTGACTTGGAACTGGCGCAAAAATGCGGCGTGGTTAAACGTGTTTTGTGAGATCTCAACCTTCCCCCTATACATTTAGCCCATGTAAAATAAACAAACACAAGGCAATACGCATAGTAAAATCCAGTTTAAAAGAAGTCCGAGTCCGATGTCAGAATAGGTAACAAAAGAAATTAAGCAAAATGAAAATGATGCATACATTAACAAAGGACTAATAGCACTCCCTGACATGCCAGCTCCAGACCTCAAGTAAACTAATTGAACGATTATGTCTTTATTAAATGAAATAAAGCACAGTCCCTCCCGTCAGGGGTTTAGTTACATACCATCATAAAATATATGAGCAGAACATAACCCATATCATGCGAACAACTGGTTTTAAAATAAATGTATTTATTTCCGATGCAAAGTCCATATGAGTAAATCAATATTTATACCAAAATATGCCATCTTTAATGACCTGACATCAGTATCGTAACTATATCTCTTCTGAATAAGTCTGTTTAAAGATTTGGTAAGCTTTTGAGGTGAATGCCGACATTTTTGTGCTTTGTGTAGAATATTACCATAAAAGATTGGATGTAAAATACCTGAACGTATAAGATGTCTGCATTTTGATTTATATTACGAATGATGGTCTTGTACCGATGATAAATTTAGTAAACGTTTTACTAGTTTGTGAAACAGAGATTTCTTTCGTTAAAATCAAATACGTTGTTCGATACACGAGCGAATCGAACAAATTGAGATAAATAAACACCTTAAGATTGTGAGAAGGGAACATCACCATCTAAAAATGGATAATTTATAAAAAAAAGAAATGAAAAATCATCTCTTTTATTATAAATTTTGGTATTAAATTGTTTTGTTATTAATTAGGCTGTTAGTTTTCTTAATTGAATTATTTCATATTTTTCATGTCGGGGCTTTTTATAGCCGACTATACGGTATGGGTTTTTTTTATAGTCGAAGGCCGTACGGTTGTCTATAATTGCTTAAATCCACTTCACTTGAACTTTGGTGGATAGTTGTCTTGCTGGCAATCATAGCACATCTCTTTATTTTTATATTATTTTTGTGAAGTAAAACAGAATAAAAAATTTCTAAAACATATCTTTATCGCACTTTTCTTTGCTATATTTACAAATTACTCGACCATCAGCAGTTGGCGAAGTATCCCTGTCAATTAGTCACCGAATAACCGAGGAAAATACCCAATATTTATAAGTAGTTAGTTTTACAACACATAGTTAATACAAACATTTTTTTTGAAAAATATATAGTCACATGATTATGGGAAATGTACAGGTTTGTCCGGTTTTGTTTCTAAGTATTAGAACTTTAGAAAAAGATCAGTTTGCATGATTTCATTTTTGGATAATTTTTTTCTCTACATCATGTCCAAATTTCTATTTTTCAACTTAAAATGTAACATTTTCTTGAAAATACGGAAGTCCGCCCGAACCTTTTCTCCATTTTGCTCTAAACTATGATAAGAAATAACCGCAACACACCATTTTGAGGTTGCTCATTGGCATTAATGTTGACGCATCCTGGATTAAAACTCCAATCATTTTTCGCCCAATGAAATTGTATTTCGAGGAAAAACCCTACGGAAAGACGTAATTACCAGATGAGTACATACTGATAAATAAGAAGCTACAATTAATTCTAAAGTTTAAAATAACATGATCTTGACTTGCACTCAATCAAAATCATGGTTTATCGCTTACTTTTGTCGGTCATTTTAGGTAAGAGATCATTTACTTTTTAAAACCACTCGTTGTTATAATTTGTTATGTCGCTTCTATTGTGAGGATATTTTTTATATCTTAAGTCAAATTGATTTTCAAAATTCATACATTTTTTTGGTACTTGACAGCTATAAAAGACTTTATTTAATAACTATAATCTTTATATGAAATGAACATGTATATGTGAAGAGTTCATGGTTTACAGTAATAAATTCATTGATAAAGTAATATAAAATATGCATTATTCAGATAAATTATTATAATTATAAAAACATGATGGTCTTAATACAGTAAGAAAGTACATTTCCTACAGGACAAAAATCTCAACCTCTCCATCTGTCAACCTCCCAAAACCTTCCTTTTCCAATCTTTTTATAATTTTATTATTAATTTTTTTCTTTCTTTTCGATTTAACAAATGATGTGCTTGTTTTGTTTTATCCTCCATACTTATTGTATGTAAATGTGATTTATTTTAGGATCCTGTAAATCTATTAATAGGCTTGGATTCATTTCAATCTACTTATTACGACTGGGATATCAATGTCGAAGTCGGGAGGAGGATACAGTATTCAATGTACAGTCATAGTAGAAAACTGGACAAAATACCCCTAACTGACGCAAGAGCTACACTAAAGGTTGATTGCTTATATTCCCTGCAGTTTCCATAAAACCTGGATTGAAAGAACAGTTTGTAAGTATATGATATAGAACACATTGTGTTACTTTCACTTTAGAATACATGTTTTTAGGAATAATCATTTCTTTCTTGATTTCTATTCGTTTCTTTACGTGATACATTTGTTCACTTAAACACAAAGTGATTTAACCAAATGCTTAAGGTACAATTTAATAAAGTTAAAAAGACTTCAATGTTATTTGTTTATTATCGATTGTAAACTCTATGGTCACTCAGATGAAAAAGTTGTTTAGTTTCAGAACTTAACCAGATCGGAACAAATAGCGATTACATGTATATGCATGTATGCAAATGCATTGTTGAATTTCATTAATGTAATAATTCATCAATATTTAGTTATAAGAAGATGTGGTATGAGTGCCAATGAGACAACTCTCCATCCAAGTCACAATTTGTAAAAGTAAACCATTATAGGTTTTGACATGTGTCAAAAGTTAAACACTGGCCAATGAAAGCGAGTTTGTCACAAAAGCTATTCATGATCTTTTAATTAGGGATTGATTAAAGAATGAATTCAACCACGTATTATATATCCACTTACAGTATCTGCGTCTAACATTAAATAGAAATGTCTCGTTTGAGATCTCACTCATGTTAATAAACATCTTTGGAAAACTTATTTCAATTTGAAGATATTCGTAATTCATTACAAACACTCATTTTTGTTTCCGGTTTGATGTTGTGTCAGCATATCCATGTTATATTGACAGTATACCGATATTTCATTAACAGCATTAAATGACATTTTACATGTACGCTACAAATATTATAACAAGTCTTCTCATATCATCTGAAAGATGGACTCAACAACTCGAAAATGCTGAAAGCAGTTTTTATGAAAATTTGGTGAATTGTTTATATCCCTTTCGATTTTTATAAATTTTAGATCTAACTTTTCCGAGTTATATGATTTTTTCATAACACAAGGGGATCTTCTATTTTTCGGACACTTACTCAAAAGTATTTTGAGCAGTTTTCATGAAACTTTGGTGACTGGTTTAAAATAACCTTCCTTAAAAGTTTTGATAAATTTCAGATATGACATTGAGGAGTTATGGAACTTTATTCTTTGAAAAAGCGACGGACGGATCATGCGCTCATGAGCATTGGCGTAGCTCTTTATTTTAATTCTATCATTAATTATACACCTATGTTTCACTGAGATTCAACATATAATTTAAGTATGGAGTTAGGATTCTGCTTCGTCAAAATGATCTCCCTATCACGCCAGCTAATTTAATAAGCGTAAAATTGAAGCCATTGTAGGTTGACGCGCTTCCAATTTAGCTCTTGAATACCGATATATTTATCCACATAGCACCATTACGATCCTTTCGATATATGCCAGTTGTATTTTAAAAGACAATTGTATCTAATAGCTAATAAGCATCATTTAATGTTATTTTCTGCATTTAGTCAACTTAAAGCTATTGTCTAATCGGTTGTCAGGGGAATTTTCGAAAGTTCAATAACATTAAAAAAAAAAATAATTAGATATTTCGTGGAAGGGCAGACTAAAAATTTTCAGAGATGAAGACTAATAACCGTGGATAACGCATACAAAGCAGAGATGCAACTTTATGCTTTGAAAAGATTAATCTATTATCTTTCAGCGGATTTTTTTTCTTTGAAAAGAGGGGGATTTATGCTAATGTACAAAAAGATCGACAGGTATTCGTGCCTACCAAAATCGACTGTTTTATGATAATATGTCTATAATTTAAAAGTTTACAAGTATCTCTAAACTCCTTTCTATACTATTAAAGTAAGCCACGTATTTAAGATAGCTAAAATCGTAAATTGTGCATCCTCATAAAACGTTTAAAGCCCATAGAAACAGATGTAAACAATTCAAATATACCTATTTTGCCTGTTTTACCTTCTTTAACAAAGAGTTTCATTTCTTTTGTTTAATTTAAACTGGTCGCTCCATTTTGACATATGATACCATGATACACTTAATATTTAAAATATTTCCTGTTTCATGCTCTCCATTTTCGTATATGATTTAAACTTCCAACTGTTTTGATTTAAGCACCAGTGATGGGTCTTGTCTAATATTCACATGAAAGATGCAAAAACATTTAAGACCGAACTTTCGTATACGTTTTTCTTAATCCGAAAAAAAAAACAAATGAAAAGGCAAGGTAAATCGAATTGAATGAAATAAATTTGATGTGTAACTGGAAAATCAGGGTATGCTGAAAAGGGCAAAAATGTTACCAGTTTAAAAGACAATATATACGGACCTATAAATGCGTTGTTGCAAGGGTTCTTTAACGCGCAGAGAGTGGTACTTTCCCTACACGGGAATAAGATTTAACATAAAACTGAGGATAGAAATGACGAATGCGGCAAAACGACAACAACCCAACCATAACAGAAAACAACCAAAGGCCATCAATGGGAGGCGGGCTTCAGCTGGCTCTTAAACAACAATTTGTACTAGTTCAGTGAAAATTGACGTCACATTAAAATCCAAAACATACAAATGAAATAAAATTAAAAAACATACAAGATTAACAAAGACCAGAGGCTCCTGACTTGGAACTGGCGCAAAATGCCGCGTGGTTAAACGTGTTTTGTGAGATCTCAACCTTCCCCTATACATTTAGCCCATGTAAAATAAACAAACACAAGGCAATACGCATAGTAAAATCCAGTTTAAAAGAAGTCCGAGTCCGATGTCAGAATAGGTAACAAAAGAAATTAAGCAAAATGAAAATGATGCATACATTAACAAAGGACTAATAGCACTCCCTGACATGCCAGCTCCAGACCTCAAGTAAACTAATTGAACGATTATGTCTTTACTAAATGAAATAAAGCACAGTCCCTCCCGTCAGGGGTTTAGTTACATACCATCATAAAATATATGAGCAGAACATAACCCATATCATGCGAACAACTGGTTTTAAAATAAATGTATTTATTTCCGATGCAAAGTCCATATGAGTAAATCAATATTTATACCAAAATATGCCATCTTTAATGACCTGACATCAGTATCGTAACTATATCTCTTCTGAATAAGTCTGTTTAAAGATTTGGTAAGCTTTTGAGGTGAATGCCGACATTTTTGTGCTTTGTATAGAATATTACCATAAAAGATTGGATGTAAAATACCTGAACGTATAAGATGTCTGCATTTTGATTTATATTACGAATGATGGTCTTGTACCGATGATAAAATTTAGTAAACGTTTTACTAGTTTGTGAAACAGAGATTTCTTTCGTTAAAATCAAATACGTTGTTCGATACACGAGCGAATCGAACAAATTGAGATAAATAAACACCTTAAGATTGTGAGAAGGAACATCACCATCTAAAATAGATAATTTATAAAATAAGAAATGAAAAATCATCTCTTTTATTATAAATTTTGGTATTAAATTGTTTTGTTATTAATTAGGCTGTTAGTTTTCTTAATTGAATTATTTCATATTTTTCATGTCGGGGCTTTTTATAGCCGACTATACGGTATGGGTTTTTTTTATAGTCGAAGGCCGTACGGTTGTCTATAATTGCTTAAATCCACTTCACTTGAACTTTGGTGGATAGTTGTCTTGCTGGCAATCATAACACATCTCTTTATTTTTATATTATTTTGTAAAGTAAAACAGAATAAAAATTTCTAAAACATATCTTTATCGCACTTTTCTTTGCTATATTTACAAATTACTCGACCATCAGCAGTTGGCGAAGTATCCCTGTCAATTAGTCACCGAATAACCGAGGAAAATACCCAATATTTATAAGTAGTTAGTTTTACAACACATAGTTAAAACAAACATTTTTTGAAAATATATAGTCACATGATTATGGGAAATGTACAGGTTTCTCCGGTTTTGTTTCTAAGTATTAGAACTTTAGAAAAGATCAGTTTGCATGATTTCATTTTTGGATAATTTTTTCTCTACATCATGTCCAAATTTCTATTTTTCAACTTAAAATGTAACATTTTCTTGAAAATACGGAAGTCCGCCCGAACCTTTTCTCCATTTTGCTCTAAACTATGATAAGAAATAACCGCAACACACCATTTTGAGGTTGCTCATTGGCATTAATGTTGACGCATCCTGGATTAAAACTCCAATCATTTTTCGCCCAATGAAATTGTATTTCGAGGAAAAACCCTACGGAAAGACGTAATTACCAGATGAGTACATACTGATAAATAAGAAGCTACAATTAATTTTAAAAGTTTAAAATAACATGATCTTGACTTGCACTCAATCAAAATCATGGTTTATCGCTTACTTTTGTCGGTCATTTTAGGTAAGAGATCATTTACTTTTTAAAACCACTCGTTGTTATAATTTGTTATGTCGCTTCTATTGTGAGGATATTTTTTTATATCTTAAGTCAAATTGATTTTCAAAATTCATACATTTTTTTGGTACTTGACAGCTGTAAAAGACTTTATTTAATAACTATAATCTTTATATGAAATGAACATGTATATGTGAAGAGTTCATGGTTTACAGTAATAAATTCATTGATAAAGTAATATAAAATATGCATTATTCAGATAAATTATTATAATTATAAAACATGATGGTCTTAATACAGTAAGAAAGTACATTTCCTACAGGACAAAAAATCTCAACCTCTCCATCTGTCGACCTCCCAAAAACCTTCCTTTTCCAATCTTTTTTTAATATTTTTAATTTTTTTCTTTCTTTTCGATTTAACAAATGATGTGCTTGTTTTGTTTTATCCTCCATAGTTATTGTATGTAAATGTGATTTATTTTTAGGATCCTGTAAATCTATTAATAGGCTTGGATTCATTTCCAATCTACTTATTACGACTGGGATATCGATGTCGATGTCGGGAGGAGGATACAGTATTCAATGTACAGCCATAGTAGAAAACTGGACAAAATACCCCCTAACTGACGCAAGAGCTACACTAAAGGTTGATTGCTTATATTCCCCTGCAGTTTCCATAAAACCTGGATTGAAGAAACAGTTTGTAAGTATATGATATAGAACACATTGTGTTACTTTCACTTTAGAATACTTGTTTTTTTTTAGGAATAATCATTTCTTTCTTGATTTCTATTCGTTTCTTTACGTGATACATTTGTTCACTTAAACACAAAGTGATTTAACCAAATGCTTAAGGTACAATTTAATAAAGTTACAAAAAGACTTCAATGTTATTTGTTTATTATCGATTGTAAACTCTATGGTCACTCAGATGAAAAAGTTGTTTAGTTTCAGAACTTAACCAGATCGGAACAAATAGCGATTATATGTATATGCATGTATGCAAATGCATTGTTGAATTTCATTAATGTAATAATTCATCAATATTTAGTTATAAGAAGATGTGGTATGAGTGCCAATGAGACAACTCTCCATCCAAGTCACAATTTGTAAAAGTAAACCATTATAGGTTTTGACATGTGTCAAAAGTTAAACACTGGCCAATGAAATACAACTTCTGAAAGAATGATCTGGCGGGAAAAAACTGCACGATCCTTACGATGCGATTTCGCGCCAACGATTTAGATTTAGCCATGGCAGACGGATTTGACCTCATGGACATTTTAGATATGGACGATATTGTTTTGTCCCAAGCAGCGGCCGAATTAGAAGAAGAGTACATAGAAGATATTTTACTTTGTCAAGCAGGAGATAGCCCTGCTGTTGATGTGGCTCCTTTTGATGAAAATTACGTAGCTCATGATACTTTTGAAACTGATTTTGACATTTTGCAGGATGTTAGTTTTGAGCTAGCATTATTTCTCGAGGAAAATCTGCAGCATTGGATGAATACGGACAATCAACCCATGTCGGAAAAAGCTTCAGCGGTTTATTATGGAAGTTAAAAAGAAGAAGGAAGGCGATTACCCACCCAAATCTCTATATTATATCGTTTGCGGTCTACTCGGACACCTCAGAGACATGAATGTTAACGACAAACACTTTCTGGATGAAAAAGATGGGCGCTTTGTTCCGTTTAGGCGTTTATTAGATGCCAAGATGAATGATTTGCTGTCCAAGGGACTAGAAACGAAAACGCGCAAAACCGATTCAATATCACATGAGGATGAAGAACTCTTGTGGGTAAATGGTGTTTTTGGAAAGTGTAGTGCTACAACTTTACAATACACCGTTTTCTTTTATAACTGCAAGTTATTTGGATTTTGGGGCCGCGACGAGCACAGAAATCTTGATTGTGATCAGTTTGAAATTGGTATTGATTCTACAGGAAAGTTTATTAGATTCATCGGGAGTAATAACAAGACATTTAAACGTGGCCTCGGACACATGCAATTAGCAAATAAAGATATAAACAATATTCACAGGGCGGTAAGTTGTTTAATTTACATATAATGACCAATTCAAACACGAAAGATTATTTGACAAAATTATTCTACGCGTGTACCCGTTTTATATACTTTTTTCAATTTAAATTTCATTCTGAAAAGAAATATTGTTCTTATATTATTTTATTCAACCCGGCACTCCGGCTTTATTGACCAAAACAACTGACCGCCACGATATGGCCAATAGTGCTGAAAGGGGAAATAACCACCAACAATCAATCAATCATTTTCAAAACAAAAGCTCATACGAAATTATAATATACACCATAAGTTTTTTCTGAATATATATGCCCTGCTATAATTTGATTATTTAAATAAATTATTCTACGGATGTACCCGTTTTATATTCTTTTGATATTATTTCATTCAACCCGGGCACTCCGGCTTCATTTTCCAATAAAAAATGGACCACCACTCATCATTCCGGAAAACGCACTTGTGCAACCGCTCTATACCATGCAGGTATTGATGAACAAGAAATCATGACAAGAACTGGTCACCGCTCTACGGCATCAGTGAGAGCTTACAAAACTAGCAATGGGAGCATTCAAAAGAATGTGTCAAAAATCTTGAGCCCTCCCGTTCTTTCTAGCGAAGATGAAAACACGACTGTTTCCAACACAGTAGATGAACTGCGTACAGATAATGGTTACAAAATGAAAAATGAAAAGAAGCACTGTTTGAATGATGTAACAACTATGCACGGAGGCGCTGTCATTTTTTCAAATTGTAACTGTAATTTCAATTAAGGACAGTATCATGTCGTTTTATTGACAATGTAGGCGACATTTCTTTTTTGCCAGCTTTTATTTTTTTATTCCAGGAGAAAAGGAGTGTATTTTTATTCTAGCGCTTTTGCATTTTGTGACAGTTCACAGAAGACAGACATTTAATGCCTTTAATTGTCTTTGAAAAAAATAAATAATTCTGTTACATGTACACCATTTTCTACAGTAAAAGTGATTAGGCTTCATGTGTTTACTTGAATGCATGTATTTCAGTAGATTCAAAGCACTCAGCTTGGTATCCGTCGTCTGTCCGTCATAATTCTGTTATCAAAATTGAGTTTGCTGTCACTTGGCGTCCATTTTGTCGTGCGATGGTTGGTCGCGTTAAGCATTTTGCGAGAATATTACATCTTCAATCTGCCAAAGATACGACCATTGCACCTACATTCTGTACTTTTATTTACAATTTCTTGGACCCCGCAACATGTATTTCACTATATCTAAAGAATTCTGCTTGGCTTCCGACGTCTGCCCGTCATAATTTTGTTTTCAAAACTTATATTGCTATCACTTAGCGTCCATTTTCAGTACAGTAGTCGAGTTGAGCATTGTACGAGAACAAATTACAGGCTACCAAAGATACGACTATTGCATTTGCAGTCCATACAAAATATGATACTTGAAATAGAGTGTCAAAGTGTTACTTATTTAAGACAACCCTCCCCTCACTAGAAGATCAAGAAAATTTACCATTCATGTTACAATATGTTTTTAGACTACACACACAACTTCCTGGTCTAACTCAAAACCTAATATATGTGGTAACTTGAACCCAACCTAAGTGTGGTATTCAATATGTGGGACAGACGGGACGAGAGTATTACAAAAGAAATCAAGAACATCTCTACCGCTTTCGTAGACCCAAAAATTCAAAAGTTTAGTATATCAACATTTAAATTAGCATAATCACAATCTTAAATATATAAAATTCCAACCCCTCGAAACCGTTCAGAAACAACCAGGAGAATCACACAAGCAGTTTGAAAAATCACGCGAAGTTCGCGAATTGTTTTGGATAAAAGACTTCAAACAGCTTATCCTCTCGGTCTCAATGACAAAATATTAGGGCAAGGAACATATCTAAAACTTCTATCGATGTCATTAATATTGTTGATAAACGACTTAGAAATAATAGGTCTCATGGTAAACGCAAAACCGTAATCAACGTATTAAATATCGTATAAATTATACACTTGCTGATCTGTTATCTATAATAAAGAATAATGGTAGACATCAAGTATTATGCAAACTGGGTCAGATACCTATAAGTAAATTATATGCTATTTTTCTGGAGTGTGATAAAATTTCTTTTTTTAGCCCGTTTTATGAATACACCCGTATTATTACAGCCTTTTGTCATCACAGGCTATTTCCTAGTATTGATAAACCTGAAAATCATAAACGACATTTTCTTAAATTAAAATATATAAATAGAGGTATTGATTTTATTAATTTGTCTAGCATATTCAATGACTCTTCCGTATATAACTTAATACCTCCATATTTTGATAATATAGAACAACCCATTATTTCGTATTCTTATAAAAACCGAGCAGAAATTTGATTTTTAATTATACGTCAATTACATCAGACGTCAATATAGAAAATAATGTTCCTTCCACTTGAGACTGCGAAACATTTAGTTTTATATATGTTCCCTATGGTCATGTTATTACAGGAGACCTCAACATCGTCGAAGACCGTGAGGTCATAACTTTTCTAAAGAAAGGACCGAAATACCGTCCTCCATCTATAATAGATTGGAAACAGTGTCGTCAGGTCATTAAAGACGCTTTGTCTGCCTACTGTAAAAATTGGTGCAAACGTGAAAAATCGGATAAAAAATCTTTAGACAGTTATTTGAATAAAATTATGAATACTGTTAATATTCGAATATCTCATTTAGAAAACAATTCTGAAATTAATAATAGGATCCATGATATTCCATTTCAAGAATAAAAATAAACTCAAGGTACTCGCAGAGCGGTTTGTGTTCGTACCGGCAGACAAGGCAGCCAATAATGTAGTGGTGGTGTGACGCATATACTACACTGAAGTTCTTCAAAACGAAATTATCAATTCCTCTACATTCAGGTCCGTTCGCACCACAGAGAGTCAAATCGTTAACAAGCATACCACTGCCACTACCCAACTTAAAGCATCTTCCGAACATTTGAAAGTCCCTACCATGTACTGGTTACCGAAATTACACAAAAACCATTTAAATTCCGTTTCATCTCCGCATCGAGTAAGTGTTCTACTACTAATCTATCAGTTCTTCTAACTACCTCCTTACTACTATCAAAGAACTGGTTATTAACTTTTGTAATAAAGCTTATGAAAATAATGGTATTAATTATTTTGGAGTGTTAAAAATTCTTTAGAGGTTTTAGATAAAATACATGCTTTTGATGGTCCTTATAATTCTGTTGACAGTTATGATTTTCTACTCTGTACACTACACTTCCACACAATCTTATAAAGAAAAGTTTTTGTACTTGATAAAATGGTCTTTGAAAATCTCATTGTAATTTTATTTGCTGTAACTCGTTTAAAGCCTTTTCTGTAACGAAAAGGAAAGTATGCTAGATACACTTACTGGAAATGTGAGGATATGATTGAAGCTTTAAATTTTCTGCTAGATAACATATATGTACGTTTCGGCGATAAAGTGTATCGTCAGGTAGTAGGTATTCCTATGGGCACTAACTGTGCCCCTTTAATAGCAGATTTATTTCTATATTGCTATGAATCTCAGTTTATGACCAAACTCAGTAAAGACCCATCATTGTTATATTTAGTTGATACATTCAACAATACCTACCGTTATCTGGATGATATTTTTCGTTAAATAATCCAGAGTTCTCTAAATGTACTTCCGAAATTTACCCAAAAGAACTTACTTTAACTAAATCTAACATAAACAGCAGCAGTTGCCCTTTTCTAGATTTAGACATTTCAATTTCTAACGGGAAACTACATACTAAAATTTACGACAAAAGAGACTATTTTTCATTTCCTATTGTTAATTTTCCATTTTAGACGGCGATGTGCCTTTGGCTCCATCATACGGTGTTTATATATCCCAACTCGTTCGGTATGCCCGTGTGTGTTCTGATGTCATAGATTTTAACGAACGTAATCAATGCATCACTGGGAAATTATTGTGTCAGGGCTTTCGATACCATAAATTACTTAAAACTTTTACTAAATTCTTTCATAGATACAAAGATTTGATTAGTAAATTTGGCTGTACCTGTAGAAAACTTATTAAAATGGTATTTCACATCCTAAATTTTACGGTAATATTGTACTTAAAGCGAGGAAATCACTATGTGATCCGTGTAAACTCATCGAACCTTTAAACAAACTTATAAGTAAGGGTTATCGAACCAATATTGTAATTAGATCTCTGAATATAGTTTACATTGGCACTAATATCGATTTTGTCATTAGCAAATTAAAACATAACTAAGTTGTATCTTCTTTTGAGGCGGGATGTTTAGAGACACACACACGTTAATTTTATCTCTTAAGAAGTAGCTCCTCACTATCCTACTACCTGTCGATACATTTATTTTTGGCATTGCACAAGTCATGTCTTCTCTGACTGTTCATGACGTTAAAATACTAAATCCCTGGGATGTGTTTTAGTTGATTTTAGTCTCTGATGCATGATTTTTATCATTAATTGTTTTTGGCTTTTAACTAGCTGTCAGTAACTGCAGTACTCTCAAATCGTACTTTCTTTTAATTCGACCTGTTGATACTATTTTTAATACTTTTTGTTATTTTATATTAATATGGATCTTGTCTGTATACCAGCTTTGATTATTTGGAATATCTACTAATTTTCACTTCTTTGTACTACATTTGTATTAACATCAAGATTATTCTCCTTTAATCTGTACAGGAAGTTTTATTGTTGATATTTACCCTTATGTATCCAGTGTTAAATTAGGTATTTATATGACAGACCTTTCTTGGTATTCCTAGTTATTGGAAGATTTTATATAGACAGAAAAGTATACCTAAAACGACAAAGTTATTTTTCATTTACCTGTATATATTATGAAACCGGTTTTTCAAAAGTGATTATTTTCTAAGGGTTTAATATTTCGCGGTAGTGTTTTGCCATGGCTTTATTTGGACTTGTTTGTTTGCTTTTTGGCCTTGAATGTTTGTCCCTAATATTTTATTAACTATGTATTTACTTTCAGGTATCACAGATCGAATTTATTCGTTCATAGTGTGTTAATTTACGTTTTGATTGAGTTAAGCCTTCCAATTGATGTTTTATCGTGTGTTTTCTATGTTGTGATGTTATACTATTGTTTCAGAAAAGGGAGAAGGTTTGGTACCATTAAAACGTTTAATCCCGCTGCAAATGTTTGCACCTGTCCTAAGTCAGGAATCGGATTAAGAGGCCGCGACGAGCACAGAAATCTTGATTGTGATCAGTTTGAAATTGATATTGATTCTACAGGAAAGTTTATTAGATTCATCGGGAGAAATAACAAGACATTTAAAGGTGGGCTCGGACACATGCAATTAGCGAATAAAGATATAAAGCACTATTCACAGGGCGGTAAGTTGTTTAATTTACATATAATGACCAATTCAAACACGAAAGATTATTTGACAAAATTATTCTACGCGTGTACCCGTTTTATATACTTTTGTCAATTTAAATTTCATTCTGAAAAGAAATATTGTTTTTATATTATTTTATTCAACCCGGCACTCCGGCTTTATCCACCAAAATAAAACTGACCGTCACGATATGGCCAATAGTGCTGAAAGTGGCTTTAAACACCAACAATCACTCAATCATTTTCAAATCAAAAGCTCATATACGAAATTATAATATACACGATATTTTTTTCTGAATATACATGCACTGCTATCATTTGATTATTTGAATAAATTATTCTACGGATGTACCCGTTATATATTCTTTTTAATATTATTTCATTTAACCCGGATACTCCGGCTTCATTTTCAATAAAATTGGACCACCACTATATAGCCAATAATGCTGAAAGTGGCGTTAAACAGCAACAACTAATCAATCATTTTCAAATAAACAGCTAAAATGAAAGAGCGTAAGCTTTTCATACCATTGCACGATACAGCCAATTGTGCTGAAAGTGGTGTTAAACAGCAAAATCAATCGATCATTTTCAAACCAAAAGCTCATACGAAATTTTAATATACACGATAAGTTTTGCAGAATGTAACTGCAACTGTTATAATTTTCTTTCAATAAAAGCAAGAGGAAAAAAACTCTTGATTTGTTTTAATTTGTAGATGCATAATTGCTTACTATGAAGAGTACTTGAAAGCTGTGGGCTCCGGAACATTTTATCGAAAACCGCTCAACATGGATGGGAAAGATCGTTTTCGTTATGGAAAATCAGCACTTGGAGTAAATAAATTACACGGACTAATGCGCGAGCTATGTCAAAAAGGTGGACTTTTAGGGAAGTGCACGAATCATTCCGGAAAACGCACTTGTGCACCGCCCTATACCATGCAGTTATTGATGAACAAGAAATCATGACAAGAACTGGTCACCGCTCCACGGCATCAGTGAGAGCTTACAAAACTATCTATGGGAGCATTCAAAAGAATGTGTCAAAAATCTTGAATCCACCCGTTCTTTCGAGCGAAGATGAAAACACGACTGTTTCCAACACAGTAGATGAATTGTGTACAGATGATGGTTACAAAATGAAAAATGAGAAGAAGCACTGTTTGAATGATGTAACAACTATGCACGGAGGCGCTGTCAGTTTTTCAAATTGTAACTTTAATTTCAATTAAGGACAGTAGTTGTCGTTTGTTTACAATGTAATTTATACGTTTTTCTCGTTTCTCCAGGAGAAAAGGTTTTTTTTGTGAAAGTTCTAGAAAACAGACATTTAATGTTTTATTTTTTGAAAAAATAAATAATTCTGTTACTAGTGACTTCATGTTTTACTTGAATGCATGTATTTCACTAGATTTAAAGCTTGTTGTCGTCTGTCCGTCATAATTCTGTTATCAATTTTTCGTGCGATGGTTGGTCGCGTTAAGCATTTTATGAGGCATCTTCAATCTTTAATCTACCAAAGATACGACCTATTGCATCTGTCTTTACTTTTTACAATTTCTTGGACCCCGCAACATGTATTTCACTATATCTAAAGAATTCTGCTTGGCTTCCGTCGTCTGTCCGTCATAATTTTGTTTTCAAAACTTATATTGCTATCACTTAGCGTCCATTTTCAGTACAGTAGTCGAGTTGAGCATTGTACGAGAACAAATTACATCTTAAGGCTACCAAAGATACGACTATTGCATTTGCAGTCCATACAAAATATGATACTTGAAATAGAGTGTCAAAGTGTTACTTACAATATTTAAGACAACACCCCCGGTCGATGTTCGTCGTTAGAAAAGTGCTTTTGTTTATTCACCTTACTAGTAAGTATATAAAAATATGAAGATGTGGTACATTGGTATGATTGCCAATGAGACAACTATCCACCAAAGTTCAAAAGTGGGTGCTTATTCCAAAGCCTCCCCGCCCAAACAACTAAGAAAACCACAAGAGAACAACGGAAGTCAAAGGAGGCGGAGCCCCATATGTAAAGCATGGTAGGAGGAGCTTGGACCAGTGCACTAACTTCGATCTAAGAGTTAGTTATTTCACTGGTCTAAGCTCCTCCCACTCTATGCCTTTCCTATGACAAGCGGTCAACGGCGGGATTGGAGAGTGCAATAACTAAAAATCATTCAGTTAACGCACTCCTCTAAAAATAACTGAAGTTAACTCACTAGAAGATCAAGAAAATTTACCATTCATGTTACAATATGTTTTTAGACTACACACACAACTTCCTGGTCTACCCATGGAAGTGAGGGTGTTGCCTCCTTGTTAATAAGAGACGGACAGGGGGAACGGGCAGTTGTTATGTGGAGTTTACCTTATTCCCATTGGTTTTATAGCAACTTCCTTGCAGTGGGATTAACTGAATCTGGTAATCAAGCGCACGAAGACTGGTTCGACCAAATGTATTATAATGAAAGTGGAAGCGGTTTGAATTTCGAGTGGAAAGATTACTATCATGCATGACACAAATATCATATCTTTGAAAGCAGATAAATTGAAATAACCGGAATCATGGGAACAAGTTACAAACCAACAGCTCGTATTATTATCAAGCCTCGTAATGAGACCGATTTTGCACCAGGACTTAAGCGTTGAGCACAAAATACTCTACATGCATGACTTTTTGCCAGTACCATTTTTGGACTCGTCACTGCTTACATGGACCAGTATGTTCCGTGACAGTATATTATATTTAATGAAATGGTTTTTCAGCACTATATATCACAAACAGAAAGTACATTCAATAACACTGATAATAAGAACATACTAGAGTCAAATCCCAAGGTGTAGGAATTATTGAATTAGTAACCCTTATGTAGTCAAAATCATAATAATGCATTTCCTTGAAAAAATGGATAAATTTCGATGGATGCAATTTGAGTATAAGATATTTTCTTTAGTCGGCATGGTTCGAGGTCAATATGCACAAATTGTTTCATAAATCATTCAAAATGCAACTTGGTTTACTGATCGCGAGACAACATAATATCTGTGTACTGAACACTTTAACTTTTTTAAGCCTTAAATTCATCACTGTGATCTAGAAAAGGTATTTTCTCAGACTTGCTTGTACTACACTTTTCAATTTGGCTAGTCAAATAGAAAATTCAACCAATTACACCTTCTACATGACGACCAAGGGAAACAAATCAAATTCAAAACTAAAATTATCTATTGTAACAGTTGTTTGTTTATTTACTTGGTTAACATAATATAAGCAAACCATAACCGCCTAACTTTTTTTAATCATATTTCATAATTGATTTAAATAGATATACATTAGCACAATACTTATTGCTTGTAATTTACATATGCACTTAGTTAGTCAGCTATAGCTTACTATTCTTAATAGAAAATGATTTTAAGCCTTTTGTAGTCTGTTTTTAAACAAAACAATATATATCATTGCGTTTTTACTCACAATATGATTCTTTGATTTGATCACCTACGATTGTGCTATAAGTAATATTTTGTTTATAGCATTTTTCGGCGCAAACTAATGTCCATACTACGTAACACTTTGCAAACGACACACACATAGTAAGCGGAGCATTTGAGATTGACGACCCCAAAACACGAAGACGAGAAATACCAAAGGAGACATTGAAAACAAATAAGTCGAAGAGAACATGATGAGCCAATGCAAATACGAAACCGGGAAATACAAACAACGGTCTACAAAACACTTGAAAGAAAACTAAAGGCTGAACAAAACGCGCTCCTTTGGAAACGAGGGAAGAGGGGGGAAATTATTAGATTATTGAATTTATCAAAAAAAACTATTATAAATATTTTGCGAGTGCCCTCAACATGCTCAATGATGGTACGGCAGGTTTTGCATGTTTGTGATTTTGATACTATTGAGTTTTACCTCTCATTTGAATGTTTAAATATCGGATGGAAAATGAATAAAAAGGGTGAAAGTAAGCATGGTACTTAAAAGTGAGTGTTGTTCTTCTACAGGTGAATATACTTTTTATTTCGGGGTGTCCGATATGGAAACATGTACTGCTTACCATGCCAGGGCAACTGAGCTTGCCCCCGTTATCGTTGAGGTTCGTGTTACTTAATCGTTAGTTTTCTGTGTAGAATTTTGTTTTTGTTGCTCTTCTTTTCATTTTTCTTTTTGGTCATGGTTTTTGTCTGTTTTTGATGAACATGATTTTTTGAAGCCTCATTGTGAATTCTCCATTTATCATATATCAGAGAATTTGTCAGTCAATAAGGCTTTCACTTGTCGATCAATCCCCTGTTCCTAATATAGACGAAAAACTATTTTCAATTGGCATAATCAAAATCGTCAACATTATTATGGACTAGCTCATCTTGGTGACCCTCTTCAGTCATGTCAGTTGCACCACCATTACCCTCCAATCCAGGATCCATTCCTTCCAATTAGTTGCATCTGTTTTTTGTTTTTATTTACTTTAAGACATTTAGTTATGTCATAAAAAGAGGCAGATAATACCCAAAGGGACTTTCAAAATCCATGTCGAACAGAAACTAACAATGTCATGGCAAAAAAAAAACGAAAAAACGAGGAAAAGTCTACATAGAAAAATGAAAAAAATGACCTACCGTACACAAAATCCACGAAAAACCGAGGTTGATCTCTGGTGTACCGAAAGAGTAATCAGATCCTTCTTAAAATGTGACACCCGCCATGATGCTGGTCATCTTTCATATTCGGATATGCCATATTCTAAAAAAGAAAACAGGATTGAAAGCTGCACGAGGTGTTAAACACAGATTTCAGAACGGACAACCAGATCGTGATGACGTCCGTAAAAGTTCAAAGGAATGTCTTCAACTTTCCCATTTGGACATTTTCATTGAATGACTTTCTTGTCAGCAGCATATTCGATGAGATAAATTTGTTCAATATAGTAGGGGTTTCAGGCTAAAAATTTAATATAATAAACATCTCATTTAAATGCATCATTTGAAAGAGCACACTCAGGAAACAGTTTGCACTATATTTGAAATAAAATAATAAGGAAGCTATGACACTTTTAAGATTTTTTTCCTGCATATTTTGTAATAGAATTCCTTTAGAAGCCTTATGTATTGGAACGGTCCCAAAAAACAAAAAAAAAATGTGCTATTTTTATACTTTGAATATTAGTATCTTGCTTATTTGCTATTTAAAGTACTATAACTATATATTTTCTTGAAGCATAATTATATTGGTACATTTTCAGATTATCTAAAAATAAAAAATCAAAGATGACGGTAAAAAAACATGGCGTCCAAGATGGCCACCATTATTTTTTTTTATAAGATTTAAATTTTTCACTTTTTGAAGTTTTTTTCACTGATTCTTTGTAGAAAACAAGGCATTAAGAAGATTATTTGTCAAATATCTAAATTTGAATTCAAAACTGTTTGACTTTAGAAATATTGCATTGCTCTTCAAATCCCAGGAAACTGGTACGAACCCGAGGATAAAAATATTAAAACGCCCCTGCCCGGTTACACGTTACAACAGTATAGAAGCAGCAAATGATTGAACTTGAAAAAAAAAATCTAGCTTTGGCATGCCAATTATAATCTTTCCGTTTTACAAAATGTTTTAAAAGAACACTATATATTCTAATAGTAGAAGCTAGCTATGGATGCCAATAGTTGCTCCTTATAGGTTTTGCTAAGAAAACAGTGCATTCTGGCAATTTTCTGTAATAACAAAATCTAGGAGAAACAATTTTAGGGGTGCTCGGATGTTCTGACATCTCTAAAATCTGACACAAAATTGTGATAACAGAACTATTGACAGGTTAAATTAATCATTTAATAGTCTTTGAAACTATTAACTGGTAAATAGTCTTTTTCAAACGATTGCATAAAAATAGTAAATTTGTTCGGCTAAAATTTTATAAAGAAAATGCATACTCAGAGATAAAACTTAGCAGGGGCCCAGTTGCCCATGGCCCCTAGATTTTGAGCTGGGTTACTAAACCTGCTAAACTTTCGAAAAAATTGAGTTCAACATACAATTATCATTTAGAATGTGGTGTGAATTTACCTATTTTATAGTGTGTCTTTTAGTGTTGTAATGTTACACTACTATCTCAGGTTAGGGTGCCGGTTGGCGCCTGGTAAAACGTTTAAACCCGCTGCATTTTTATGCACCTGTCCTAAGTCAGGAGCCTGTTGTTCAGTGGTTGTCTGTGGTTCAAAGGTGTTTCTCGTTTCTTATAGAGATTAGACTGTTGATTTTCCTGTTTGAATTGTTTTACACTAGTCATTTTGGGGCCCTTTATAGCTTGCTGTTCGGTGATCAAACTACAGATCAAGGAGGTAGTTTCTTTTGAATTTTGAAGGACATTAAAAATCTGGAAGGGCGATTGAATTTAGAAAAGTGTTAGCCTGCTTGGCCAGTTAAAAGAAATTTGATTTAGGTAACCCCTGAATTAATTATTTTAAACTGTTTAATACCGTCTATGAAGGTGAAAAAGGAGGTTACTTCTTATCACATGTGCTCTTTAAGACGTATGGTATTTTTATATTAATATAAACTTGATTGCCTTGTCAAGTTTTAAAACAAAAAGGACAGGAACATAAAATTGTAAATGGCAATCACTTAGTTTCTTAATTTATTTTCACAAAAAAGATAATTTCTAATGAACTATAGCTGTTAATTTCTGTTTCATTTGGTATCTTGTGAAGAATTGTCTTATTTGCAATCATACCACATCTTCTTATTATACCATCTTCTTATTATACCCCACAAAACAAAGTTCCATAGGGTATAATGTTTTTGACCCGTCAGTCTGTCAGTCTGCAAATTCGTCCTGTTCTTGTCATCGCAACTCCTTTGAAACCACACAACAAAATTTCATGAAACTTCATAATACGTTTAAAAATGCTTACTATCGTACTTTTAACAACAAAATTATTATATATAAATTTACCTGTGTACGTTGTTTTATTTAACGCCATTGTGCCCCAGGTTAGAATTGTCTTTTTGACACTGTTCCTACATTTTTTTTATTAATTGTATTTATATTGTGTCATAGATCAAACTTATTCGTTCTACGTATGTTAACTTGTTTTTTTTTTTTAATGTCTTTTTGATCGAGTTAAGCCATTTCAATTGGTATTTCATAGTTTATCTTTTTATGTTATAATGTTACACTACTATATCAGGTTAGGGTGAAGGTTGGCGCCTGTTAAAATGTTTAAAACCGCTGCATTTTTATGCACCTGTCGTAAGTCAGGAGCCTGTTGTTCAGTGGTTGTCGTTTGTTGGTGTGGTTCATAAGTGTTTCTCGTTTCTCGTTTTTTATATGGATTAGACCGTTGGTTTTTCCTGTTTGAATTGTTTTACACTAGTCATTTTTGGGCACTTTATAGCTTGCTGTTCGGTGTGAGCTCTGTGTTTAAGACCGTACCTTGACTTATAATTGTTAACTTTTTATACATTATGACTTGGATGGAGAGTTGTCGCATACCATTTATAGATATACTTACTAGAGGTGTGATGAGATGATTAAAGCCATAAATTTCCTCCTTGACAACATGTATGTACGTTTCGGCAATAAAGTTTATCGACAGATTGTATGTATTCCTATGGGCACCAATTGTGCCTCTTTAATAGCAGACTTGTTCTTGTACTGTTATGAATGACAGTGTATGGCCAAACTCAGTAAAGACCCGTTTAAATTCCATTTAATTGATAAATTCAACAACACTAATCGTTATCTTGATGATATTTTTTCGTTAAATAATCAAGAATTCTCTAAATATACTGCCGAAATTTACCCACAGGAACTTACTTTAAATAAATCAAATATTAACAGCAATAAGTGTCCTTTCTCAAAATTTAGACATTTCAGTTTGACACCAGAAACTCTACACAAAAAGTTACGACAAAAGGGATGATTTTTCTTTCCCTTTTGTTATTTTTTCTTTTGACGGTGATGTTCTGGCACCATCGTACGGTGTTTATATATCCCAACTCGTTCGTTATGCCCGTGTCTGTAGTGACGTTTTGGATTTCAATAAACGTAATCTATGTATTACTGGTAAATTATTAAGTCAAGCATTTCGTTACCACAAATTACTTTAAACCTTTACTAAATTTTTCCATAGATACAAAGATTTAGTTTGCAAGTTTGGCTGAACCTGTAAAATCTTATTTTAGACAGAATAGTACATCCTAAATTTTACGGTGATGTTGTTAACCGAGCCCAGAAATTTATATACGATCCTTTAAGTAAACTTATTATAAAAGGTTACCATTTCAGCACTGTAATTAGATCTTTGAATATTGTTTTTATTGGTATAAATATTGAATTCGTTATCAGTTAATTAAAATCATACTAAATAGTTTTGTTATCAGATATGCACTTTAACGGTTTTACAATCTGTCGATACCTGTATTTTGGCATTGCACAAGGTCATGTTTTTCTCTGACTGTTAATGACGTCTTTACACTAAATCCATTGGATGTTTGATGTGTACTGATTGATATTTTAGTCTTAGACAGATGGTTTTGTTTACAAGTTTTTATTGGCTTTGAACTAGCTGTCAGTAACTGCGAGTACTCTCAGATCTGTACGTATCGTCCTTTTCGTTGTTAGGGATAATGGATGAATAAATACCTTGCCACGTCCGGTCTGTGTTTATGTTTGGTGTTTATTCTGCCTCGTATCGATATGAGTTAAGCTTTTTTCAACTGATTTTTATAGTTTGTGCGTATGTTGTGCTGTTACACCACTGTCCCAGGTTAGGGGAGGGTTGAGCGCTCACACACATGTTTAACCCCACCACATTCTTTATGTGCCTGTCCCAAGTCAGGAGCCTGTAGTTCAGTGGTTGTCGTTCTTTTATTTCTGTCATATTTGTTTTCGTAAATTGTTTTGTTATTAGTGGACATATTCACATGTTTTATTTTTTCCCCACAATCCTTATATTGCAATAGTAACAAAATGATTCTATTCATCAAAGCACATGCTGAGCTGTACACTTACATTTTTCATAATTTTAAAACCAGATACTGAAGTAGATTTGACCCATTTCGTAGTGGACATTATAAAAATACGGTATCACTCTGGTCCATTTGATGTGCTCAATTTTTTGCCAACAATTTAACCGCCGTTATAAAAGCATAACTTCTATTGTAAGACCCTTATGTTTATATCTCTTGCAAACATTGATTTTATAAAATTGTTTATTAGCAAAATATAATGACTTCGTTTCGTAGTGGACATTTTGTCAGGAATGTCAGGGACACACCTTCTTAAATTAAAATCCTTTGTCAAAAACTGTTTATTAAAATATGCTGGCTCTAAACATACTTTTGAATAATTAAAGAACTTATGTTAAGTAAAAATAACATTTATTTCTACCTTTTTACAATATTTTAGAGTATGAATGTTGAATTGGAGGTCTAGGGACATGACATTTTGGTTATTTTGAACCATTCAGGAATCAATATCTTATTAATCCTCTAAAATAGTAAGTTTCTTTGGATAAAAATGTTAAATCTAATTCAATGTACTGACTACACAAAAATTACTTGTAAAGATAAAACACATTTTTAAAAGTGGCTGGGACAAGAAATCACGTTTTTATTGAAAACGCCCATAAATAAGGCCGTTAGGTTTCTCATTGAATTGTTTCATACTTTTCATGTCTGGGCCTTTTATAGCCGACTATAAGGTATGGCTTTTTTTCTCATTGTTGAAGGCCGTACCGTACGTACGGGTTGTCTGTAATTGCTTACATCCACTTTATTTGAACTTTAGTGGATAGTTGTCTGATTGGCAATTATACATCATCTCCTTATTTTTATAAAGAGGAGAAGCAGCAGAAAAAAATAAGAGAGCCGTGGATTTAATGTACTCATTCCAAAACGGACGTGGGTGCGTATATATATATCCAGCACAGCTAAACAGACACAAGCGAGAAGATTGCCAATTTTTTATGTTTCAACGTTTTAAAGCCTAGGATAAAAAATTGCCAGAGTAAAGAACATATGCAAGCACTACTAGTTAACTACTGGGACTCAAACGTTTGAGTATCCAATACAAAAAAAAAGTCAGAAAAAGAGAAAACAAAATAAAAGACTTTCAATTGACAAAGAAAGAGGGGCAACAGATATCATAACAAAACAAATCTTAATTTTTTAAACGGAATCCAACATTTCACAATTTTTTGAGCATCCCCATTTTTCTCCTCACGCACATCTAAAAGGTTTGTTTTGAACACATTTCTAATGTTTTTACGACAGTTTTAAATCTTAAATCATTCATCATATTTCGAAATTTTGATACGCTCCCTCTGTTTCTTTAGTCAGCGTATAAGTATCATGTTTTAAAAAAATTAGAAAAGAAAAAAAAAGTTATTATCAACAAACAAAGGACGAGGGGAACAGATGCCATATTTAAAAAAGAAAAAAATAAATGTAAAAGGAATCCACCATTTCACAATTTTCAACGCCTCCATTTTCCGTGATGCACATCCAAAATCAGAAATCATTCTTCATATTTCGACATTATGATACGTGTTCAATTTGATCCTCATTGACAATTGTCAATTTTCTGTTGAAGACCGTTTTTCTCTTCGAATACTTTGGTTTCTTTCGCCGATTCGAACTAACTGTTATGATAAAACAAAGGTGGCTTTAAATACCATCATGAGCAAAACAAACAAATTGAGATGCACATTTATTGATTTCTACAAAAGTTATTCTTCGATACAAGAAGTAAAAAATACATGCAAAATACAGGCTGGCTTCAAAAGTGTCCTCAACATCAATGCTAGAGAACATGCAAATATATAAAAATTATATATATACATACAAACTGTAAAAATCGTTCTTTGAAAATAAATAGTGACACTTGTAATACATGTTTAGTTCTTAACATATGTAGGATTACGTTTAATATCTAAACACATAAAACGTACTCATATCTTGAATTCAAACACTGTTAAGTGTGTTTTAGAATTAAAATGTTCATGACTAAAAAAATAATTCTTAAGCTTAAAACATTCCTAAACACTTATTCAACCTAAACATGTTGAGAAATGAGACATGCTTAGACCTAAAAAAAAAAAGTGCACTAAGAGATGTGTTTAGGATCTAAACATCATTTTTATTATGTTGATAATCGTCTGGTGTTATTGATTAGGTGATTAACCATATAAGTTAAAACGATTAAAAAAACATATCCATTTTGGGGTAATACTTTCAAAAAGTACACCAAAACATGCGATTGGTTAAAAACGTCCTAACAATTGAAATTCAACTAATGGCGTGACGTTATTTTCACAAAGCTCGGTAATAGTTAATGAGTAATTGAATTATAATTTAGTAAATAACTATGCTAACAACATTGTAATTTCTTTGTTCTGTCTTAACACCTTGCTGTTACATTTACGTTATAGTTGTCATCGTTGTACTCCTCAATATGGTCATGGATACAATCTATATATAGCTTGTCACACATGCACACATCCCAATCACAGGAACCAACTTCATCTAAAATTAAAAAAAAAGCAAAGCTAGAGAAAAAAAAAACGCCCAGTGCTCACAAATTTTCAAACAGCTTTCCTACGTTTCAACGCTTTTAAGTGAAATTCGTATGCTTAAAAATTAATCAATTTAAAAAGTAATAAGATCATTGACTATTTTCTTTATCGGTACTTACATTTTTTTTATAACATAAATAATTTAAAATATGTATTGCTTTACAGTTATGGACAATATGTGGACCTACATCGTGTCTATGATAGAATATTTTTTGCATTTCGCAAGGTCATGCGTTTTAACACTGATTGTTTATTTCGTCTATAAACTAAATCCGTTGGATACTGATTGGTTTTTGGAAAATAATTTATTCATTAGTTGTGATTGGCTATCAACTATCTTTAAATAACTGCGAATACTCTTTGATTGGTACTTTGTGTATGTTGTTTATTTGTCTTTTTCTTAGTGGTTCGTGCTCATCTGATAAATTTTTAGGAAATTATTTTTCCTAGTTTGATTTATCTGTCAGTCAATTTATGACATCAATTATATAGTATTATCGTTGTAGCGAAACTCTAGACATGTTAAACTAAGGACCTTTTAATTGGTATTTGCTGCTTTGCCACAAATAATACATATATAGGAGTTAGAGCAAATTCTAGTTTGCTTAGAAGCAGAATTATTGGTTTTGGTATGGTGGTAAAAGTTCATGCATACTGTTACATTATGATTGATCTAGTACGTTTAGAATCCGACTGAGTGTGTCGGAGGGCTGGGTGGCATAGTGGTGTAAGTAGTTCAACTACTGTATTACTAGGATAGACTAGGATTGTCAGTTTTCGAAAGTTGGTGTTTCTCTCCGGGAACTCCGGCTTCCTCCAACAATAAAAACTGATCGCCATTATATAGCCAACAGTACTAAAAGTGGCGGTAAACCCCAACAATCAATCAATCAGTATGTCGGTTTAGTACAAAGCTATGTAACATATCGCGTTATCACGATAATATGTGATATTTGTTACTGGGCGGTAAGCAGTCAATAATCAATCAATCAAGCAACACATGCAATAGGGCATGCTTAGTCTTTATTTATGTTGTGTTCTGTCAATTTTTAAACCTAAACACCCAGCAAGGGTGACAACACAGGGATACAAACAGGCCAATAAAGTAAACATGACATATAGTTTTAAACTACTTTCGAAAGAGGAAAGCCATTTTTTACCTAGCAATTTTAATACACATTGTACTCATCAGCATTTTAACAAAATAACAACTTGAACTGTGAGCTAACACTACAAAAGTCTAAAAGTCTGAAAAGACCAGTTTTTGTCTTGATTTGCATGAACTTTTACTCGACATTCTCCAAAAGTATGACTTGTGTCTTAATTTTTCTTGACAAATTCTCATTTATATTAAATTTGTATGAAATTTACTCGACATATTCTCGACATTCTGAATATGGTCTTAAAATTTCTTGACAAATTCTTGACATTTGAATACTGTCTTGATATTTCTCGACATATTCTTGACATTCTTATTTTTCTCAGTATGGCTTGACACATTCTGAACATTTTGAATTGTGTCTTAAATTTACTTGACAGTTCTGAGTTTTACAAATCATGACCAATATTCATGATATAACTTTAATCTTTATTTCTCTTTATATGATATACTGTTGTTCCAAGTTACACTTCTTACAACAAAAATAAAAGTTGGGCATGTAAAATAATTGAAAATTTGGGTATATAAATATTTTACAAATGCAAATATGGCTATGAAATCTAAAGTATAAAATAATTCAAATGAGGGTGTGTTGATATAAAACAATTTGAATGTGGGTTTTAAATAATTACAAATTTTGATTCCTAAATCTTATAAATTAAATGATTAAAACCAATCATACTGTAGACATATTTCATTCTACATTCATAATATTCAATGTTGATATGGTAAATAATTATTATACCAAATGTGGTTTATATAAATAGCAAATTATCATATACAAATCATTCATTTAACAGAAGAAAAATTTGTGTAATGTCATCTGTTGGAATATATATATTAAGTATTACACATGGACAGGATGTTCCCCATAAAATTAAGGTATTCCACACCCAAGTACACGCAACTGTCAAATAGAAATTACTGCTTTACCTGTAATCAGCCATACAACTTATCAGTTGACCGAACATGCCACTACAATTTAAAAGTTTGTTGATAGATGAAAATGAAAATCATCATTTTGATGAAAATAAATTGAATCAAAATGGATTTTTTCATCAAAATTATGAAGTTAATTATTTTAACATAATAACAAATTGAATAATTCCCAAATATTAAAAGAAAATTATTATCTACTCCAGGAATAATAAAAAAATGTATTTATAATGGGTCTTATGAAATGGATCTCAAACAGACATGCACAATATAGTTCTAAACATTCATTTTCTTTTCAGGAAGGAGTTATCACAAATATTTATTTTGATAAAAATTATAAAATTCAACACTAAAATTTGAATAAAAATGTTTTTGGGTTGTTCTAAAAATGAATAAGGTTTTGAATCAAGATGGGAACAAATTCTTTGACCTAAACGAAAGCTCTTTTTTATCCACATAAACCCAAAAGATGAATTGTGGGGTCCAAAAGACACACATGGTCACATTTTAAAACTACCTATAAGACACATATTTTAGTAAAGCAAATTTGACTGGCAGTTTTGCGAACGGCAAAAATCTAAATGCTGTTTGTTAGTAACTTTGACTTATATTCCAAGTGAAAACAATTAATTAAATGTTTAATTAAAATAAATCAAAATTAAACTACATTAGGAATTATTCAGGGTATTCCAACTTAGTTGCACCAAAAGGGTATCTTACTATACCAAATTGATCCTTGATTCTTCAAAGTTTAGTTTAGCCATAATAAAAAGGACTAAATAACAGCAATAGAATGTCATAAACAGTGCAGAATAAGTCTGCTCACATTTCAGGCCAAATTTATACTGTTGAGATAGTGTCAAGACATATTTAAGACTGTGAAGAATGTGTGGAGACATATTCAGACATTATTTAGAATGTCAAGAATATGTCGAGACATATTCAGACATTATTAAGAATGTCAAGAATATGTCAAGACAGATCGAGACAAATTTAAGACAGTCAAGAATTGGTCGAGACTAATCCAGACTCTTATCAGATGATAAAGAAAGTGTCGAGAAATTTTAAGACAATGTTCATACTGTCAAGACACTTGTCAAGAAAAATCAAGAACCTTCTTAGACAAATTCATACTATGTCAAGAATTTTTAAAAATTATTTAGACTAATTAAGAATGTCGAGTAAAAATTCATGCAAATTCAGACAAAAACTGGTCTTTTCAGACTTTTTGACTTTTGTAGTGTAAGTAACTCACAATGTAATGATACCCCTGGTATAAGTATTTGGTTAACAGGAAAGTGATGAGCAATGAATGTGAAAACACGGTATAACATGCTAAAAGGAATATTGACATCGAACTTCAGGATGATCTGTTTCGTAGTTTTTGAGAGAAAGAGAGAAACAACGACAATTTCATACATAGCAATTATGTATAGGAATATACAAGTATTCAGTAAACAGTAAGTCGATGAATGATGAATATTAAAACGCACGGTCTATCATGGTCACATGAAGCCTGGTACCGAATTCAGGACTCTCTGATTTGTATTTTTAGAGCAAATGCGACGGAAATTTCATTATGTGTAAACATACACAAGTATTCAGTAAACAGGAAATTGATGAAAAATTAAGAAATAATTCTATCATGCCATGCTCTATGCTCATTTTAAAGTGGGTACTATATTTGTTAATATCTTTATATCTAGCGTTAACGAGGTATAAATTGTTGACAAATATAATGCCTACGCATGTTAAAATGAGCACAAAGTATGGCATGATAGAATTATTTCGATTCTAATAGGAAAATTAAGAACTTTGTACTTCGAAGCGGGCCTGTAATTCACGTTCGGCAGGCAACCATTTTGAGTTGAGGAAGCCAAAACTTTCTAGAAAATTGAAAAAATGAACAGACACATGTAAACTCACTTTCAGAATGATCTTATTTAATTTCCTAGCGAGCAACACCAACAACAATGTCCATTTTGATCACTAGCGTAGTTCAAAATACATCTGACGTTACAATTTCAATTTTGACGTCAATCTCGTGCAGCCCATGTTTTATTTCCATTTCTATGTAGCAACATTCCAGCAGCGCCTGCATACGGAGTATATATCTCCCAATTGATACGATATTCCCGGGCTTGTATTTCTTATCATGATTTCATTGATAGAGGATTGCTGCTCACAAGGAAGCTATTAAACCAAGAGTTCCAAATGGTGAAGTTGAAATCATCCCTTCGTAAATTTTACGGATGCCATCACGAGTTGGTTGACCGTTATGGAATAACCGTTTCACAGATGATATCGGATATGTTCCTTATGTCGTAACTACAATACCCTTCCCTTTTCACGAATGTGACCTACGGAATTAGACTATTTACCGGATTTGTAATAACATAAGCAACACGACGGGTGCCACATGTGGAGCTGGATCTGCTTACCCTTCCGGAGCACCTTATATCACCCCCAGTTTTTTGTGGGGTTCGTGTTGCTTAGTCTTTAGTTTTCTATGTTGTGTCATCTGTACTATTATTTGTCTGTTTGTCTTTTTATTTTTGGCCATGGCGTTGTCAGTTTGTTTTCGATCTATGAGTTTGACTGTCCCTCTGGTATCTTTCGTCCCTCTTTTATTGGAATTAGAACATGGCTTTGTTTCAAAAGCGAAAGAAGAACGTCATATTAGAATGAACATAAAAACGCATATCACAGTATGTCATGCTCATATGAAGCCTGATAAATATATATATATATATATAGCATGTATGTAAGTCACTCCGGTGAAAAATATGTACAACAAACACATTCTAGTACGGGAAAGGTATTGTCTTAGCAAATAGGAATATATATTGGGTGTGGATCTAAATGGTTTACCATGTTTATAGCAATTCATTATATTGGGATGGGACATGATAACCTCACTCTGCAAACAAACAATCAATGGTGCAGTAGAAAAGTACAGTGACAGTTATTTAAATTAAGAATATATAAATGGTTTACGAGTGGAAATTTGAGCAATAACTATTGTCCAGAAAATGAAACAACCTATGGGATATGCCACCCATGACAAAAGTTTATGGTGCACTGGAAAGGTCATATCATGGCAGTAAAGAGATACGGTTAAGGAGTTTAGCTATGAAGAGTTTCGATATATTTAACAATTTTCGATATAATGGGTGGGACATAACCCTCATGGACAAAACCTATGGTGTACTGTTAAGGTCTTGTCATAAATATTTTTTGGAATATATATATATATATATATATATATGGAAAATCCTTATTTTATAAATAAAGTCCCAATACTCAAAACGCAAAATCAGAAATTTTAAAAATCGAAAAAGAACTTATGTCAATAAATAAACAATTCACCAGTTTCATCAAAATTGTTCAAAGCATTTTGAGTAATAGTCAGGAAACTGAAAATCACCCATTTTTATGAATAAAATCCCATAACTCGGAATCGTAAAATCAAAAGGAGCCTACGTCAATAGATATAAACAATTCACCAAAGTTTCATGAAAATTGGGTAAAGCTTTTTTTGTTTTGTCCGACATGTTGACGACGGACGCACGCACGGACGGACGGACAATGGTATACCATAATACGTCCCATAAAAGACTATGTCAAAGAATAACAACGTTTTATTCCGCACCCAAAATGTCCCAAAACATCCATTATTTTTATCTTGAGGCTAAGGTCACATGAAGGTCATGATGATGTGTGACACGTCAACACCTACCTGCAATATACTATAATTCAATGTCAAAAGATTGAATATTTATGGACCGGAAAATGTTGTACATGTATGAGAACAAAAGAAAAAAGAAATACTGCGAAAACATACTATCTCTCATCTTTGTTTTTCTCTCTTAAAAACTCATATTCGATTACCAACCAACTGAATAAAAGAAATTAATCCCATTCAGCGATTTGTCAACTTTAAATTCTGACAGATGTAAGATTTTGTCTAAATAATGTGTGAGTTTTGATTATATTTGATGACAAACACTTAGCCAAATGATCATTATCAACATTGATTTAAATCAATTATTCATATGGGCAAGTTTTATGAATTTATAATTTAGTGTAAGTCCCCACAAATTGTGATGGCCTGGTTTAACAGAGGTATTTTTTAACTGTTATATTGCATATTTTATATGTACGGAACCCCGTTGGTCGCCTACATATTAATAAGTATGGTTTTTTGAGTCTAGCATCAGAGATCTAAATGTTAGCGCTGTATATATTAACGCTTTTCTGATTGATTGTTGTCTGTTGAACGTTCAGTGGCAAATATTTCGTGCATATTCAGGAAGAAAACACAATAAAAATGTATACAAAAGATAGGTTCTGCTTAGTTGATCGCCACAGAGAAAAAAAAATGTATGCTGGATAGGGGCAGACATAGGGACAGGTACTTCAAATAAACAACATGCAGAACCCCCAAAAGTCACACGAGCCCTTGGATTACATTTTTCGTATTCAGATTCGTTATGGCTGCGTACTTAGAAATCCCGCATAGCATGTATTTTACCGCTTGATAAGAAAACTCCAGACCCGATGACCATACTTTAAAAACACTTGGTATTCCAGAGCTGGAGATTTAAAATCCAGTGTTGAAGATGGATATATGTAACATATTTGGATATCTTGAATGTGTAGGTTTTATTTTAAATTTGTTGTATTTGATCTACTAACCTGTCAATATTGTCAACTGCTGTACCTTTACCATGGTATCCACAATAACAGCCATAGTCTAGAACGCTAGCTGATATACCCCATCCAAAAATGTCAACCATCTGGTACGATAAATTCCACCAAGCCTTCTTAGTGATAGTACCCCGTCTTTCTGAAATAAATTAATATATTGACACTATGTTTAAACATGCAATTTAATTCGCCGTTTCAAATCGTAAGTGCTTTGGACATTTTTCTGTGTTCTTAAATCATCACGTCATTGTTTGAATTTAATTGTTAATGGCGTTATTAGCAAATTATAACTGAATTATCATTGATTAGACCACCTGTCCAACAATTTTAGACAATTGCTACTTGTGTTTGATTTTATACTGCAACTGGAACACTTCCTGTTTTCTTTATCTACCAAATATAGTAGCAAAGTTATATTTCCTGTCACGACACTTATCTTTACCGTTTTGGGTTAGTTTAGGGATGCACAATAAGTTTTATTTTTGTGTTAACATTTTCATCGCTATAAATGTATCAATTTTTGGCTGCAGTATAAACACAATTTTAGGTGAATGTCAGAAAAATATCAGCTTTTTCATATTTTATACGTTACTGTTAAAGAGCTCGGTAAACCTCGTCCTTCCCAAGTTTCTAAACCGAAAACAAAAGTTGACATTTTTCTGACTTTGACCTAAATTACCTTGAGACATAGTGTCGAAAACACCTTCAAACTGATCTCTGATAAGAATGTATACATAAGAAGGCATAGATGAACACGGTATATTTAAAAGTTTATGCAAACAGAAAATTACAGAATTGTATACGCAAATTCCTCTGGCGTTTTTTATTTTTATTTTTTTATTTTTTATTTTTTTTTTTATCCTTCTTATTTCTAGAACCAATTTACAACGATACATAGAAGGTTACAATACCTATGAACATACAATGCTGAAGTTCGTTCTTGCATCAGTTTTGTTTTTAATCCTTAAGTTTTTGTTGCCGTTTTTTTTTTTTTTTTGTAAAAGTATTGACTAAACCACGATTTCTATGCACTCACACTTAAACGTCCCTTTAATACTATAAAAAAAGCAATCAAATTTTATAGGTTTGTTCAAATGTTAAAAACGGAAAACTCGAGTAAAATGATTTTAAATTTTTCGTTTTCGACTGAATTTGCACGCTTTTCAGCAAAATACCATCAGGAGAGTTCGATAGCAAATTTGATGTCACGTCTGTTGGCTGCTAAAAATACAATATGAGATAAATATCAGAAAAATTTTAAGTTTTTTTTTGTTTTAGGCTAAGAAATTGGGGAAGGGCGAGGTTTACCGAGGGTTTTTGACCTTGATCTACCATTGTTTTAAACTGCAGCTAAATCATGTAAATATTGCTACACTTATTATAACGAAAATGTTAAAATCAAAATAAAGCTTATTTTCTATCCCTTAAAGAACCCAAAATTGTTAAGAAACAGTGACGTGACATGCACGAAATATCTATTTGGTAGATAAACGGATAAAGACATCAGGAAGTGTTCTAGATGCATAAATCTATATATAAAGCAATACGTCATCACATTAAAAGATACAGTGGTTGGTTATTATGTTTAACTTTTTTTTATATTAATGTCCCAGTTAAAGTGACCGTATATGAAATTATATAAACGGAATATCTTTTTAACTGGATGTTCTGAAGGAAAACTTCAGTTATTTATTTGATGAAGTAGGGCGGGCTGGCGGCCGGCTTTCGACACTTTACGTTCAATAACTTATGAACTGTTCAACCAATGCTTTTCAAAGTTTAATATATTGATACTAATGACAAAATGGAGGTCAAGATTGATATTGACGATTTTTACTTTTAACGTTCAGGGTTATGTTCCTTGATAGATTGGACATTGGCACTTGATGTCGTTTCCGTTCAATTACTTATGAAACCTTCTACCAATGGTTTTCAAATTATAATATGGTATAACGGATGACAAAATTGAGGTTCAATATAAATGAATTTCACTATACCGTTCAGGAGTTATGGTCCTTGATCTGTTGGAATATGGCACTTTATGTCGTTATCGTGAAACTACTTATGAATCACTTGACCATAGCTTTAAAATTTAAATATGTTGTTACTGATGAAAAATGGAGAGCAAGCTTGATATTGATTATTTACGCTTTTTGCCGTCCAGGAGTTATGGTCCCTGATAGATTGGAAATTTGTACTTGATGTCGTTTCCTGCACCTACTGATGAACCAATTAGACAATGCTCTTAAAATTTTAATATGCCATTACTGATGACAAAATGTTGGTCAAATTTTATATTGAAGATTTTCATTTTGCTGTTCAGGAGTTAGGGTCCTTGATAGATTGGAAAATAGAATGTGGCAGGTCAAAACCTGAAAGCGCCTTTCAAAATACAGAAACCCAGCTTGCTGTTAATTTAACAGCTTCCTTGTTTAAATGTTTATATTCTTACTTTTAATGAGTGAATACATTCGATTTTAATCATGAAATATTCAGTGCAAGAAGCTTACGTGCTGTACGTGCAGTCACATTGATGCACAAGAAGTCTACCTGCTGGACTTGAAGTCACAATGAGGCACAATACGCTTACATGCTGGACTTGAAAACACAATTGGCACAATAAGCTTACATGCTAAAAGTCACACTCGTGCACAAGAAGCTTACGTGCTGGACCTGAAATCACAATCATGCACAAGAAGCTTACCTGCTGGACTTGAAGTAACAATCATGCACAAGAAGCTTACCTGCTGGACTTGAAGTCACAATTATGCACAATAAGCTTACCTGCTGGACTTGAAGTCACAATCATGCACAATAAGCTTACCTGCTGGACTTGAAGTCACAATCATGCACAAGAAGCTTACTTGCTGGACTTGAAGTCACAATCAGGCACAATGAGCTTACCGGCAGAAATTGAAGTCACAATCATGCACAAGAAGCTTGTCTGCTGGACCTGAAGTCACAATAAAGCACAAGAAGCTTGTCTGCTGCAATACAAAGATTGAATTACAGTGTTACATTCTGAACGAAATGTTACTATTTAAAAAATAATTATTATGTTTAGTACAAAATACGAGAGAAAATACATGACAAAGGAACGAATTAGAAAGAGTCAAGTCTGGCTACCCTTCCTTACAGGAATTTATGTTGCGCATTGAAGTCAATGATGAAATTAACGCGGTTACTGAATTAAAGAAGCGGCAAAGAAAATGCCACAAAAACGGGTTTGATCAACACAATCCATTGATAATAAAAGTGTTTTATTTGAATAATGTAAAGAATAATAAAGTACTAGGTATATTTTGTACTTACACGCAAGAGAACCATGTTTCAGACTGAAAAATGAGAGAAATGAACTTCAGCAAATTATCAATGTGTGTAAACCCGACGCGTATTTCTTTTGTGTCAAACTTTGGTGTTGATTGCAGATATTTGATTGTTAAATTTACTCCCAATTTGTATTGACTTGAGACAATTGACATATTGTAAAGACACTTGTTTAATGTTGAATAAAATTGAGAATGGAAATGGGGAATATGTCAAAGAGACAATAACCCGACCAAAGAGCAGACAACAGCCGAAGGCGACCAATGGGTCTTCAACGCAGCGAGAAAATCCTGCACCCGGAGGTGGTCCTTAGCTGGCCCCTAAATAAAATTGTGTACTAGTTCAGTGAAAATGGACGTCACACTAAACTCCAAAACATATAAATGAACTAAAATTAAAAAGAAACATACAAGACTAACAAGGCCAGAGGCACCTGACTTGGGACAGGCGCAAAATGCGGCGGGGTTAAACATGTTTTGTGAGATCTCAACCTCCCCTATACCTCTAGCCAATGTAGAATAAAGAAATATATAGCAATACGCACAGTAAAACTCAGTTCAAAAGAAACTGAGTCCGATGTCAGAATAGGTAACAAAAGAAACTAAGCAAAATGACACATACATACATAAATGAACAAAGGACTACTAGCAGTTACTAACATGCCAGCTCCAAACCCTCAATTAAACTGATTGAAAGATTATGTCTTCATCATATGAAAATCAAGTACAATCCCTCCCGTAAGGGGTTTAGTACCATACCATCATAAAATATATGAGAAGAACATAACCCGTATCTTGCCAATAACTTGTTTTAGAATAAATGTATTTATTTCCGATGCAAAGACTCTATGAGTGAATCAATATTAATACCAAAATATGCAATCAATGAAGATTTTATGTTGCCCTGTATATGTCTTTAAAGGGCATTAGCTACGAGATATAAAAAAAAATAAAATATGATTTTTTTGTTCAATCATTCATGAAAGTGAAATAGTGAATTAATAATTCACATTTAGAAGGTAAAACGATGATTAACATATATTTTAACCTAGAATATGAAATCAAACAGGCCTAGAAAAATCCAATTGCACGAGTTCGCTATCTATTCATACCTATATTTATGTTTATATCGGATTATATTACCGTCGGCAGTCTTCGGTGGTCATCTCGATAGTTAATTAGATGGCGTCTAGACTAAAATAAACACGAAATGCTGATACATATTATCTAGCCCATGCATTGTAAATTGTTTATTTTAGACTTTTTATAATTTGGATATACGTTTTAGTATGTTATAAATCAAATATTAGAATTTGAGTCAAATCGGTGAACATGAATTTGACAGCTAATGCCCCTTTAAGCCATTTGTGTCATTGGGTATCTGTCTCATGGACGCGTACTTCACATATCTCTTTATTCATAGCAATAACAAGTAACTAATTAATATTGGTTACTAACAAAACAAAACAAAAAGAACACAATTTGTAGCTGTTTTGTGAATTTGTGTTTGTATGCACGAATACTTTGGATGGATTTGAGATTTTGACTTCTAAAACTTATGGTTGCATGCTAATATGCAGTTATTGCAAAAATATATATTGTACGAAAATTGCTACTTTTTTTCAGCCACCTCTTACCCCTAATATAGTTATGTTTCCTTCCTCCCTTACAATCCTAAATTTTCATGCCTACCCTTACAAATTTTATTGACATATTTGGGTAAGCACCGTTTCAAGTCAAGATTTGTGTTTAGCACCATTTAAACCCTAAATATTTTCTTATGTAGTCTATGCAAAATTGTGTTCAATATAAAAAAAAAAATTTACCAGCCTATCTTCCTGATTTTTTCCCTTCAGGAGTCAGGACACGAATATATACTTTGTTGACCGTAGTATAGCCAAACCATCCCTTAATCGATAACCTTGCTGGTGGATTCCATGTCCATATTTACCGCAAATTTATAGATCATTTTCACAATCGTCCAATCACATGTCATTACTTGCTTCATGTTACTATACCTTTTACGACCCTTTGCTACGTTATCTATTTTTTTCATGTCAACCATACTCTTTTGGTACTCCTTGAAAACTCACTACAGTAAAATTCTGAACCAAACCATGTAAACCTAGCTCTTTTAAAGGTATTGACCGAAGCCATTGTCCACCAAAGTATCTTCCTAGGATCTCCAATTTAGTATCGCCCAAGGATCAGGGCCCATATGGATACCACATATGTTCGAAGTTTCAGCCTAGGTATTTTCATGTCAACCACACACTCTTTTGGTACTTCTCGGAAATATCCGACTACAAAGTTCTGACCTGACCTAGATCATTTCAAAGGTATTGACCAAGGCAATTGTCCACTTAGTATAGTTTTTGAATCCGGGCCCGTCAGGACACTACACGGGTTCAAAATTGCAACATTACGCATTTTTTATTATGTCAACCACAAACTTTTAAAGTACTCATCGGAAAATCCTTACGGAGGATAGATTGAAAGCTATTGTCATATCTTTTACTCGTTTGATCGCCTGGGTCCAATAATGAACATTAGGTGAACTACGGAGTGCCAATGTCTAAGTCAACTATTTGTTATGGGTACGAGCACAAATGACAAAGATAATTTCAAATTTTCATATAATTTATTAAATTAGTAATGTTGCATGCCATATAAATTTACACAAAATTATCCTCGCAGCATAAACAGATTCAAACAACATATTTACAAATGTATGTTTATGCAAATGTTTTGATTTCATGTGTAGAGAAATAGACATTAAAAATGGTTTTACAGATATCTACGGGATATTTGAGGATGCATAATGTATGGAAAGACATATAACAGTCTGACGTACACTTTATCTTTTTATTCAGGTCAATTAAAATATATTCATAACACAATTCAACTTTCACAAGTTCAGTATTTACAATTATATTATCTTATCTTTTATTCTTACATTGCTTCTGTAGCTCCTTATTTAATAGATAAAGAGAGAGAGAAGAAAAAAGAATATTTTGCTTATATCAAATACATAGCGGCCCCCGAAAAAATGTTTCTGGTAGAAAAAAGTGGCTGCTGGTATCATTAGTATTTAAAACTGGATGTCAGCTTAAGTAAATCCTACATGTACATGTCGAATTTAGCTGTCAAAGGAGGTGCTTTAAAGTCAGCTAGGCTTTTGAGATTTTTTGAACGTTTGAGTCTCATACTAATTTTGGATTTTAGATATAAGTTTTATATTAGCTGCTGGCCTGATAGTTCTAGATTGGCTTCTTAGAATTGGCTGCCAGCTTAAGTCCGTTGAAAATACTGTGTAACTTTTTTTTCGCAAATGCTTGTTGTCAATAGAAAATAATATGAAAAATATGGAGATATAATTATTGATATAGTTCAGCAATAATATTAATGTTTGGTGTGAATATGTTCACTGTTTTATCAATTAAAGTATTCCAACACCGTGATTCTGAATGATCAACCGTAACGCTTATGGTTAGTTTTATTTTTGCATGATTGTGAGGGTACACATGTAACTGAACAGTCATATGTATGATGCATGAAATGCTGTAAAATTTGTTGGATAGCAAGGGCTCTGGGCTCCGGGCTTCATCCTATTTTTTTTTTTGTTGGGGTCTAGACTTCGGATTAAGGGCTACAGGCTTCTTTGAGCAATGTTTTTTTTTTTTTGTGCTCCGGGCTCTTCTGACCGTTACATATTAGGAAGGTACAGAAGGGATGTTGAATCAAGAGAGGCGAAAGATATCAAAGGGACATTCAAACTCATAGTCGAAAATAAACTGACAACTCCATGACAAATAAAGAAAGAGACCAACAGACAAACAACAGTACACTAAACACAACATAGAAAACTAAAGACTGAGCAACACGAACTCCACCAAAACCGGGGGTGATCTGGGTTGCTCCGGAAGGGTAATCATATCCTGATTCACATGTGACACGTGAGCTTCGGGCTGCAAAGTTACTGTGGAGAAAATATTATAACCCCAGTTTAAACGTTTTAGTGACATATTTTACATGCAAAACAAGGACGATAACATGTTGATTTATTATGAATGACGTGTAATTTCAAAAACAGGATAACTTGTGGTAGATTTCTTTATTTTTGCTTAGAACTCCGTCCAAGCCGTTGCCGTGAGGTGAGAGTTTTTTTTTTTTTTTGCTCCGTGTTTAAGGCCTCACTGTGACTTTGAGATGAAGAACAGCAATAAAAGAGCTGTGACTTTGACTTTTGTGTGTGTGTTGTTGTTTTTTTTTTTTTTTTTTTTTTTTTTGATGTCATGTACTGATTTTGTGTCATGGATGGATACCCCATATCCTTTGTTTTTCTATTGTATAAGCAAAGTAAAACATCAGACGTACGGTAAAAGCAAAACTATAAATCAATATAATATAACAATTAAACTAAGTAGCAAATGTAGATTCAAGAAATATTAACAACGGCACAGTCCACTGGAAAGTCTAAAAATTTGACGACACGATGTCCATATTAAACCGTTTTGAAATCCTCACTGTCCATTTAGTATAAAAGGTCGTTTTTTAAACCAATGTTCGAAGTGAATGACAGCAATTGATTAATGTAGACATCTAAACTTACAAGTTGGACTATTTACACGTACTAAGCTTAAGACAACCTATCAAAAATGTATTTACTCTTTAACATTTTGTGGGGCAAATTGAACGTCAAATAGATTACAACGTATGAATTTTAAAAAATAATGACAATTTTTTAAATGTAACACCATAACAACGTACCGAATAATTATGAAATAAACCCCCCAAAATGTAACCATGACACGATTATGAATCATGCAATGTACAAGACCGAAATGCTGAACCGAATTTTCATCGTGATTTCACCAGGTACATTGTAACAGTACACAGGAAGACAAATCACCTTATTCGGACACATTTACTCACTGTTGAAGGCCGTACGGTGACCTATAGTTTTTAATTTCTGTGTCATTTGGTCTCTTGTAGAGAGCTGTCTCATTGGCAATTATACCACATCTTCTTATTTTTATAGATAACCCTGACTCACAGCCGACAAGTCATTACTCGTAAATATCAAGTGTTTAGCGGAGAACCAGTATATACCAGTTTTGAAGTCTTTATTTTGACCCGACCGGAAAACAAACTCACGACCTTGAGCACTCCAGGTGAGCTCACTATTACAAAATGCCACGCGCAGAGCGGAGAAGCAGTAAATACATTTTTTAAATTTCTGTTTTGACCTGATCGGACGAGCTTGTTCACTCCATGTAAGAACGTTACCATATAATAAGATCGCTGACAAGGTTTTATTCCGAAAGACTTCGCGTTCGGCCGTTTTCGTTATTCGGGCGCTCCATAACACAGATCTCATATTTGTTCGTGCTATTATTAGATTTTTCTTTAGGAAAACACACCTAGTATTTAATACGAAACTTTCATTACTTCTGTTTATTTCTTCTTAGCCTTTTTATATTTCTATGATTTTATGTTTAAATATGTTAATATATTTAATTTGAAATTGCGATTTAGAAAAAATTATTGGCACTTTGAGACTTAATAATTCTTTTGCCATCCCCTAACACAATGTGTACCGTTTAGCCGTCGGATTTGATTAAGTGTGGACACCCCGATAGAAGAATGGAAGCAGAAACGAATTATCACTTTAATGCTGCATGAATAAAATTTGGACCCCTCCTCCTCCCAAATTGAAAAATATGCAATAAATTAAGTGCGACAATTGTACCGTAACCTTCTAGATATGCATAACATGTTTTATGTATCATTGACCGAAGCACTGGGACTCAGTTAGCAGATTAGAAAAAAATATATATATCAATGTTTTTCAATTTTTTTTCGTATTTCATGTCTATTTGTGTTACATTATGAAACGTTGGCATCAATATTTCTTTGTTTTCTAGCAATGTGCAGTTTACTATCCATATCCGTATACTGAAAAATCCTAAAGTTGCCATTTGAAATAGCCTACCCTTCTTTAGATAAAAATAAACCAGACTCAAGCTAGCGAACAATAAGCCAGCGAACAATAAGGTGTATCAAGCTAGCGAACAATAAGCCAGCGAACAATAAGAAATACGCGCCAAACTGATCTTGCCTAAAAACCGAAGACTTGCATTACCATGAAACGTTCTTTGAAATCTGATGACAATCATTTCCAGTTGGAAGACGAAATGCAATACATTTTCACAAAGACTATTAATTGAAAACTGTTTATTTATTTATTATTTTATTTATTTATATATTCAAGACAACATAATTGTTCTTGACCACAGGGCATCTCTTGTAGGATTTTCGAAATTCCTTTTAGGTTCTCCTCTCCCTTTTTTGATTACCTTTGAGTAGAAACGGTTTGTCTTTATGATCATGATAATAGTGAATAAATAATACAATTAGACCATACTTAACTAGTGTAAAGATAAAATTAAATCCACATGCTTATATTCTTTTTAAAAGAAAACAATATACCGATTTTGGAACGTAAAGTACAGAATTTTGTAGTCAGAATTATAAGTTGAAATAAAAGCTAAAAAATATCCACAGTTTTCGTTAGGAATGATTGAAAACTGGCAATTTATTTATTACATTTCAATAGGAAATGTTTTATGTGACAACGACACACGTGACACGATATATGAATGGATATACAGATTTTAGCTACTTTAACAAACAAAATTTTCAAATCAAAGCTTTTCAAGGAGCCATATTTAAAAAAAAAACTCGAGAAACAGACGGAAAAACCGAAATCAGAAAAACAATTTCATTACACTGATTTAAATTAACAAGAAAAGGATGCAATCACAACAATACGAACTATTTCATTTTAACATTGGAATTATAATCGGGGAAACAGTCTAAAGTTGGGGTAGGGTGACCCAAACCCACTCCTTCTTTAATTCATAAAAGTCCCTACGGCAAAGCTTTTGACCACACTAGGTACAAATGATAGGCAATTGCCTAAGGCTGCCTGGACCCAAAGACCCAGGTGGGTAAAGTTACGGAACTTTTTAATTGAGGTCCAAAGTTGGGGTAGGGTGACCCAACCCTCCCTTCTTTAATTCATAAAAAGTCCCTACGGCAAAGCTTTTGACCACACTAGGTACAACTAATAGGCAATTGCCTAAGGTTGCCTGGACCCAAAGACCCAGGTGGGTAAAGTTACCAAACTTCTTTAATTGAGGTCCAAAGTTGGGGTAGGGTGACCCAACCCTCCTTCTTTAATTCATAACAAATTCCCTACGGCAAAACTTTTGACCCCACTGGGTACACATGAAAGACACTAGCCTAAGGTTGCCTGGACCCAACGACCCAAGTGGGTAAAGTTACGGAACTTTTTAAATTGAGGTCCAAAGTTGGGGTAGGGTGATCCTTCCATCCCCTCCCTTCTTTAATTCATAAAAAAGTCCCTACGGCAAAGCTTTTGACCACACTAGATACAAATGATAGGCAATTGCCTAAGGTTGCCTGGACCCAAAGACCCAGGTGGGTAAAGTTACCAAACTTTTTTAATTGAGGTCCAAAGTTGGGGTAGGGTGACCCAACCCCCTCCCTTCTTTAATTCATAAAAAAGTCCCTACGGCAAAGCTTTTGACCACACTAGGTACAAATGATAGGCAATTGCCTAAGGTTGCCTGGACCCAAAGACACAGGTGGGTACAGTTACGGAACTTTTTAATTGAGGTCCAAAATGGGGTAGGGTGACCCAACCCCCTCCCTTCTTTAATTCATAAAAAAGTCCCTACGGCAAAGCTTTTGACCACACTAGGTACAAATGATAGGCAATTGCCTAAGGTTGCCTGGACCCAAAGACACAGGTGGGTAAAGTTACGGAACCTTTTAAATTGAGGTCCAAAGTTGGGGTAGGGTGACCCTACCACCACCCAATTTTAATTCATGAAAAAGTCCCTACGGCAAAGGTTTTGTCCACACTAAGTACAAATGATAGGCAATTGCCTAAGGTTGCCTGGACCCAAAGACCCAGGTGGGTAAAGTTACCAAACTTTTTTAATTGAGGTCCAAAGTTGGGGTAGGGTGACCCAACCCCCTCCCTTCTTTAATTCATAAAAAAGTCCCTACGGCAAAGCTTTTGACCACACTAGGTACAAATGATAGGCAATTGCCTAAGGTTGCCTGGACCCAAAGACCCAGGTGGGTAAAGTTACGGAACTTTTTTAATTGAGGTCCAAAGTTGGGGTAGGGTGCCTCAACCCCTCCCTTCTTTAATTCATAAAAACTCCCTACGGCAAAGCTTTTTACCACACTAGGTACAAATGATAGCCAATTGCCTAAGGTTGCCTGGACCCAAAGACCCAGGTGGGTAAAGTTACCAAACTTCTTTAATTGAGGTCCAAAGTTGGGGTAGGGTGACCCAACCCCTCCTTCTTTAATTCATAAAAAGTCCCTACGGCAAAGCTTTTGACCACACTAGATACAAATGATAGGCAATTGCCTAAGGTTGCCTGGACCCAAAGAAACAGGTGGGTAAAGTTACGGAACCTTTTAATTGAGGTCCAAAGTTGGGGTAAGGTGACCCAACCCTCCCTTCTTTAATTCATAAAAAGTCCCTACGGCAAAGCTTTTGACCACACTAGATACAAATGATAGCCAATTGCCTAAGGTTGCCTGGACCCAAAGACCCAGGTGGGTAAAATTACCAAACTTCTTTAATTGAGGTCCAAAGTTGGGGTAGGGTGACCCAATCCCTCCTTCTTTAATTCATAAAGAAGTCCCTACGGCAAAGCTTTTGACCACACTAGGTACAAATGATAGGCAATTGCCTAAGGTTGCCTGGACCCAAAGACACAGGTGGGTACAGTTACGGAACTTTTAATTGAGGTCCAAAGTTGGGGTAGGGTGACCCAACCCTCCTTCTTTAATTCATAAAAAGTCCCTACGGCAAAGCTTTTGACCACACTAGGTACAATTAATAGGCAATTGCCTAAGGTTGCCTGGACCCAAAGACCCAGGTGGGTAAAGTTACGGAACCTTTTTAATTGAGGTCCAAAGTTGGGGTAGGGTGACCCTACCACCACCCAATTTTAATTCATGAAAAAGTCCCTACGGCAAAGGTTTTGTCCACACTAAGTACAAATGATAGGCAATTGCCTAAGGTTGCCTGGACCCAAAGACCCAGGTGGGTAAAGTTATGGAATTTCTACAACTGAGGTCCAAAGTTGGAGTATGGTGACCCCCCAATTTCAATTCATAAAAAAGTTCGTATGGCAAAGCTTTTGTCCACACTAGGTACAAATGATAGGCAATTGTCTAAGGTTGCCTAGACCCAAAGACCCAGGTGGATAAAATTACGGAACCTTTTTAATTGAGGTCCAAAGTTGGGGTAGGGTGACCTTACCACCATCAATTTTAATTCATAAAAGTCTCTACGGCAAAACCTTTTGTCCACACTAGGTACAAATGATAGGCAATTGCCTAAGGTTGCCTGGACCCAAAGACCCAGGTGGGTAAAGTTAAGGAACTTTTTAAATTGAGGTCCAAAGTTGGGGTAGGGTGACCCTACCACCATCCAATTTTAATTCATAAAAAAGTCTCTACGGCAAACTTTTGTCCACACTAGGTACAAATGATAGGCAATTGTCTAAGGTTGCCTAGACCCAAAGACCCAGGTGGGTAAAGTAACGGAACTTTTTTAATTGAGGTCCAAAGTTGGGGTAGGGTGACCCTACCACCACCAAATTTTAATTCATAAAAAAGTCCCTACGGCAAAGCTTTTGTCCACACTAGGTACAAATGATAGGCAATTGCCTAAGGTTGCCTAGACCCAAAGACCCAGGTGGGTAAAGTTACGGAACTTTTTTAATTGAGGTCCAAAGTTGGGGTAGGGTGACCCTACCACCACCCAATTTTAATTCATAAAAAAGTCCCTACGGCAAAGCTTTTGTCCACACTAGGTACAAATGATAAGCAATTGACTAAGGTTGCCTGGATCCAAAGACATAGATGGGTAAAGTTACGTAACTTTTATAATTGAGGTCCAAAGTTGGGATATGGTGACCCAACCCACTTCCTTCTTTAATTCATAAAAAAGTCCCTCCGGCAAATCTTTTGCCCACACTATGACCTTGATAGGCAATTGTCTAAGGTTGCCTGGACCCAAAGACCCAGGTGGGTAAAGTTACGGAACCTTTTAATTGAGGTCCAAAGTTGGGGTAAGGTGACCCTACAAGCACCCAATTTTAATTCATGAAAAGTCCCTACGGCAAAGCTTTTGTCCACACTAAGTACAAATGATAGGCAATTGCGTAAGGTTGCCTGGACCCAAAGACCCAGGTGGGTAAAGTTATGGAATTTCTATAACTGAGGTCCAAAGTTGGAGTATGGTGACCCCCAATTTCAATTCATAAAAAGTCCGTATGGCAAAGCTTTTGCCCACACTAGGCATAAATGATAGGCAATTGTCTAAGGTTGCCTAGACCCAAAGACCCAGGTGGGTAAAGTTACGGAACCTTTTAATTGAGGTCCAAAGTTGGGGTAGGGTGACCCTACCACCTTCCAATTTTAATTCATAAAAAAGTCCCTACGGCAAAGCTTTTGTCCACACTTGGTACAAATGATAGGCAATTGACTAAGGTTGCCTGGACCCAAAGACCCAGGTGGGTAAAGTTATGGAACTTTTTCAATTGAGGTCCAAAGTTGGGGTAGGGTGACCCAACCCCTCCTTCTTTAATTCATAAAAAAGTCCCTACGGCAAAGCTTTTGACCACACTAGGAACAAATGATAGGCAATTGCCTAAGGTTGCCTGGACCCAAAGACCCAGGTGGGTAAAGTTACGGATCCTTTTTAATTGAGGTCCAAAGTTGGGATAGGGTGACCCTACCACCACCCAATTTTAATTCATGAAAAAGTCCCTACGGCAAAGGTTTTGTCCACACTAAGTACAAATGATAGGCAATTGCCTAAGGTTGTCTGGACCCAAAGACCCAGGTGGGTAAAGTTATGGAATTTCTACAACTGAGGGCCAAAGTTGGAGTAAGGTTAACCCCCACCTTCAATTCATAATGCCTGAACCCAAATACCAAGGTGGGTAAAGTTACGGAACTCCTACAACTTAGGTCCAAAGTTTGTAGACCGTATCTCCCCACTTGAATTCTTAAAAAATTTCTCACGGCAAAGCATTTGTCCACTCTAGTAACAAATGATATTAATTGCCTAAGGATGCCTGGACTCAAAGAACCTGCAGGTGGGTAAAGTTCCAGAACTTTTACAACTGATTTCACATTTGGGGTTTGCACACCCTATCACATTCCAAGTTTAATTTTGTCAAAAAAATCATTCCGGCTAAGCATTTTCTACACTAGGTACAAATGATAGGCAATTTCCTACGTGTTACCTGGAACAGATGGGACGGGCGGATAAATTCTTGGAACGTTTGCAACTGAAGTCCAAAGTTGGGAAATGGAGACCTTTTCCCCTCAAAACTTTAATTCGTCAAACCAATTCTCTACGCGGCAAAGCTTTGACCACACAAGGTACAGATGAAATTCAATGGCATAAAGTTGGCCGGATTAGATGAACCTGGTGAGTTATAACGGAACTACTGCAACTGAGGTTCAAAGTTGGGATAAGGAGATAATTCCGTTTAAACTTTAATTGTTATAAAATTTCCTACGATAGGTAGGGCCTTGAAGTTGCCCGGACCAGATAGCGGAGGTGGGTAAATTCACCGAATTTCTTCAAATGATATTCAAAATTAGGGTATGGAGACCCCTCCCCTCCTAATTTTAACCCTTAACAGATTCCTATGGCAAAGCTTTTGTCTTTTGCCCAGACCAGATGGCCAATGTCATCAGATGAATAATCTTATGAGTAGTATTGTCTGTGGTTCTTTAACCATCCACCAAAACCCGTGGTGCTGTGGTTGTCCCATATATGGTCATGCCCCGCCCCTTAATGCCAAATATGAGCATGTCCCACCCCTAATATTATATATGGGCATATACCGCCCCCTTTCCCCCAACCTAATGACGTCACCGGAAGTAAGTATATATATATATATATATATATATCATTTTATTCTGGTATCACCTATGTTGAACAGAGGTAAGGAAGATGAATCACGACGGATGCATGTTCACCATATTTGGATATGAATATAACAGTATGAATCACGTAGAACCATGCCAAAATCATGAGTCATATCGAATGCACGCCCGCAATATTTGGTCATGATGCGATCCGACCATTTTGATACAACGAGTCATCAGGATGCAAGATCAGGGCATGACGCACCACATGACACAATACCATGAGTCACACCAGATGTACGTTGACCGTATTTGGTCTTGTTGTGTAGGTCTGACGAGTCAGACATCCGTATGAGTAACAAAGTCGACATTGTTGGTACGTTCATTATACAAGGGCATGTCTCCCTTATTCGAAAATTTGAATTATATAAAATTTAAAAATGCAAAAATCCACAAAATTCAAAATTTTATAAAAATTGTTAAAAATTTTGAAATGCAAAAATATTTTTCAAAAAATTCAAATTCAAAATTTGAAAAATAGAAAAAAAAAAAAAAAAATCAAATAAAAAAAAAAAAAAGTCATAATTTTTTTAAATAGACAAAAAAAAAAAAAAATCAAATAAAAAATCAAAATATTTTGAAAATCGAAAAAAAAAAATCACTGCATACATTGATCAACCTATCTATAAGAATGCCTGAAGCAAAACGATGGATGAATTTTACCTTTACGTATCGAGCGGATTTCTTTTATGCTTTTTGAAAATAATAACGGTGGCGCATTTACGATTCAACTTCACAAAAGCTACATATTTAAAATATAAAATTTTGAATTTTTTGGATTTTTGAATTTTTGAATTTTTGAATTTTCTATAATTTAAATTTTCCAATAAGGGAGACATGCCCTTGTATAATGAACGTACCAACCATGTCGACTTTGTTACTTATACGGATGTCTGACTCGTCAGAGCTACACAGCAAGACCAAATACGGTCAACGTACATGTGGTGTGACTCATGGTATTGTCATGTGGTGCGTCGTGCCCTGATCTTGCATCCAGATGACTCATGATATCGAAATGGTCGGATCGCATAATGACCAAAAATGGCGGGCGTGCATGCATTCGGTATGACTCATGGAATTGGCATGGTTCTACGTGAGTCCTACTGTTATATTCATATCCAAATATGGTCAACATGCATCCGTCGTGATTCGTCTTCCTTACCTCTGTTCAACATAGCTGATACCAGAATAAAATGAAAATGATATATATATATACTTACTTCCGGTGACGTCATTAGGTTGGGGGAAAGCAGCGGTATATATACATATCCAAATATGGTCAACATGCATCCGTCGTGATTCATCTTTCTTACTTCGGTGACGTCATTAGGTCGGGGGTGGGGGGTGGTGGGCGTATATGCCCCATATATCATATAATATAAGGGGCGGGACATGCCCATATTTGGCATTAAGGGGCGGTACATACCCATATTTGGGACAACCACAGCACTACGGGTTGTGGTGGGGTTAACAAATCACAGACAATACTACAGGTTCACCTTTTCCCACACAATCAAAGAAAAAATATATCAAATCAATCTACAGTTCCATTTAAGGAAAAAGACCAAATTATTATTATCAGCTTCTTTAACAACATGTTTTCAGTAACTAGAATACTCAGTCAATCCAAGATGCGGGGTTATTAGTCCAGCTTAATGGAAAGTTCTAGTTAACCTGGTCTAAAGGTTCAGTGTGAGCTTTTTACAATATTTGGCGTCTGTCGTTTGTAGTCCCTAGTCGTCCGCCGTCATCATCCATTTACTTTTACAAAAGATTTTCCACAAAAATGATCCGCTAATTATGATCTACTTATTAGTTATTGTCGTCAGTTGACTGTTTATATTTTACTGGTTTTTGCAGATAAATTTCTATATTTTGTTAAATAATCTAATTTAAAAGTGTAAACAGCATTCCCTGTTATTTTATCAACTTTTCAACTATAAATTATGTGTTGTGTGAAATGGCTTTCCGTACTTTCGGCATCCTGTCAAATAGTTCCTAAAATAACATTTTTTGTAGAATAAACGTATAGACAATGTAAAAACTATGTAAATGATTACCTTTCAAGACAAAAGTGTTTAAGTAAATTGATTTTTTCTTGAAAAGCGGATTTCGTTTTTCTTTTCGTTAAAGGCTTGAGAACTATATTATGTATCAATGTATGGTGCGCAACTTTTTTTATGAATTAAAGTAAAAAGGTGACATACCCCCAACTTTGGACCTCAATTAAAAAAGTTCCGTAACTTTACCCACCTGGGTCTTTGGGTCCAGGCAACCTTAGGCAATTGCCTATCATTTGTACCTAGTGTGGACAAAAGCTTTGCCGTAGGGACATTTTTATGAATTAAAGAAGGAGTGGGTTGGGTCACCTTCCTAACTTTGGACCTCAATTAAAAAAGTTCCGTAACTTTACCCACCTGGGTCTTTGGGTCCAGGCAACCTTAGGCAATTGCCTATCATTTGTACCTAGTGTGGACAAAAGCTTTGCCGTAGGGACATTTTATGAATTAAAGAAGGAGTGGGTTGGGTCACCCTTCCTAACTTTGGACCTCAATTAAAAAAGTTCCGTAACTTTACCCACCTGGGTCTTTGGGTCCAGGCAACCTTAGGCAATTGCCTATCATTTGTACATAGTGTGGACAAAAGCTTTGCCGTAGGGACATTTTTATGAATTAAAGAAGGGAGTGGGTTGGGTCACCCTTCCCTAACTTTGGACCTCAATTAAAAAAGTTCCGTAACTTTACCCACCTGGGTCTTTGGGTCCAGGCAACCTTAGGCAATTGCCTATCATTTGTACATAGTGTGGACAAAAGCTTTGCCGTAGGGACATTTTTATGAATTAAAGAAGGAGTGGGTTGGGTCACCCTTCCTAACTTTGGACCTCAATTAAAAAGTTCCGTAACTTTACCCACCTGGGTCTTTGGGTCCAGGCAACCTTAGGCAATTGCCTATCATTTGTACCTAGGGTGGACAAAAGCTTTGCCGTAGGGACATTTTATGAATTAAAGAAGGAGTGGGTTGGGTCACCCTTCCTAACTTTGGACCTCAATTAAAAAGTTCCGTAACTTTACCCACCTGGGTCTTTGGGTCCAGGCAACCTTAGGCAATTGCCTATCATTTGTACCTAGTGTGGACAAAAGCTTTGCCGTAGGGACATTTTATGAATTAAAGAAGGAGTGGGTTGGGTCACCTTCCTAACTTTGGACCTCAATTAAAAAGTTCCGTAACTTTACCCACCTGGGTCTTTAGGTCCAGGCAACCTTAGGCAATTGCCTATCATTTGTACCTAGTGTGGACAAAAGCTTTGCCGTAGGGACATTTTATGAATTAAAGAAGGAGTGGGTTGGGTCACCCTTCCTAACTTTGGACCTCAATTAAAAAGTTCCGTAACTTTACCCACCTGGGTCTTTGGGTCCAGGCAACCTTAGGCAATTGCCTATCATTTGTACCTAGTGTGGACAAAAGCTTTGCCGTAGGGACTTTTTATGAATTAAAGAAGGAGTGGGTTGGGTCACCCTTACCTAACTTTGGACCTCAATTTAAAAGTTCCGTAACTTCACCCACCTGGGTCTTTGGGTCCAGGCAACCTTAGGCAATTGCCTATCATTTGTACCTAGTGTGGACAAAAGATTTGCCGTAGGGACATTTTTATGAATTAAAGAAGGAGTGGGTTGGGTCACCCTTCCTAACTTTGGACCTCAATTAAAAAGTTCCGTAACTTTACCAACCTGGGTCTTTGGGTCCAGGCAACCTTAGGCAATTGCCTATCATTTGTACCTAGTGTGGACAAAAGCTTTGCCGTAGGGACATTTTATGAATTAAAGAAGGGAGTGGGTTGGGTCACCTTCCTAACTTTGGACCTCAATTATAAAAGTTCCGTAACTTTACCCACCTGGGTCTTTGGGTCCAGGCAACCTTAGGCAATTGCCTATCATTTGTACCTAGTGTGGACAAAAGCTTTGCCGTAGGGACATTTTATGAATTAAAGAAGGAGTGGGTTGGGTCACCCTTCCTAACTTTGGACCTCAATTAAAAAGTTCCGTAACTTTACCCACCTGGGTCTTTGGGTCCAGGCAACCTTAGGCAATTGCCTATCATTTGTACCTAGTGTGGACAAAAGATTTGCCGTAGGGACATTTTATGAATTAAAGAAGGAGTGGGTTGGGTCACCCTTCCCTAACTTTGGACCTCAATTAAAAAGTTCCGTAACTTTACCAACCTGGGTCTTTAGGTCCAGGCAACCTTAGGCAATTGCCTATCATTTGTACATAGTGTGGACAAAAGCTTTGCCGTAGGGACTTTTTTATGAATTAAAGAAGGGAGTAGGTTGGGTCACCCTTCCCTAACTTTGGACCTCAATTAAAAAGTTCCGTAACTTTACCCACCTGGATCTTTGGGTCCAGGCAACCTTAGGCAATTGCCTATCATTTGTACCTAGTGTAGACAAAAGCTTTGCCGTAGGGACATTTTATGAAATAAAGAAGGAGTGGGTTGGGTCACCCTTCCTAACTTTGGACCTCAATTAAAAAAGTTCCGTAACTTTACCCACCTGGGTCTTTGGGTCCAGGCAACCTTAGGCAATTGCCTATCATTTGTACCTAGTGTGGACAAAAGCTTTGCCGTAGGGACATTTTTATGAATTAAAGAAGGGAGTGGGTTGGGTCACCCTTCCCTAACTTTGGACCTCAATTAAAAAAGTTCCGTAACTTTACCCACCTGGGTCTTTGGGTCCAGGCAACCTTAGGCAATTGCCTATCATTTGTACCTAGTGTGGACAAAAGCTTTGCCGTAGGGACTTTTTATGAAATAAAGAAGGAGTGGGTTGGGTCACCCTTCCTAACTTTGGACCTCAATTAAAAAGTTCCGTAACTTTACCCACCTGGGTCTTTGGGTCCAGGCAACCTTAGGCAATTGCCTATCATTTGTACCTAGTGTGGACAAAAGATTTGCCGTAGGGACATTTTATGAATTAAAGAAGGGAGTGGGTTGGGTCACCCTTCCTAACTTTGGACCTCAATTAAAAAGTTCCGTAACTTTACCAACCTGGGTCTTTAGGTCCAGGCAACCTTAGGCAATTGCCTATCATTTGTACCCAATTTGGACAAAAGCTTTGCCGTAGGGACATTTTATGAATTAAAGAAGGAGTGGGTTGGGTCACCCTTCCCTAACTTTGGACCTCAATTAAAAAAGTTCCGTAACTTTACCCATCTGGGTCTTTGGGTCCAGGCAACCTTAGGCAATTGCCTATCATTTGTACCTAGTGTGGACAAAAGCTTTGCCGTAGGGACCTTGTTATGAATTAAAGAAGGAGTGGGTTGGGTCACCTTCCCTAACTTTGGACCTCAATTAAAAAAGTTCCGTAACTTTACCCACCTGGGTCTTTGGGTCCAGGCAACCTTAGGCAATTGCCTATCATTTGTACATAGTGTGGACAAAAGCTTTGCCGTAGGGACATTTTATGAATTAAAGAAGGGAGTGGGTTGGGTCACCCTTCCCTAAATTTGGACCTCAATTAAAAAAGTTCCGTAACTTTACCAACCTGGGTCTTTGGGTCCAGGCAACCTTAGGCAATTGCCTATCATTTGTACCTAGTGTGGACAAAAGCTTTGCCGTAGGGACATTTTTATGAATTAAAGAAGGGAGTGGGTTGGGTCACCCTTCCCTAACTTTGGACCTCAATTAAAAAAGTTCCGTAACTTTACCCACCTGGGTCTTTGGGTCCAGGCAACCTTAGGCAATTGCCTATCATTTGTTCCTAGTGTGGAAAAAGCTTCGCCGTAGGGACATTTTATGAATTAAAGAAGGGAGTGGGTTGGGTCACCCTTCCTGACTTTGGACCTCAATTAAAAAGTTCCGTAACTTTACCCACCTGGGTCTTTGGGTCCAGGCAACCTTAGGCAATTGCCTATCATTTGTACCTAGTGTGGACAAAAGATTTGCCGTAGGGACATTTTATGAATTAAAGAAGGAGTGGGTTGGGTCACCTTCCTAACTTTGGACCTCAATTAAAAAGTTCCGTAACTTTACCAACCTGGGTCTTTAGGTCCAGGCAACCTTAGGCAATTGCCTATCATTTGTACCAATTTGGACAAAAGCTTTGCCGTAGGGACATTTTATGAATTAAAGAAGGGAGTGGGTTGGGTCACCTTCCCTAACTTTGGACCTCAATTAAAAAGTTCCGTAACTTTACCCATCTGGGTCTTTGGGTCCAGGCAACCTTAGGCAATTGCCTATCATTTGTACCTAGTGTGGACAAAAGCTTTGCCGTAGGGACATTGTTATAAATTAAAGAAGGGAGTGGGTTGGGTCAGCCTTCCCTAACTTTGGACCTCAATTACAAAAGTTCCGTAACTGTACCCACCTGGGTCTTTGGGTCCAGGCAACTTTAGGCAATTGCCTATCATGTGTACCTAGTGTGGACAAAAGCTTTGCCGTAGGGACTTTTTTTATGAATTAAGGAAGGGAGGGGGTTGGGTCACCATACCCCAACTTTGGACCTCAATTACAAAAGTTCCGTAACTTTACCCACCTGGGTCTTTTGGTCCAGGCAACCTTAGGCAATTGCCTATCATTTGTACCTAGTGTGGACAAAAGCTTTGCCGTAGGGACATTTTTATGAATTAAAGAAGGGAGTGGGTTGGGTCACCCTTCCCTAACTTTGGACCTCAATTAAAAAAGTTCCGTAACTTTACCCACCTGGGTCTTTGGGTCCAGGCAACCTTAGGCAATTGCCTATCATTTGTACATAGTGTGGACAAAAGCTTTGCCGTAGGGACATTTTTATGAATTAAAGAAGGAGTGGGTTGGGTCACCCTTCCTAAATTTGGACCTCAATTAAAAAGTTCCGTAACTTTACCCACCTGGATCTTTGGGTCCAGGCAACCTTAGGCAATTGCCTATCATTTGTACCTAGTGTAGACAAAAGCTTTGCCGTAGGGACATTTTATGAATTAAAGAAGGGAGTGGGTTGGGTCACCCTTCCTAACTTTGGACCTCAATTAAAAAGTTCCGTAACTTTACCCACCTGGATCTTTGGGTCCAGGCAACCTTAGGCAATTGCCTATCATTTGTACCTAGTGTGGACAAAAGCTTTGCCGTAGGGACTTTTTATGAATTAAAGAAGGAGTGGGTTGGGTCACCCTTCCTAACTTTGGACCTCAATTAAAAAGTTCCGTAACTTTACCCACCTGGGTCTTTGGGTCCAGGCAACCTTAGGCAATTGCCTATCATTTGTACCTAGTGTGGACAAAAGATTTGCCGTAGGGACATTTTATCAATTAAAGAAGGGAGTGGGTTGGGTCACCCTTCCTAACTTTGGACCTCAATTAAAAAGTTCCGTAACTTTACCAACCTGGGTCTTTAGGTCCAGGCAACCTTAGGCAATTGCCTATCATTTGTACCAATTTGGACAAAAGCTTTGCCGTAGGGACATTTTATGAATTAAAGAAGGGAGTGGGTTGGGTCACCTTCCTAACTTTGGACCTCAATTAAAAAGTTCCGTAACTTTACCCATCTGGGTCTTTGGGTCCAGGCAACCTTAGGCAATTGCCTATCATTTGTACCTAGTGTGGACAAAAGCTTTGCCGTAGGGACATTGTTATAAATTAAAGAAGGGAGTGGGTTGGGTCACCCTTCCTAACTTTGGACCTCAATTAAAAAGTTCCGTAACTTTACCCACCTGGGTCTTTGGGTCCAGGCAACCTTAGGCAATTGCCTATCATTTGTACCTAGTGTGGACAAAAGCTTTGCCATAGGGACATTTTATGAATTAAAGAAGGGAGTGGGTTGGGTCACCCTTCCTAACTTTGGACCTCAATTAAAAAGTTCCGTAACTTTACCCACCTGGGTCTTTGGGTCCAGGCAACCTTAGGCAATTGCCTATCATTTGTTCCTAGTGTGGACAAAAGCTTTGCCGTAGGGACATTTTATGAATTAAAGAAGGGAGTGGGTTGGGTCACCCTTCCTGACTTTGGACCTCAATTAAAAAGTTCCGTAACTTTACCCACCTGGGTCTTTGGGTCCAGGCAACCTTAGGCAATTGCCTATCATTTGTACCTAGTGTGGACAAAAGCTTTGCTGTAGGGACATTTTATGAATTAAAGAAGGAGTGGGTTGGGTCACCCTTCCCTAACTTTGGACCTCAATTAAAAAGTTCCGTAACTTTACCCACCTGGGTCTCTGGGTCCAGGCGACCTTAGGCAATTGCCTATCATTTGTACCTAGTGTGGACAAAAGCTTTGCCGTAGGGACATTTTATGAATTAAAGAAGGGAGTGGGTTGGGTCACCTTCCTAACTTTGGACCTCAATTAAAAAGTTCCGTAACTTTACCCACCTGGGCCTTTGGGTCCAGGCAACCTTAGGCAATTGCCTATCATTTGTACCTAGTGTGGACAAAAGCTTTCCCGTAGGGACATTTTATGAATTAAAGAAGGGAGTGGGTTGGGTCACCCTTCCTAACTTTGGACCTCAATTAAAAAGTTCCGTAACTTTACCCACCTGGGTCTTTGGGTCCAGGCAACCTTAGGCAATTGCCTATCATTTGTACCTAGTGTGGACAAAAGCTTTGCCGTAGGGACATTTTATGAATTAAAGAAGGAGTGGGTTGGGTCACCTTCCTAACTTTGGACCTCAATTAAAAGTTCCGTAACTTTACCCACCTAGGTCTTTGGGTCCAGGCAACCTTAGGCAATTGCCTATCAATTGTACCTAGTGTGGACAAAAGCTTTGCCGTAGGGACATTTTATGAATTAAAGAAGGGAGTGGGTTGGGTCACCTTCCTAACTTTGGACCTCAATTAAAAAAGTTCCGTAACTTTACCCACCTGGGTCTTTGGGTCCAGGCAACCTTAGGCAATTGCCTATCATTTGTACCTAGTGTGGACAAAAGCTTTGCCGTAGGGACTTTTTATGAATTAAAGAAGGGAGTGGGTTGGGTCACCTTCCTAACTTTGGACCTCAATTAAAAAGTTCCGTAGCTTTACCCACCTGGGTCTTTGGGTCCAGGCAACCTTAGGCAATTGCCTATCATTTGTACCTAGTGTGGACAAAAGCTTTGCCGTAGGGACTTTTTATGAATTAAAGAAGGGAGTGGGTTGGGTCACCCTACCCCAACTTTTGACCGTTTCCCCGATTATAATTCCATTGTTAAAATGAAATAGTTTGTATTGTTGTGATTGCATCCTTTTCTTGTTAATTTAAATTAGTGTAAATAAATTATTTTTCTGATTTCGGTTTTTCCGTCTGTTTCCCGAGTTTTTTTTAAATATGCCTCCTTGAAAAGCTTTGATTTGAAAATTTTGTCTGTTAAAGTACCTAAAATCTTTATATCCATTCATATATCGTGTCACGTGTGTCATTGTCACATAAAACACATTTCCTATTGAAATGTAATAAATAAATTGCCAGTTTTCAATCATTCCTAACGAAAACTGTGGATATTTATTAGCTTTTATTTCAACTTATAATTCTGACTGCAAAATTCTGTACTTTACGTTCCAAAATCGGTATATTGTTTTCTTTTAAAAAGAATATAAGCATGTGGATTTAATTTTATCTTTACACTTGTTAAGTATGGTCTAATTTTATTATTTATTCACTATTATCATGATTATAAAGACAAACCGTTTCTACTCAAAGGTAATCAAAAAAGGGAGAGGAGAACCTAAAAGGAATTTTGAAAATCCTACAAGAGATGCCCTGTGGTCAAGAACAATTATGTTGTCTTGAATATATAAATAAATAAACAGTTTTCAGTTAATAGTCTTTGTGAAAATGTATTGCATTTCGTCTTCCTACGGGAAATTGTTGTCATCAGATTTCAAAGAACGTTTCATGTTAATGCAAATCTTCGGTTTTTAGGCAAGATCAGTTTGGCGCGTATTTCTTATTGTTCACTGGCTTATTGTTCGCTAGCTTGATACACCTTATTGTTCGCTGGCTTATTGTTCGCTAGCTTGAGTCTGGTAAAAATAATTAAGAATATTTCTATGTGACTATATACCTTACAAAGGCACTCATGTCCTTCCTAAATTATTTCGCTGGGAAATTTGAATTTTTTACCTAAATGAAACGATAGCTGAGTATAAGGGTGTCGTTGATCGGAAAATCAATACATACATGCTTGCGATAGAAGGATCATTTAGGAAGGACATGAGTGCCTTTGTAAGATATATAGTCACATAGAAATATTTTTAATTATTTTGTATATAAAGAAGGATAGGTTATTCAAAATGGCGACTTAGATCCCTTTAGGATTTTTCAGTATACGGATATGGATAGTAAACTGCACATTGCTAGAAAACAAAGAAATATTGATGCCAATGTTAAAAACGTTAATAATGTAATACAAATAGACAGGAAATACGAAAAAATTTTGAAAAACATTGATTAACAAAATTTTAATCTGCTAACCGAGTCCCTGTGGACCGAAGTGGATAATATTAGATGCAATTGATAATAATCAAGTGCAGTTTTAAGTCAAAAATAAATATTTTTAGATGAAAGGGGATGGCCAAAAGAATATCCTGTCTCTTAATACCTTAATACTATAATATACTAGGCCTCAATGTTTTTAGCTGATAGAATTTGAATCGAATTAAAACAATTATTACACAAACTGAACAAGTAGATATCAAAGTTATTCGATTTGAAGAAACTTGAATAGTGAATAGTAAAAAAACACAGGTCATTATTCATGAATTTTGAATAAACTTGAAAAGTGTATATTAAGATAAAACACAGTTCACTATTCATGCATTTTGAAGAGTGAAAAGTGAAAAGTGAATAGTGAACGTATTTCAGCCCAGTTGTTTTTGTGGTTTTCAAGATAATACTTAATTTCCTTGCACAATAATAGACAAGAAAGGATATGGCGTATCCGTCCATGACACAAAACCAGTAACAATGTTTGGTTTAAACTGATTCAGTTTAAATGAAAATTTTACTTTGGACGACAAAAGAGGTTTTCCTTGTGTGTCAGAATCAGAAAATATTACACCGATAGAGATAGACGGTAAAGGCTAACCCGAACACAACATTTATCTTTTTAACATAACATTTCCATTTAAACCACCGTACAAAAATGTATCTGCTTCTTCCGTGTTCAAATGAAAATCTTTCCCTCATTATTGATTATTGAACATTAGAAAAATTAGTACTTTCGACATCTTATTGATAATTACCTTTTATGATAACAACTACTAATTTCCTTATATTTTTTATTAGTAAAATTAAAATTAGTAATTGCAACATCGTAGTGAAAATTACCTTTTATGATGACACCTACAAATTTCCTTGAAATATATATTAGTAAAATTAGCAATTGCAACATCTTAGTGATAATTACCTTTTATGATGACACCTATTAATTTCCTTACTATTTGAAATGAAGAAGCAAAAATAACTGTTTTGCATTACCCCTTTCGAAAAATTTGAAGATTCGAAATTATAAAACCTGAGTCGAAGATCAAGAGTTTAAAGTATTTTAAGATGTATTTAAAAGATAATAGGTTAACCGCATGATATCAAATATGACCTGCTTTGCATTTACGTTATTTATATAATATATATATATTTGTCACTCATGCATAATTTAAAAATTATTTTTCATTTAAAAGTTTTGATTCTGTTGTTTTTACGAAACTTCATCGTACGTTCGCGAAACTTCATTGGACGTTCAACTTTTTACCTTAAAAGAATTTTATGTTTGATTCGGTTCTTTCACGAAGTTACCTTCATCGTGCGTTCAACTTTTTAATTCACAAGAAATTTAAGTTCGTACTTATTGATATAGGGTTTATCCTTATTGAAACTACTGCGTAGATATATTCAACGTTGTAAAGTGTTTATATATAAAATCACATTTGAAAAACATATTTGAATATTTATTTTTTTTTTTTCATTCCACAAAGAAGGATGAAAGTAAAGTCATCCTTATATTAACATAATTAAATTTCTGAATTTTGAATTTGTATGCCATTTATTTTTGTTATCATCATGGTCATATTTCTGAAAACTTTCTAAGTAACAAAAAGCATTTATATAAAACATAAAACAATCACCGACGAGGTTCCGGAATCGGACGGGCGCATGCTGATTATGTGGTGGGATTAAACATCTTCTCCTTTTTGGTCAATGGTTTAATTAAAACAAACAGGTTAAGTTTGTATATACGTTGCCAAATACTTTGAATGAAAAAAAAAAAAAAACGGAAGAGAAAAAACCAAAATACATTCTGTAATTATGGTAAAAATGTTACCAAAAACACAAGCAAAACAATAACAAGCAACATAAAAGCATCATAGACTGCACTCAGTATATTGAGATTAAGCTCATCGTACTGTAACCTGCTATTTTGAATTCATATTTCGCCCTACACTCCGAGTTAAAGCAATGTCTGTACTTCACAGTAGGTTTCATACCGTAATAACACAAACAGTAAACGACCTTGGGCAATGTTCAGAACAATACATGCCCCAAGGGAGACTTGGGAATATACATATGGTCCCTTTGGTCTTCTTCCGATCGACTGTAATACCCTGGCCAAAGTGGGACGTCCATTTTAATGTTCGGGATGTACACGTACGCAGTCACATCTGGTCAGAATGAGGACGTGTAACCAGATGCCTCGTTTAAAGAGAGTGTTACGCTCTCTGCACGTTAAGAACCCTTGCAAAAGTGGCCTGCTACAAAGCAGAATTTCTGTTCTTTCCAAGATACCCTCATTTTCCAGTCAAAATGTTCCTGACCTTCATCCCGGAAGACTTCTAATACAGGACAAACATATTGTAGTTATTGGTAATATGTTTTGTCCTGAACATGCATGACATATTTGCCGCTGGATCTTAAGCAACCAACACTCAATCAATCAATCAATCAATCAGAACAATACATACACATATGTGCAATGCACAACATATTTCAGTTTTACCGCATTAAATTGTAAATAAGCAAATGGATGTTATCCGAAAATACCAGATGTAATAATATATTTTGAACATACCAACATGCTGCGTCGATCGAGTGTTATAAATAATCACTCCTTAAACTAAATTACATAGATTTGTAACCCGTTTTCGGACATAATATTACAAAACTGACCTTGCCAGACCTTTTAAACATCGTAATGCTGCAAGCTTAGGGATGTATGGAAAGAGAGGCGAACGATTCCAAAGGAACATTCAAACTCACAAGTCGAAAAAATTGACAACGCCATGGCAAAAACGAAAAAGGACCAAAAGACAAACAACAGTACACAAAAACAACAGAGGAAACTAAAGACTGAGCAACAGGAACCACACCAAAAACTGGGGAACTTTCAAATTTTAAATTGTATTAAAGTTCGATGCAGCCATGTTTCGAATCCATGTTTTCCCGCAGAAGGAGAGCAACGAGACCACCGAAGCTGTCATATTGAGGCATAGATTTATACTGCAACTGTTAAAGGATAGACAATTATATTTTTATCTTCTTTTTAAATTAAAAAAATATAACGAAATTAATAGTATAATTTACATATCTTAATCAGACAGACACGACTTGCTGCAATGAATTATGGTTACGATCTGAGCGAGTTGGCTATTCTTCAGTTTTAAAATTTACGTGAATCTGCGTTCGTTTTATAAAATTATTGCCGCATCTTCATATCAAGATAAGACTTGCATAATTCTTTTGTTTTTAATATATTTTAGAAACGAAAAGAAATTATAGTGCGATCAAATACAAATTTCTTATGAAATAAACAGGATCTGTGTAGGTGCATCTTCACGTATCACTAAACAAAGGGGTAACATTCATGATTGTTTGTAATTAACATGAAAAATGATGTTAAAGTTAAGTATTATTCAATAGAAATAACACCTGTAAACAACCATTAAATTGTCATCCATTAGATTCACGTTATGAAATTAAATGATGATTTTGGAAAAATTTAAAGTTCAGATACATATATAAGGTAGGCGAGTCATGCTCTTGATTTTGGATATTTAGTTAAAGTACTCTCTCTCTCTCATTCGTTTTACTGTTTTTGAGTTTTTGATTTTTTTTTTTTAATGAAATGCAGTGTTTAAGTAGAAGTCCTGGTTGAAGATCTAAAGTGCAACACTATTATTACACCGTACAGGTGTCCTAATCCACTCTGCATGCAAATAATGTATCATTTAAATATTTTTGTACAAATGTAGTAAATACCGGTATCTGCATAAAAGTCACGTACTACATGTATCCGTAGGAGGTCTGGTTGTACTTCAAAATGCTTTAACTCACTAGTTCGACCAATATAAACTGACAACAGTGAAATATTGTATATGGATACATATTCATCCTTTTATTAGGCGTAAATTAGAGGAGATAAAAAAAAAAATTTTATGAGTAACAAAATGCTCTTGCAGTATAGCTGTTCGATCAGAATTGGGCAGTCATCGATTTTATTGATTGCTTTATAAAAGACAAACTCTACTTTTCACTATAGACTTTTATGGGAAGAAACTAGTCCCCAAATAAACGAAACACTTGATTTAGCCAAAACTTTACATAACTCAGGCATTTATTCATGTTATTCCTATGTTAATCATGTAAGAAATCAAAATATTTTAGTAATTGATAATCAAAATTGGGGAAAAAATAATAAAAAGCAAAATATTTGGATAATATACAAACAAAATTAGGAAAACTCTTATGAAAATTTATATAAATGAATAATGAAATATCAAATTTACAAGAAAATAGTAAACTCCAACTTTTTAAAACAATTAATAAAGTTATAACTTAGAAACATACCTAATTTCGCAAAACTTTGAACACAGATAATTAATTTGTAAATTTCGAATGAGGGTTCAATATTATTAATAAAAACTAGTAGATACATGATGATGATGATGATGGTGGTGGATAGCTTATTAACGTCCAGCGACAAATTAATAAGCATATTTAGGACGAGAACATGTTAATGTAATATGAATATTAACCCTGCTTTGCACTAGACCAACACGCTGAGCCGGATTTTTAACGTGCTAGTTCACAAGGTACCAGTCCACAGGAAGACATTTCACCCTACCGGACACATTATTCTGACTACGAGCCGAAAGTCTTTGGTTTGACCCAGCCGGGATTCGAACCCACGACCTCCCGCACTCGAGGCAAACACGTTACCAGGAGACCTCTGAGGCGGTTAGTAGAAACAGGATAATTCCCAGAGATTTAGGACTAAAATTGAGAATGGAAATGGGGAATGTGTCAAAGAGACAACAACCCGACCAAAGAGCAGAACACAGCCGAAGGCCACCAATGGGGCTTCAACATAGCGAGAAAATCCCGCACCCGAAGGCGGGCTCTAGCTGGCCCCTAAACAAAAATTCGTACAAGTTAAATGAAAATGGACGTCACAGTAAACTCCAAAACATATAAATGAACTAAAATTAAAAACATACAAGACTAACAAAGGCCAGAGGCTCCTGACTTGGGACAGGCGCAAACATGCGGCGGGGTTAAACATGTTTTGTGTGATCTCAACCCTCCCCTATACCTCAAGCCAATGTAGAATAAACAAACACAGCGATACGCACAGTAAAACTCAGTTTAAAAGAAGTCCGAGTCCGATGTCAGAATAGGTAACAAAAGAAACTAAGAAAAATGACAATGATACATAGATTAACAAAGGACTACTAGCAGTTACTGACATGCCAGCTCCAGACCTCAATTAAACTAATTGAAAGATTATGTACACATTGTGATGTATTAGATGACGAATTCCGTTTTTGTTTTGAATTAAAAATAAATGGTTTGTTTATCCATTTTTTTCCGACAATAGTTGGTCAAGATATCCGTTCAAAAACGCGACCACTAGAAAATAAAGTTGTAACAGTTACACGTTCATTCCCCTTTCTTGTAAATTCGGCTTTGAAAATATTTTAAGAATAACTCCAGGATAGATAAGTTCTTTATAGTCAAATGTAGTTGATTTAAAAAAAAAATATGTTAAACTGAGGTTAATGAAATCAGTAAGTGAGTATATGCGTAATGTTCAGTGGCAAATGTTTCAGGAACAATTCGACGCATTTAAATATAACAATGAAAAGTCGGTGGAACGTGGTGATCTGCTCGAAATTATAACTGCATACTTTGCATGGAAGAAACAGTTGCAGGACTTCTAGGTATGCATCTGTCTTCCTTTATTTTGTTCCTCATGTAACTCATGAGAATACTGATTATATCGAATAATAATAAATTTCTTAAGATTTTTTTAAAAAGCTGAATTAGCACACTATAAGCACGCGGTATCTGAATCAACGTCCCATTCCAATGGACCATGATCGTGTATGTATACATAATTTTTTTAAATTCTTACTGACCCCCTACCCTCTCCCATTTTTAGCATGTGGTTACTGCCGTTGTTTCCATGTAACCAAGTTTCTAACCCCAGTGGTACTTTAAATAGTAAAACAATGCTTTTGATGGGTATTTTGTCTCCTTTTTGTATGAGATTTTCATCTCCTATGAGTACTATAAAGGAGATTCTGAGCCTGGGGTAAAAATATACACTAACAAATACACTAACTTTATGTTCAATTTAGAACGTACATGTATGTTTGTCAAGACAGAAGCAACTTTAAGATTTAAGTTAAACAAATAGTGTAGATACGCTTACACAATCTAATTGTATAATTATATAATATTTGAACAATAGAATAGAGAATGGAAACAGACGATATGTCAAAGAGAACAACCCGACCAAAGAGCATAAAACAGCACAAGGCAGCGAGAAAATCCCGCACCCGGAGGCGGACTTCAGCTGGCCCCTAAACAATAATACTGTATACTAGTTAAGGTGGTACCCAACACCTTGACTAATATTAATTTGGCTCGTTTAATTTTCATAAAATTTTGACTAAATGTTTACTTTGACCCTTTGACAAAAATATGAAAATTTCAAAAAATTTGAACCAACCACTTTATCAGAAAAATTTCGTTGGTTATATAGCAGTTTGACAAACACTAATTTTGATCATTGAGAAGCTTAATATTTCCTTAACAAAACAACGTGATTAAAACGTTTAGCTGATTTTTACAGAGTTATCTCCCTGTAGTGTTAGGTACCACCTTAAGCGAAATGGAGGTCCCACTAAACAAAAAGTGTACTTACAGCAAAAATAAATTATTAAACTTATTATAATTATAACAATACAAGTAACGAGAAGCACCACTATGTCTTGAATAAACCAATACGAACAAGGAAGATTGTGTGCCAAAATAAAATAAACAGTTCCTTTCAGCTTACTTTCGTTGAAGTGTCATTAACCTGATTGTTATGATATTGTATCTATCATATTTATTAAGTTGGCCTAATTTGTTTTGTGTGGCCTAATAATATGTTTACATAATTTGTACTTGTTTACAAAATGATATTGTAACTGTGCACTTTAGAAATCACTGGAACAATCATAGAGAGTAATGGAATGATTAGAACTTTCTATTTTACTTACATAACGTTTCCAGAATGATCATAATAAAAGATGCGTAATTTAAACGTCAACAGTGTTCTAGAAGCTTCCGTTATAAAGTTTTCTAGTAGTTTCCTTTCTATACTGTTCTAGAGATTTCCATGACAACTATATATATACAGACACTAAAGTTAAACTTTCAGGCATAGACATAGACATAGACACCCATAGACATTAATATTCTCAGCAGTTGGATTGACACTTTTATTTACAAACTACATAATACTAGATTGTAACCTATTGGACGTAATATTCTGCGTGGATTCCCGAGAAGATTTCCGGATAAAGAAAAGACAAAAGATCGGACATATATTTTGACAGTTAAGTTGACATTTCTTTTTGTGTAATACTTCTTGTAAACTTGTGTATAATAAATCTTGTTAAATTTTATTATTGATTTGTGTCTTTTGTTGGCTACAATTAAAAGGCGATTTTCTGGCCGTGACAGAAATTGGGGGCTCGTTCCGGGATTACGTTAATATCTTATTAAAAATTTTTTCAGTATTTTTATTAGAACTAGCCAACAAAGTTCTTCAATTTTTTGAAAACGCCAGACCTGGAGGGGTTTGATAATTTAAAGAAAGAGGAATTAGTGTTGCTTGCTAAACATCTGAAATTAGACTTTAGAGTATCTATGAGAAAACAAATTATAAAAAAATTGGTAATAGACAAATTAGTTGACGCAAACATTTTAGGTGAAGAGGCTCTTGAACTGAAGGTCGAAAATGATGGTGCTATCAAATTAAAACAGCTTGAATTACAACATGAATTTAAATTAAAACAATTGGAAAAAGAAGAAAGGTTAGAGATGGAGAAAAAAGAAAAAGAAAGTGAACTTAAATCTAAACAGGCAGAACTTGAAATGAGGGAAAGGTTAGAGATGGAGAAAATGAAAATTGAAATGGTCAAAGAAGAAAGCAACACTAAAGTCCAGTAGATGCAGCAAAAAATATACGTTTGGTTCCTAGATTTGTGAAAAAAACAGACGATAAATATTTTCCACAGTTTGAGAAAATTGCTCATAATTTTAAATGGCCAAAGCCTTATTGGACTACGATGCTGCAAAGTGTTTTTGAGGGCAATGCCGCTGTAATTTACTCAGCACTTTCATCAGAAAAAAGTTCTGATTATGATAAATGGCTTACGTCAAAGAAAATAGATAACAATTTTAAGAACCTTAGACAACTAATGTTATTAGAAGAGTTCAAGCAATGTGTTCATTTAGATTTTAAAACACATTTAGATGACAAAACTGTTGAGACATTACAAAATGCAGCTGTTATTTCCGATAATTATACCCTTTCACATAAAAGAAGTTTCAGAACGCTTGCTTTTCGATTAAATCGCCGGTAAAGCTTGCTTTCCGATTCCGGAAACGAGTACTTTCCGATATTCCAATTGAAAATTACACAGAGGGTTGAAAGGTAGGTTGATACAATCTTAAAAAACATGATGAATTACCAATTTTCTTGAATGATATTGAAGTTGACGGAACAAAACAAATAACCAGGTATCTAGTTTCATAATTTATTGTTTCTTCGAATTATAAATGAAAGTTATTTCATTTACACCAAAACTGCGTTTACTTGTATTACAGACTCTGCAGCCAAACATATCCAAATTTTAACAATCTCATCAACAATTATCAACTTTCTCAACAAAAGTTTTCTTTAAAAAAAAGGTTGATATATCCTTTTTATACAAAATATAAGACCACAAATGATCTTATCAGGCTGATTCACCGTTTTTCTGAAAATCGACATGTAACGCTTACTTTGAGATTCAAGAAACGCTTACTTTAAGATTTAAGGGATACAAGTTCGGTCAAATATATTATGGTAAAAAATGTTTCATTGTAGAACATATTTCTATTAGAGAACGATCAATTAAATCTGAGGGAGGTGATGGTTTTTTTTTTTTTTCTAAAATTTATTCTGATTCCCAACTTTGAAGAAACCGTTTTTTTAATCTAGGAGAACAGAAATGATCTGATTGAGAGGTTTTGAAATAAAATTAATTTTAAGTTCTTCAAACGATAAATAATTTAATACTTGTCTGGTACGAAAAAGGATTTGAGAATTAAAAAAAAAAACATATCCCCCTTTCAAAGTTGTATGGTTGTTTCCTTACGTAATGTTACAATAACTTCGTAATTACGCATAAAGAATAGTAGAATCGAAAAATTCAAAAGCTTCACAAGAAAGCACTATCCTCCATTGGAATTGGATCCAGATTTTGATCCCCCCCCCTTTTCGGGTTGCGGTCTGTTGTAATTACTTACTTGGATTCGAATCCCTCCGCGGATTTTGGACCGGGATTCCCGATGATTATATGTTGTTACGGGCATTTTTATAAAAAAAAAAGTGCATATTTTACATTTTTAGCTTAATTTTGCATCGAAAAACGTCTCTATCCAATATGAATTAATTTGTTTCCAAAAGACAATACATATCATTACTTCCAATAACTTAATTAACACAATTTTGGTTTTGGTAAAAAGAAAATAACAAAATTACCGAACTCCAAGGAAAATTCAAAACAGGCAAAATTAAAAGCTCAAACACATCAAACGAATAGAAAACAACTGTCATAATCCTGACTTGGAACAGGCATTTCCTTATGTAGACAGTGTTGGATTAAACCTGGTTTTATAGCTGGCTAAACCTCTCACTTGTATGACAGTCTTATAGAAACGTAAACGATGACATAGCTAGTTACCCAAAATTTGCCAAAATCGGTAAAAATCAGTGTTTTAGATTATCTTTTGGCGTTTATGATTAGGTGTTCTCTAGAGATTTAAAAGCTAAAAACTTGAAGTACACACTTTGGGCTCTTATAATGTGAATTTAAGTAAAGCCTGAACAATTAAAGGTAAACAAAATCGGAGCATTGGTCAGATAACTATTATTTGATGTACATGTATTAAACCCTTATTCTTATGCAAGAACCAGAAGTCATTTACTCCTCCGAAACATGATTTTTACCCTGTTTTTACGTACCAAAAATTTTCTCATGTCCTTATATAGTTTTTAGTGTGAAATTGCCCCTTGTATGTTGTTGTTTGTTTTTCTTGCCCGAGTTTAACTTGCCTTTTGTTGCTAAATTTCACCATTCATCATTCAAGATATTTATGATAGTTATTCTGTACATAAAAAAGTATGACAATCTGATGATAATTTATGATATATTTACTCAATTGAAGTTATATGCATATTCATAGTGTGTTAATTTACGTTTTGATTGAGTTAAGCCTTCCAATTGATGTTTTATCGTGTGTTTTTCTATGTTGTGATGTTATACTATTGTTTCAGAAAAAGGGAGAAGGTTTGGTACCATTAAAACGTTTAATCCCGCTGCAAATGTTTGCACCTGTCCTAAGTCAGGAATCTGATGTACAGTAGTTGTCGTTTGTTTATGTAATTTATACGTGTTTCTCGTTTCTCGTTTTTATATATACTAGACCGTTGGTTTTACCGTTTGAATGGTTTTACACTAGTACTTTTGGGGCCCTTTATAGCTTGTTGTTCGGTGTGAGCCAAGGCTCCGTGTTGAAGGCCGTACATTGACCTATAATGGTTTACTTTTATAAATTGTTATTTGGATGGAGAGTTGTCTCATTGGCACTCACACCACATCTTCCTATATCTATATATATTCTATATAGTCATTTTCGCAACTTGTCAAATCGCCTTCACTCATACATTTGTATATATGTATATATATATATATATATATATAGTCATTTAGCTATCATGTCTATAATCAGGCACCTTTCCATTTGGTTACATTGGCATATCTTGAATTTATATTTGAAATAACTGTATCAGGTATTATTTTTTGATTGATTTCAATGAACAGGGTCTCAGTATAGAATCGTGTTTCTTAAAAAAAAGAAAGAAAAGAGTGTATTTTAAGCATGTAAAATATCTTTTAATAAATTAACCAAATAATTCAAAAAAGACCTGCAAAAATACATTCCTATTGACGAATTAAAGTAGAATTTGACCAGTTGCCGAAAAAGTGAGGTGTCAATCCGACTTGTTACCTCGGCTGTGTCGTAGGAGGGTCAGGATTTTGGTGTCCTTCATTTCTGTATTATTTAATTTTACATCATTTTTCTCAGTTCTTTACCTTTTTCGCCCTTTATTGTAAATTCTTATATTTTGAAAATAATACTATTTTTCTCTTTTCTTTATTTTCTTCTCTATTTTGTAAACCCCATCCAGATCCTCTCATAGGGTGTTACTAAATATATACATAAAAGAAAACAAAAAGACATTTTATAATCTGCATGTGATTTGATGTTCGACAAATCGTTCTATCTGGAAGAAGTCGTTTCCTGAAAATTGCAAAGCAATCGTTTCCCAGAACGACGCTGGAAGTAAACAATCTGAAAGACATCGTTTCCTGTGATTTTTTTCAACGGGTATTTATGACCAGATTAAATGAATTTTAAGTTATGGAACAGTGATAATGAAAGGAAGGCAAATAAATGATTTGGAAACTGGCTTAGTTTAAATGTTTTAAACAGCTGCATACAAAAAAAAAAAAATGCATTCTTGTGCTCAATCGTGTACATGGCTGCGTTTGTGGTACCGTTTACGACCTGATTAAACACTTTCATAATGACATGCATAATATTTGTATCAACTAAAATAGCTGTAATCATGGTAATGTTCCGTGAGATACAAGATTGAACAGCACAAACAACGCGTTTGAAGAATCATCCATCCTCATATCATACCTCCTGCTTCTTTGTCGACAAAAATCTGAAAGCAAGCGTTACGCGTATCGGAACATTCAGGTACAGGAGTGTGTAAAAGTTCGTAATGTTCGCCAACTTCGCCAACCTTTACGAAATCATTACTGTTCACCAAGTTCGCAACATTATTTTTGTATGTACTGTTCGCGAACTTCGCCAACCTTAGTTTTTTATGTTCTGTTTGCCAACTGCGCCAACATTATTTTTTATATACTATTCGCCATCATTATTTCTTATGTACAACTGTTCGCATAGTTTACCAAATTTTTTGTATGTACTGTTCGCCAAGATTGCCCACTCTGGCAACATTATTAACATTTATGTTATGTTCTTAGGTTTGACGTTGGCTTTTGCAATCCACTCTGTAAAGTTGCATTAGTATATGACATTCTTGGATCCATTAACTTTATGCTACAAAACATAAAAAGTACACGCTTATATTCAGCTTATTAATTTCAAATAAGTGTGCTTTCAAGAAATGATTTAAAAGGCAAAAATAAAGTGTAACATTTTTTGAAACATGAAATTCCATTCATCATCATCTAATATTTTTTTTCTGTGATGCCTTCCTTAAAATAGCCTTTCAAGACGTCATAATTATTTGGATTAATATCAAATCCACTATTTACACCCAACGGTGGTGAATTAAATTCGGATTTCGGCCTAGTGTATCCGCCCTTGTCTCAGGAAATATTATACCCACACAAGTTGTCAACATTCGTTTTCAAACTGTTCAAATATTGTTCTTCGCAGTCTGCCGAGAAATTATTGACCGCTATTACTTGGTGCTCAGATAATAGCACATTATTGTTGGGACTATATGTTATGTCCCATATTTTTGTAAGTCCAAAACAGCAAATACCGACCAAAATGAATCAAATTTTAATGCACGGGTGATCACGTCTCATGGCGGCTGTAAGTTTTCCAAAAAGGTGGGTCCTTTTAAGTTTTTTCCCCAAATATACGTAAAATTTGAAACTTTTTAATTCGTTGAAGTCTCAGGTTTAACTCAAATTTCCATGTACCAACTTATAAGAATGTGAGACATATTCCCTTTTACCTAGTCAATATAAATATTTTTGTGCTAAAATTTATAAAAACTTCCATTAAGGCAATAGAAAAGTTAAATTAAAAATTAAGCTTAATAAGAAAATACAAAGGGAAAGAGATACCTCAGAGGACCATTTTAATTTCTGGGTTTGGGGCAGGAGGAACTAAAGGGGACAGTATATTCCTTTTCTTATTTTGCTTGTATCTATATGGCTCATTATTAAAGTTCGCCTTGTCACATGAACATTTATTTTTAATCTGTACACAATTATTTCCTGCATTTTATTGGAAAATATTTATTTTTAACTGAACTCTCGATCAATGTTTATATTATGTTCAGTCATGACCGTGGACAGGATAAAACATTACTTATGCCAAGTATTTCTTTTTTTTTAAACAACTTCCGATAATAGGAGTAATACCACCATTGATTTTCCCCTATTAGTCTTTGTTAAATTGGCACTTTAAAAAAAATTGTCTTGAAATGAGTTTTGATTATTTATTGGTGAATTTATTGGTCCACACTATATTTTATCATAATGTGGCGTGATTTGGAATTTTCGAAGAAATTTTGCTGAAATCGCTGTGGATGTCGTCATACATTATACTAAATTTCTATTACACTTTTGAAGTGATTAAATGATAAAACTTGACAGTAATGCTTGAAATAACCAGTATTTCACCAAAAAATAATCACATTCAGTTTATTTAAAAAAAAAATGTTTTCTTTATGTGTAATACCACAAAATCATAGTACGTAACATCCAGTTTCATATAAAAAAAAGGGTCGAAAATAAAATATTCCCTTGAAATATATCTTGGGAGTTTCAAAGCACCATTTTGTTTAGTCTTTTTATAAAATGTTGAGGTAACATGGTTACTTAAGCTTGTAAACAGGCAAAAAAGGGGTGAAAATTTGATTTGATTAACTTCCAGTGATGGTTATTATTTTACATACAATGAAATGTTATGTGAAATTTTGTCTGTAGTACTGGACAGGATAAAACTTTACTCATGCCAAGTATTTCTTTATTTGAACATGTTGAAACAAAGATAAATTCTTCACAATTTTTTTTCAAAGCGCCAATTTAACAAAGACTAATAGTGGAAAACAATGTTGGTATTACTCCTGGAAATAATTCAATAGTAAAGTTTAAAATATAAAAATAAAGCATTACACATATTAAACATGTTGAAAGATGGATCTAATTGCTACTTGGTCCTTGATCTATTGGAAAATGGCACTTTATATCGTTTTGTGCAATTACTTATGAACCACTTGACCAATGCATTGGAACTGTACACGTATACCTAATAACAAAATTATTTTCATTTACCTGTGTATAAAGTTATTGCAAATGGCTGATATTTTTGTTCGAGCATATTGTTTTTCTTAAATTGTTTAACATTTTATACCGATATAACATGTTACTTTTATTATTCTTCCCTTATTTTACTTATTTTGTATTTACATTGTATCATAGGTCAAATTTATTTGTTCAGTGTATGTTCACTGGTGTTAATATATCCTTTGATTAAGTTAAGCTATTTCAGTTGATATATTATAGTCTGTCTTTCTATGTTGTGATGTTACACTATTGTTTCAGAAAAAGGGTAAAGGTTTGGTACCATTAAAACGTTTAAACCGCTGCATTTGTTTGCACCTGTCCTAAGTCAGGAATCTGATGTTCAGTAGTTGTCGTTTGTTGATGTGGTTTATAAGTGTTTCTCGTTTCTCGTTTTAATATAGATTAGACCGTTGGTTTTCCCGTTTGAATGGTTTTACACTAGTAATTTTTGGGACCCTTTATAGCTTACTGTTCGGTGTGAGCCTAGGCTCCGTGTTGAAGACCGTACTTTGACCTATAATGGTTTACTTTTATAAATTTTGACTTGGATGGAGAGTTGTCTCATTGGCACTCATACCACATCTTCTTATATCTATTTTAAAATTTTTATATGTTGATACTGATGAAAAAATGGAGGTCAAGTATGATATTGATGATTTTAACTTTTGCCAATCTAGGTGTTATGGATATTGATAGACTGAAAAATGTCACTTTATATGTATCGCGTTTCAGTGCATTTAAAATTATTACTTATGAAGCGTTCAACCAATGCTCTTAAAATTTTAATATGCTGTTACTGATGACAATATGATATGATGGTCACAATTTATTTATTGACGATTTTCATTCTTGCCTTTAAAGAGTTATGGTCCTTGATAGATTGGAAATTTACACTTTAAGTTGTTTCCATGCAATAACTAATGAACTATTAAGCCAATGCTCTTTAAATTTTGATATGCTGTTACCATGGTACTGCTGACAAAATGGTGATCAATTTCAAAATTGGCAATTTTTATTTTTGCCGTTCGGGAGTTATGGTCCTTGATAGATTTGAAAATAGGCATAGAACGTGGCAGGTCAAAAAAGCCTGAAAACGCGTTTCAAGATACAGAAAACCCAATTTGCTGGCAATTTGACAGCTCATTCCTTGTTGCCTATTATCTTCAAATTTATCATACATGTAGATAGATAGAAACTTTAATAAGGAAAAATGATGAGCAGGACAAGATTAAAAAAAAAATATAAAGATTCCCGAAACTGCATTTTGGGGAAAACTTGAATAAAAAAAATTTGTAAACAGCAAAAATATCAGCAAGACAATTATTTTTTTTTTTTTTAGTCATGAATTATATTTTAGACTACAATTTGAGAGTGGCCATTCATTTGCCATTGTTGAAGGTGCAAATGTATCCAGGTGTGTGACACAGGCTGTTTAGAGCCTCTAGTTTTTTTTAAAGTTGCAGAATGACAGACATAGAGATTACAATCCGGGGCAGCGACGACATAAACTGTATAAAGCTTCTTTTTAGAAGTTAAAAGACCTGGATGCTTCTTACATTCTATGTATGCAGAATAACATAATGTTATTTAGCTTCCGTCTGTCATATGTACATGTCCTTGACCTCATTTTCCTGTCAGTTATTGCTTGAGAAATTTTTTTGAGTTTTTGTCAAATATGAAATACTCACTTATTACTAGTAATTGGATAACCAATTTTATTTGCTAATTGAAAATTAAGCTGAATAAAATAATTTAAGACAAGCAAGATAATTCTGTTTTAATTGTTTATCACTAAGACTTAAATAAAGAGTGAGCTATTTATACTGTAAATTTATGATGTCACTAGTCTGGTCAAAGGGTCAGAGTGTCCTACCTAACCAAACGATAAATTGTTGAAATTAGATAACATGTTTTCACGTGCAGAGAAATTTCACTTATGACCAGTGCATGATTGGATTACATCTTCCTTATTGGTCAATGATCTTGCGGGGTCAGCACGAGTTCACGTGTTAGTGCGTTGTGGTCACTTCCTTTTATCATCAGCATTTGATGTGTAAACTTGTGCTTCTTATCAAACAATTTTTTTAAATTTTAATCTTATGGATAATTTTGGACTGGAGTGATTTCCTTTTAGCAATTTGAGGTAAAATCGAACTATACTTTTATTTTTAGCTATTTTATGCTTACATTCTGAACAAACGTACAGTTAATTTTTACCATTCTTCCATTCGGATAGATCTCACGTTTTTGATTTATGCAAAACATTTAAAGCAGTTAATTGGTCAAATTCATTTCTTTGTCAAAGAGATAGTGGGTCAAATTAAGTTTGGTGTTGGTGGCGACACTGTGCACTGTGCATTTGCGATCAAAATGTAATTATTTACCATACTTATAAAATGATAGCTGATGATTAACCCGATGTTGTAATTTTACAAGTTACTGAATCATTAATAGCATCCTAATGTTTGCAGAACGTATATCCGCCTTGTGTATCTGTAGGAGACATGGTTCATTTAAATTTAACTACAAATACAAACTTTTGTGCATGACGATATATATACCATACATGATAGAATGCAAAGTTACACACTTATATACAAAGTTATTCACGATTCCATACATATAAACACTCTCATATGAAAGAGCAAGACAGTTTAAGTTTTAAGGCTGTGCTATTGGTTATTGGGCTACAAACCCATTTGCCTTACTTGTTTGGGTAAGGTGGACGATATTTCAATTGGTGCAGAGCTTGGTTGCTTGTACTTATGACCTCTGTGTATTTTCTTTTGCAATTATGTTTTATTTAGTGTTCATTGTTTTATGCTATGTCACGAAACTCATGCTACTTTCGTAAATCTCGTCACGGTGGTTTGTTTGGAGCTTATAATTTTGTAAGTTAGCACAATTTATTTATTGACGATTTTCATTCTTGCCTTTAAAGAGTTATGGTCCTTGATAGATTGGAAATTTACACTTTAAGTTGTTTTCATGCAATAACTAATGAACTGTTAAGCCATTGCTCTTTAAATTTTGATATGCTGTTACCATGGTTACTGCTGACAAAATGGTGATTAATTTTAATATTGGCAATTTTTATTTTTGCCGTTCATTTTGACCTCATTTTTCCTGTTCAGTTATTGCTTGAGAAAATTTTTTTGAGTTTTTTTGTCAAATGTGAAATACTCACTTATTACTAGTAATAAGATAACTATATTTAGTATATAGGATCCTTGCAAGGTCTACATGTTTGTCAGACATGGTTCACTAGACCTTATTTCATTGATCAGTGATCAAGGTTAAGTTTTTGTGGTTAAGTCGGTATCTCATATACTAGAAGCAATAGGTCAATTGTATTTGGTCAATGTAAAGTTTTCATTTTTTTCCTCAATTTATCAAATACTATAAGCAACAGGTAAACTATATTTAATGTAAGGAATGGTTGAATTGTGTACATATTGACCCCAATTATGAATATTGACTAGTTTTGAGAAAAAATTAGGAGATTTTGTCATAAGCTTTAATTCCTTAAACTATAAAAATATAAATTTCCTAATAAATTTAAAAAATCATAGTAATTTTCACATAATTCACAAGTTTAAAATCAATTTCAATTCTTCTTAGTTCGTAAACCTTCTCAGTACATAAACCATAATACCATATAGCAACTTCTTATAATTAAACTTTCAAATTTTTCATATTACGTTCAAATAATACATTTACTCTTCATGTTAAACTCTCTAATTTAGAGTTTATTTAATTTAATTAACTTTTAAAACTTTTAATAATTTATTAAAATTAATGATTTTAATTTATTCAAATTCTTAAGGTTTTATAAATTATTCTTATGGTTTTTAATCATTACATAAATTTACCTTACTTAATTCTAAAATTTTATAGTAAAATAATTTTTAGGTCCTTTTGAAATTTATTGAAATTCTTTGTAACACATAAAGCCTTTTAACTAATGGAAATTTTCAGATAATTTGAATTGTGTATATTGACCCCAATTTTATGGAAATATATGTAGTTCGATAAAAGATTACATATAGTATTAATTTAACCGTAATTCCTTTAATCAGCTTATTCTATTTGAACTCATTTATGACCAAATTTGTAATAATTTGCTTACTTTTTATAAATTTAAATACTACATATTTCTATTTTCAAATTATCAAGTTCTTTATAACCAATTTAACCAATTATTAATAATAACTATCAAGAGTTTTTATTAATCCGATTCAATTTTAACGAAATCATTAATTACAAAAAAATTATCCATTTTTAAATTTTTTTTAGAGATTTCCTTTTATGAACTTTAATATTGCAATGTCGTTATCTTTATGTTATTTACATATAACATGATTCCTTTAAAGTTTGAATCAAAGATTGTTAATAATTCTAAATTTAAAAATTTTATGTACAAGATTTAAATAATTTGCTTATAATTTATAAATTTTTCATCAAATATTATGGTTCATTGGTCAATGTTTATGTGTCTTAATTAGGTTTATGTATCATATGCTACAAGCAATAGGCTCACTATATTTGGTGAATTGCATGATTGTAAGGTGAACATGTTTGTGTGTCGGGCCTTGTTTCTCAGACCTTGCCCTCATTTACATAGATCATTCAATGATAATGTAAAGTTTATGTGATTTTAAAATTAAGAATGGAAATGGGGAATATGTCAAAGTGTCATTAATTTTCACTGGTTTTTATAATGACTTGTATGTTATGTATCAGGGGTTACCAGACATTATAATTTTAGGGTAATTTTAAAAGCACTTGTTACATTTTATAATGGTAAGGTAATATTGTTGTAACATTGTAGTAGGCTGTTCAGTCTTATTTTCAAAAGATATTTGTTTTCCTGTTGCAAACTATTTATGGGCTATTTAGTTATCAAACAGTAGCACTTCTTCCTGGCACCCAATTTGGCAAACACAAATTTACATTTTTGTGAGTTTTCAATTAAACATAATACAATGCAGCAGAAAAGTTATTACAGCTTTTTTATGTTGACAATGAAAATTACATGTTTTACTCCTGTTACTATTTACAAATTATATTGACAACTATTTAAATACTGTATTTGAGAAAACTATAACTTTATTTAAAATATGGTAAACATGGGTATTTTTTAATGAATTTTACTGAAGAAGCTGAAGTCGACAAACAGGCAACCAGTTTTAAGAATGTTTATAAAGTATGAAAGATGGGAAAGAAATAAGAAGGCAATTGGTTCATATTAAAAAAATTGAAAGATAGTGAATTTTTGTAACAGGGATCATATTTTGAACCTTTTAATAGATGGCGGTTAAAATGTTGGCGAACTTGGCGAACAGGGGAACTTATGTTTGAGTGTTTTCGATGTTGGCAAACTGGTCGAACAGGAGTTCTTGTTTGAATGATGGCGAACTGGGATAATTGTTAAAATGTTTCCGAAGTTGGCGAACAGGGGTACTTGTTTCAATTTTTCTGAAGTTGGCGCATGTGGCGAACAGGGGTACTTGTTAAAATGTTTCTGAAGTTGGCGAACTTGGCAAACAGGGTTACATGATTGAATGTTTGCGAAGTTGGCAAACAGAGGTACTTGTTTGAATGTTTCCTAACTTGGCGAACATGGCGAACAGGGTCCTTTCCAGAACGTTTCCTAACTTGGCGAACTTGGCGAACAATGGTCCTATTCAGAATGTTTCCGAAGTTGGCGAAGGTGGCGAACAGAGGTCCTATTCAGAATGTTTCCGAAGTTGGCGAAGGTGGCGAACAGAGGTCCTATTCAGAATTTTGGTGAAGTTGGCGAACAGGGGTCCTATTCAGAATGTTGGCGACTTGGCGAACAGTTTGGCGGGTTTGCGAACATTTCCCCAATCCTGTACCAGCCTGTATCGGAACGCAAGCGTTACCGTCAAGTGAATCGGAAAGCAAGCGTTCTGAATATACACCGTGAGTGTTCTTTTATTTGTCTTTGTAAATTATTTACCTTTACTGTTTAGTCCATTTTTGGTAATATCCTTTTGTTGTGGCTCGGTACTTATACATCCCGCCATTGTTTTATTGTACTTTGGTCATTTTGTTTTCTTGTCTTTCATTTTTGCTTATGTGCTTTATCTATATGTCATTTTGTTTTCTTTGTTGACATATTTGTTTGTTTTTATAGTGATTAAGATTATAACACAATGTTGACTGCTGTACCCTATTTTTGACATTTTTATCTATAAATATGTCTGTTTGTTTTGTTCACACATTGTTCATGTTGTTGTCAATATAATGTAATTTTATGTGACTGTCATACAAGTGAGAGGTTTATCTTGCTATAAAACCAGGTTTAATTCACCATTTTCTACATAAAGAAATGCCTGTACCAAGTCAGGAATATGACAGTTGTTTTCTTGTCGTTTTTGAGCTTTTGATTTTGCCATTTGATAAGAGACTTTCCGTTTTGAATTTTCCTTGGAGTTTGGTATTTTTGTATTTTTACTTTTTAATGCTATAAGGTTAAACTATTAAACAAAACACATAAGAATTGAAATTCTATTTACATACGTTCCTGTAAATGAATCTTTTCCGAAAATTAAAAATATAAAATCAATAAACACAAACGTCAAGTATTTACTGCTGAGCATTTTATTTATCAAATCAATCTCGTCTTCAAGTCTTACTTTCCATTTTATTAATATATTGGTATACAAAATATAAGCAAAGACTAAAACGGTATAAAATGATTAACGAAGTAATCAAATGTTAATAGCGTTTTCTGTGAGATGAAAGTATTTAAAATCCAGGTGAATTGAAACCATTCAAGCTTTTTTTTCATTCACTACAGTAAAAATTTTAGATAATAACTCATGTGTACATATCCCTGACAATTGGTGCTCATATGTTGCATACAATTTTCATAAAGATATTCACTAAATTTATTCAAACCTGCGGGTTACTATAATAGCAATATGACATTATTAGTTACATTATATTAATGATAAACTAAGTCTCAGTTTAAACTGGATAATTTTAATGAGTATACTCTTTGACTGTTAGTATCTATTAATGGAATTACATATTTTTGGTAGAAATATCGTTTTGTTTAATTATCTTTTAGCTTTCCGAGCACTGTGTTCCCGACCTTAGATAATTCTTCATAACAGAAACATAGTTTGTTCGTTTTGGCTTGCTTTCCTATACATATGCCGGTTCAGGCTAACGATTGTAATACAAAATATTACGTGGTAAACGTTCAGAAATATTCAGTTTATTTTGAGACATAATATATAAGTATACTTTTCTTATGTTTATTGTCACAATGCACAATGCACAACAGCACGTTGTATTGAATACTTCACACACAATGCGTACAGGAACCGTCTCAAAACATAAATTATATAATTGCATTATCATTCGCATTATTAAAAAGCATATGTTCTGTCAAAAAGGCAAATAGGTTCCAATGTATAAATGATATATTAACTGCAACCTACTCTTTATTTTTTACTTTCCGATCTACAAATGAACTTTAAATGCTGAAATATACAATGTCACGTGGTAGCCCTTCATAGAGACTGTATCAAAGACATGCATAACTAACTGTATAAATGATCGAAAATTTTCGAGACGTTCCGAGAATCTCGTGTCCGAGGATATCTGAATGACCCATAGAAGCTACCAAAAACTCGCCAATATATAGGCGTGAACCCCCAAAAAGGAATGCATTTCTTCAATTTTTGTTTTAATTTTGTTTTAATTTTTCTTTAACTGTCAACAATTTTCAGTCTGTATACATTTAATGCTTTAATATGAAAATAAGGAAACGTCGTATGATTGTCAATTAAACCACTATTCGTCAGAGTCCTCGTGGACGGAATCAAATACATTTTATTTTAGTTTTTTTTTGTTATTGGTTAAATACGAAAGGTAAATCCTTATTGTTTTCATAAAGGACCTAATGTTATATGAGCTACCACCACAGCAATATTCCTATGCTTCTTGTCTATAAGACAACACTTTTATTGAAGAGGTGTTTGTTCATGCTTTCATTGTATACTAATTTTATGCAAAGAGCTAAGCGAATAATATAACTATAAATTTTGCAAGGGGACATAAGGCAACCAAAAACAATAGAGATTATTCATTTATCAATTTAATACATACACTACAACAGAAATATAATCATAATAAATAGAAACTAGTATATTGCTTTTTTTCAATATCACACCCGTTTCAACACGAGACACCAACAATAACTCCATAAACTCTGATTAGGGTCTGTTACATTGAAAAGACTATATCATATACTTTTTGATATACCTAAAGCTAATATTTCCTTATGGCATGATGTAATATAAATTAGGGATTTAAAAGTCTTTGCAATCTTTACTGATTTCGAATACATCATGGATAAAATCATCATAGATGCCAGGATTAAAATTTTGTACGCCAAACGCGCGTTTTGTCTACAAAAGTCTCATCAGTGAAACTCGAATCAAAACAGTTAAAACGGCCAGATAAAGAACGAATTTGAAGAGCATTGGGACCTAAATATCCGAAGGTTTTGCCAAATAAAACTAAGGTAATCTGTTCCTGGAATATAAAATAGTACAATATAAGTATTTCGAGAAAAAAATCATAGCTTTTATACAGTTAATTTATAGCTTTGACTTTATCGACGATAAATGATAACGATTGCAATTGACTATAACACATACAACTTACTTGTATTTACTATTACGTATATAATAAATTACAATATTACAAACACTCACTGATAAATATATATATATACACATATATTATAACGCACACACATAGAAGTTTTTACAATAGAACTTTGTCGTTTTTTAGGAATTGTTCAATTCATTTGGTATGTAACCTCTATTAAAATTTTACACTATAATGCAGCCCTATTTCATAAACTACATTTTATAAAAAAGGAAACATAAACTAATAACCGAAAAAAATACCATTGTTTTGTTAAAGTCTCTTAAATAACCATGTTTTCAAAAATAAAAACATACTGTTATATTTTATGTGTCGATTTTTGCATGGCCGTATTTTTTAATTGGTGACTTCACAGGATGGAAGAATATCAAATATACAGATATGTACACTTTGTAAGAACTCATGGGGTTTTTGAGTCTAAAGTTTGACGTCTACGAATTTGATGAATCATTTCAAGTTTGTTGAAATTGACTTTTCACTTTTTATGAATACATGTCAACATGGTCAAATACCTTGAAAGTGGTATAAGTTAGAAATCAAACAATACAAAAACTAACCACATGTAAAAGTCAACATATTTGAAGTTTGGCTAAATATTTTGTACTGGTTTGGAAATTTGTTTACGTTTTTTTTTTTTTTTTTGGTGCAAAATCTTTATTGGTTTAAGTTAAATAGTAAACATAACTACTTTGGATTCTAAATGATCAAAAAAAAACCAATAGTTTGTGTTCTAAATGATGACGTGTACCATTAACAAAAACCCTGGGCAGTTAGTACCCGTTTTGTGTTTCTTGATACATAGATACGATATCGCGTTCCGTACCAACATGAAAGTTCAATCAAATACACATCTTGGATGGAGTAATTTTTCTAAGACGCATTTTAGTTCTTATGATAACGTTTTTCTAAGTCGTATATGATTGGTTGCAAATATTGGGTTAATCACAGCATCTATGATTTGAAATGATGAATATATGCTGCATAGTTATGTTGAATTCAATTATTGTCGTATGTGGTAGAATTGAGTGTTCTGTAAACATGGCTCGAAAGTTGTAGCTTAGTCAGCATTGTTATTCGTCGACTTTTCCCATGAAAATTGTTTGAAGAATATGTTGGATAGAAATGGACATGTATATGCAATGAATTAATTGTTCTTTATGATTACGTCATACAAATAATAAAGCACACAACACAAGTGACAAAATCAACATTTGTACTTCATTTATATTGACGATGTCATTTAGCTTTACTTATTTGTTGTGTAGATAGAAACTTATTTGAATTCACTATCACTTTCAAAGCGCTAGTAGTTATTTGGGCATATTCAGTGTCTTTTTCGTTTCTAACAACACAGGTGTGCATCTGACCATTACACATCCAGAAAACACATACATGTAGCTAAGGTGTTTGTTTGCTTTTACAGCCACATAATTTATCCATCAATGCTCTTTTCGCTTCTGGAACTCTAAGACACAAAATTATAGGATTTAATGCATTTACAAGAAATTGTGCCGTTGAAATTATTAAAGCTATCGGTCCTACATACTTCGGATCTACACACGTGTACTGTAGAACAACTGCCGCAATTTTGAAGGGACAATACAAAAGTAGATAAAGCGCAATAATTATTGAGGCAATACGAGATTGTGATCTCTGTGCTTTTGATTGAATAATTCCTGCAGATATATACTGATGAACTATTCCGGTTATCATAGCTGATGATAACAAAACAATTGTAATCAAGTTCAAGACAATGAAATCCGCATATGTTTGTAAAACAGTTGACCAATTGTGACTATTTTTACTGACAACACAATCTCGAGAACCTACAACAGCCATAATCAATTCCACCAAAATGCATGCAAAGTAAATAAAGACTACAGAGCGACGAATATTTGTGTTTGTGTGATGCACACGCGCCTTGAGGGGAAATAGAGACAGATAAAGACGTTGGGAAGCCAGAAGACTTAGATGTAAGCTCATGATATTTCTAATAAAACCTCTACCACAGCTAAGTAGCATACACTCAAATGCTGAATTCAATCTGAAATCAAACGCAATCGAACATTGCGCCATGCTGTAAAATAACAAGTCAATACCATGGATCAAAGATATTGATGAAAAACTAAAAATGGTGGTGAATATTGCCGATCTAAATGTTCTTGAAATGATAGGCAAGACTAAAACCAAAATGTTACCAACAAATATAAACAAACAGCATACAATAGACATTCCCATGTAAACGTTTTCATGGATTGCACTGGGAAACATCGAAAGGCAATACTTGTAATTCATATGTATGAACATGTTAGAATCCGTGACTTGAAGTTTCGGTAAAGTACTGTTTCCTACCATTAAATCACCAAACCCCAAACCACTTTCTACTGGAAATTCTGATGGAAGTTCGTTGAACGTACTGCCATTGCTTGCAAATATTGGTTGTGTCGTGTTTTCGGTAAAATGATTCAATGCTTGCATCTTCATACTGTAAGGACACCAGGCAGAACTAAACATGCCAAAAGTTGACTGCAAATATATAAAAAAGAAGCTTTCCATATACAGCGATAATACACAAAATAAACGTTTAAGTTACAGGGATGCTTATAAATAGAAACGCTTATTCGATTACCTGCAGCTCGGTGCAATATATGCCAACAAAAGAACAGATATTTTCTACTTAATACTAATGTAATGTAACATATATCATATATATATATGTTCTTACAGCATGTACAAATAACGGTATATTGTTGAGTAATTTTGTCGATTTTATTATTTTGACTACGATATATATATGTTGGGGTATTATTATTCGATGGTGTATGTGTTGGTATTATTGTTTGATGGTGTGTGTGTGCTATCCTTGTAAGACAACTAAGACAACAAATTTATATAATTACCACTGTATATTCGTCAGGTGGCCAAAAGTCACTCTCATCAATGACTCTATTTTGAAAACTCCCATCTTCACACGTACAATTCATCACGGTAAAACTGTTATATAAATAGAAAGCAAATAACAAATGATAATATCAATATAGCACTTTAGACTCGACTCAGTATTTCCGAGAATTAAAATTAAAGGTTCAGGGGGAAGTATCCATGCATGATTTATTTTATATAGTTATACCGTTATGGAATATTGTCCACACTTGTACTCCTTCGATAAAGAATAAAGTATAAATAAAGTCTTTTATAAAAACAGAACATGTTGATGATATTGATAAATTACGGAAAGTATTGTTGCATTCGCTTGGATTTACCAATATATATATATAGTTTTCAATTTAGACTTATATATATATATATATATATATATATAAGTCTAAAATTTACAAACGATACTAATATAAGATGGTATTATACGAAGATGTTGTTATTAAATCGTGTTGACAAATATTTGTCAACACGATTTAATAACAACATCGTCGTATAATACCATCTTATATTAGTATCGTTGTGCAAATTTTAGACTTATATAATTTTTCCTTATCTGCACAGTATCGTCTATTCTAGACGATCCGGTACATAGTAAATTTGCTGGTTGGTCCTTTTATAGACTTCTATATATATATATATATACATATAAAGCCTAGGTGGTCGAGTGGTCTAGCGCGTCGGGTATAGTGCAAGGCGATTTGGTGCCACGATATCCCGGGCAGGAAAGAACAAAAAATTTGCTTCCGCAAAGATCAAACATTGTTGGGGTGTTGTTTAGACGAATTATATATATAAGTGCTTATAAATAGCAACACATGACATATAAATCTATTTGAGTGTGGATTAATTAGTACAAAAATTAATTCAATTACACAAATGAAATTATAAATTGCCTAACAATGTAATTTTAACACACTATTTAGTATGTAAATATTAAGATGTTTAAAATATTTACAATGCGATAAAAATAAACGCAATATTTAGACTAACTAGCTTCATCAAGCGTGCATCTATCCAGGTGAAATAGAATGTAAATAAGAAACTTTTGCAGCTCATTGTACATATTGTACATGAAATTAGCCGCCTTGTAAATAATACATAATTTGGATGAAGTTCAAGATTATTTACAAAATTGGTGGTTGAAGTTTGCAACGTTCATTGGCCAATATTACAGGATAAAAAGGACGAAGCTGTGTACTAAATTATTCTTTATCTTTCCTGTATCTTTTCTCGTCTTTTTCATTAAGACCATCAGGTTTAATGGATAAAACCAGACGAGTCTGAATATCTGACGACAAAAAGTCAAAAACAAGATAAGTGAACATCCTTTAAACAATGATACACAACATGTCAAAGATAGCTATGCTTCTTAGTAACTCGACATATAGCAAAAATTGAGGGCTGATTGAGAAACTTAACGTCCGTTTGTTTTATTTTAGTTTCCCATAAAGTGTAGTTTTTTAAACGTATTTTTAAAGTACGAAGTAGAAAAGCATTGCGGACCCAAAATTCCGAAAAGTTTTGCGAAATACGGCTATGGTAATTTATTTCCGGATTAGAAAATCCTTAGTATTTAAAAAAAAATCAATGTTAAAAATAACAGTTAGTAAATAATTATGACCATAGCAATTGATAATCAGGAAATTATCCAATAGTGGAAATGTGAGTGATATGAACAAAAAAACTGAAACAGGATACAAGTTCTGATTGGTTATGGTTTATACTTTTTTTCATAAGTCAATATTATAACATACATATAATGTGATAATGAAACTTTTTGAAACTTCGTATTGAAATGTATTCGTTTTGTTGCTACAATAAAAAGAACATATCCAAAAGTTATCCATTAATCTAACCATTAAAAATCCTTTGTTTATAAGCTCCCTTGTAATCAAATTTTCTATACATAGTAAATATTTCAAGCTCTGGAATATCACTTTAAATAGGAGAAAAACTCTGTATTCATATGCATGTGTAAGAAAAGTAAAATTGAAGCGTTCAAGAAGAAAGTTTTAAGTCATCTTTGTTTGTCTTGAGGTAAGCGGTGATATACCAAGACAGCAATCAAGAACTACACGTGGAAGCCAAAAAACGACAACACGATTCGGTAAGCAACTGTCCAAAACACTTTATGGGAAACTAAAATAAAACAACACGGACGTTTAGTTTCTCAATCGGCCCTCAATTTTTGCTGTATGTCGAGTTACTAAGAAGCATAGCGCTATCTTTGATATGTTGTATATCATTGTTTAAAGGATGTTCATTTATCTTGTTTTTGACTTTTTGTCAGATATTCAGACTCGTCTGGTTTTATCCATGTGGTGCCATTGAAAATGTTTGTCCGTTAACCCCTACTTTTCACTTTTCATAATTGTATTACATAATTTTATATACATTGCAGTTTTAAAAGCTATTTTTTGAAATCATTTTAATTTTTTTTAATCGTTTTTGATAGACAAAAGGTACCAATGTAGACTGTATGAAAAAGTTAGAGAGAATCATTTACCGTCAAATTTCCAATTGCTTGTATCCTATGTGGACCTTGCATTTTTTCTGCTTTTTAGTTCCGGTTTGTGTATACTATAAATTAATTTCATAAAGCTTATTATTTTTAAACAAAGTAGCGAACATCCTTAAGCTCAATTGGATAAACACAATCAATATAATCACTATATGTTAATGCAATATTATATTCATCATAATTATCTTTATAGTAACAACCGTTGTAACAATTTATTTAATGTTCTTACAACAGTAGGACAACCGGAACCGTCTGAATAAGGATTTCGGTAGTCAGTGATACGGTTCACTAGACGACGTTGTCAACACTTAATGGCCGCCATTGTTGTACGTTAGTTTTTGCATTCCACGCTGTAAAGTTGCTATAACATTTTTGAAAGCTTTTTCTTTATGCTACACAATTTACAAGGCAAAGGCTTATTTCAGAGATTCAGCGTTTCAAATAAGTTTGCTTCAGGAAATGATTTAAACAGCAAAAATAGAGGGTGTAAAATTATTTGAAATATGAAATACCATTCATTATCATTTCCCATTCATATATTGAATACACTGTTTACACCTAACGTTGGTAAATTAAATTCGGATTCCGGCCTAAGATATACGCCCTTGTCTCTGGAAATGTGATACCAACTCAAGTTCTCCACATCCATTTTTGAAATGTTCAAACTGTTCTTCACAATCTCCCTGGAAATTATTGACCGTTATCACTTGGTGTTCAGGTAATAGTACATTCTTGTAAGCCTCAAATAGCAAATACCGACCAAACTGAATCAAATTTGAGTGCACGGGTGATCACGTCTAATGCGATTAAGTTCTCAACAAAAAAGGGGGGACTTTTTACCCAAATATAAATATCAATTGGTTGTTCCGTTAAGATACTGTAATTTAAACATACTCAGCAAGCCAGAAATTAAAAAGCATGAGCCCCTTAAAATGACATACGCCTTTGCCTAAAATGAAATTTTTAAAGAGCCCCTTCCCCTCTTTCAAAAACAAAAGAACAAAACAAAACAAACAACCATAACAGACAAAGAAAATTAGGAAAAAACGAAATATTTTCTTTGGCATACTGTGGATTCATTATTATTCGTTGGATACCAATTTCCGTGGATTTCGTGGGTATTGGTGAACCACGAAATTAAATGTTCAAAGAATAACAAATTTTCTATAGGCTTGTATACAGACTTCGACAAAAACTTCGAAATTAAATATCCACGAACATGTTAGTTTTCCTTAATCCACGAAAATTGGTCCCCACGAAAATAAATGAATCCACAGTATTCAAAGTAGATGTTCATTAAACACACATCGTCAAGTAACAATTCACGAAATAAATATGAATCCATTAAGTACATGGAGTACGATGTCAGAGATGTATATTTCAGTATCAACATATCAGTCCCATGTAGGCATATACTTTAGCTGTAATTTTACCAAGCTTGGCCTGTGTTGTTAAACGTTCATATTGATTCAACATATCGCATGACTTCCTTGTCATCTAGATACAAAAAATGCCAAAAGGTAGAAAAGGATGCAACTTGTGATGACATTTTACGTTGACATTTTCAGCGCTAGAATTTTGCAACGTTGATCTATATATTGAAATTACTTTGGTTGAGGTCGATTCCGGCAATTCTGCTTCAAAATGTCACTAGCAGTTAACACTTATTTAATGTCTTAAAATATATTTATTATATTTCATTTTTCTTATTTTTTGCGGATCATTATTTTCGAGAGATGACTAGCTATCGTGTACTTCAGAAACAAGGTTGCGGGAGGACTGCGCCCCGTAGTGGGGACACACAAAATAAAGATGACCGCTCTCCATTTCTACTCGATAGAATTGCCTAATTTTTTCATAACTTATACATTATGTACCAAAGATTGCTATATGAAAGTATAAAAAATCGAGGTGGAGATTTTGTTTTAGAAACAGCTGATAATTATAGCAGACCTGTAAACGTAATATAAAAAAGACAAAATAGTGCCTACTTAAATTTGGAAAAAATCTATAATTCTACAATTTATTGACACATATATACTACACGGAAGTTCTCCAAAACGAAATTATCAATTCGTCTACATTCAGGTCCGTACGCTCTACAGAGAGTCAAATTGTAAACAAGCATATCACTGCCACTACCCAGCTTAAAGCCTCTTCCGAATATTTGAAAGTCCCGACTATGTACTGGTTACCTAACTTACACAAACAACCATTTAAATTCCGTTTCATCTCCGCATCTAGTAAGTGAACTACTACTAATCTGTCAGTGCTTCTAACTACCTCCCTTAATACTATCAAAGAACTTGTTATTAACTTTTGTAATAAAGCTTACGAAAATAATGGTATTAATTATTTTGGAGTGTTAAAAATTCATTAGAGGTTTTAGATAAAATACGTGCTTTTGATGGTCCTTTTAATTCTATTCACAGTTATGATTTTTTACTCTCTACACTACGCTTCCACACAATCTTATCAAGAAAAAGTTTTCATATTTGATTAAATGGCCTTTTGAAAATCTCATTGCAAACTTAATTTGCTGTAACTCGTTTAAAGCCTTTTTCTGTAACGAAAAGGAAAGTATGCTAGATACACTTACTGGAAATGTGAGGATATGATTGAAGCTTTAAATTTTCTTCTGGACAACATATATGTACGTTTCGGCGATAAAATGTATCGACAGTTAGTAGGTATTCCTATGGGTACTAACTGCGCCCCTTTAATAGCAGATTTATTCCTGTATTGCTATGAATCTCAGTTTATGACCAAACTCAGTAAAGACACGTCATTGTTACATTTGGTTGATACATTCAACAATACCTACCGTTATCTTGATGATATTTTTCGTTAAATAATCCAGAGTTCTCTAAATATACTACCCAAATTTACCCTAAGGAACTTACTTTGAATAAATCTAACATAAACAGCAGTAGTTGTCCTTTTCTAGATTCAGACATTTCAATTTTAAAGGAAACTCCATACTAAAATTAACGACAAAAGAGACGATTTTTCATTCCATATTGTTAATTTTCCATTTTTAGACGGCGATGTTCCTTTGGCTCCATCATACGGTGTTAATATATCCCAACTCGTTCGTTATGCCCGTGTGTGTAGTGATGTCATAGATTTTAACGAACATAACCAATGCATCACTGGTAAAGTATTAAGTCAGAGATTTTGTTACCATAAATTGCTTAAAATTTACAAAATTCTTTCATAGATACAAAGATTTGATTAGTAAATTTGACTGTACCTGTAGAAAACTTATTAAAAACGGTATTTCACATCCTATATTTTACGGTAATATTGTACTAAAAGCGCGGAAATCACTATGTGATCCTTGTAAACTCATCGAACTTTTAAACAAACTTATTAGTAAAGGCTATCTTACCAATGTTGTAATTAGATCTTTGAATACATTGGCACAAATATCGATTTTGTCATCAGCAAATTAAAACATAACTAAATTTGTATTCTTTTCAAACGGTTTTTTGGGATGTATAAATACAGATCCACGTTCAATTTCTATATAGAGATTACTCTATCTATATATAGTATATCATACATATTTATTAACAGGTTAACTCCTAACTATCCTACTGCCTGTCAATACCTTTATTTTGGCATTGCACAAGTCATGTCTTCTTTGACTGTCCATGACGTTAAAACATTTAATCCCTCGGATGTGTTTTAGTTGATTTTAGTCTCTGATGCATGATTTTGTATTATTAATTGTGTTTGGCATTTGACTAGCTTTCATCAGTAACTGTGAGTACTTTCAAATCGTACTTTCGTGTTAATTTGACCTGTTGATACAATTTGTAATGTTTTTTTCTTATTTAATGTTAATTATTCAGTGTTATATCTAGTCTCACTATTTTTTAATATACACCACCTTTGATAAGTATTTAGTATGACGATACATTTTCACTTTTGTTCTCGCACTAGCAACAACAAAATTATCTATTTTGTAAAAATTATTTCCGTACTCCATGTATACCTTACAACAAAATCTTTTTTATTTACCTGTGTACGTTATTTTATTTAGCGGCATTGTGTCCAAGGTTATGGTTGTCTTTCTGATATTGTTTTAAATCTATCGTCCTTGTTTTATTAATTTTGTATTTACATTGTGTCATAGATCAAATTTATTCGTTCAGTGTATGTTCACTTGTTTTTTTAATATGTCTTTTGATTGAGTTAAGCCAATTCAATTGAAATTTTATAGTGTGTCTTTCTATGTTGTGATGTTACACTGTTGTTTCAGGTAGGGTGAAGGTTGGCGCCTATTAAAACGTTTAAACCCGCTGCATTTGTTTGCACTAAGTCAGGAACCTGATGTTCAGTGGTTGTCGTTTGTTGATGTGGTTCATAAGTGGTTCTCGTTTCTCGTTTTTTTATATAGATTAGTTCGTTGGTTTTCCTGTTTGGGGCCCCTTTGTAGCTTGCTGTTCGGTGGGAGCCAAGGCTCAGTGTTGAAGGTCGTACTTTGACCTATAATGGTTTACTTTTACAAATTGTGACTTGGATGGAGAGTTGTCTCATTTGTACTCATACCACATCTTCTTATATCTACATAATATTATTTATAAAAGAGTTTAAAAACTTTTCACTTTTTGTGAGATTTGAATGAAAATTTACTTTTTAAACAGAAACCATGGAAACTGTTCCAATTTCTAAATCTTCCGCTCCTGGAAAGAAAAATCTATAAAAAATTGAGACCCTTACTTTGAAATGGGTACACATGTTTGCCCTGGCATGAACATTCCTTTTTACGAATTTCGATGCCAAATACTAAAAAGAACAGTATGTAAACATATTAGAATATCAGAAGGTATGCATTTTTGTGTACCCATTTACTTTAACAAGACAGAAAATCAAAAGATTTCCTGTTGTTTTAGAATATGGAAATGACAATAATACGTATTCCAGTGCTGCATATAACACACACTTTATAAGGTGTCTGTTTGTTTGTTTGTTTCAACAATCTTCGTCTCTTTCTGGTCTGATCAATACTCTACCGGATAAGAAAATAACACAAGTACGTATCACAATTAAGATTCATCCACCAAACCATAAATAATGAATAAGTAAAACTGAACACAAAACTATATGATGTATTTCACAACATACATGATTTCGTATTTGTAATGAAATACACCTTCTAAACATGTTTCAGTAGTTGTCGTTTGTTGATGTGGTTCATAAGTGTTTCTTTTCTCGTTTTATATAGATTAGACCGTTGGTTTTCCCGTTTGAATGGTTTTACATTTGTAATTTTGAGGGCCCTGTATAGCTTACTGTTCGGTGTGAGCCTAGGCTCCGTGTTGAAGACCGTACTTTGACCTATAATGGTTTACATTTATAAATTTTGACTTGGATGGAGAGTTGTCTCATTGGCTAATATAATACATCTTCTGATATGTATTATCCTTTGGATGTTTCGAACTTATGCAAGGTTGGAAACTATAAGCTGCGAGAGAAAGACATGAGGTTTATGTAGAATAGAGAATAGAAACAGAAAATGTGTCAAAGAGACAAAAAATCCTGCTTATTCAGTGTTGACCTGGTTGTGTATGTATGTATGATATTCCAAAGAACTCTGGTAGATTAACTTCATATTCCAGATGGATAAATCAAAAGGTATACGTTCGATAGAGTGTTGATATAGGCAATATATTATATCACGTGAAAATTGAACCCTTATATATTCAATATGTTGGCAATACAAACTCTCAATACATTGCAACATGGTTTAACATGCTGGATATTTTTTTAATATATCGATACATGTTTTATCGTCGGTTCAAAATTAAGAGTTCTGGTTTAAACTTAAAGAAAAAAAATCATCATCTTTATGGCCAATGAATGTAAAAATATTTTGTTTTAACAACCTGACCATCAAAATTGTCAACAGTTTCTAGATGTAATGTCAAGATATGAGTTCAAAATGACTTTACTAGTCCATGTGTAGTATCCTTTATCTCTAGTTCGATGGGATAGATTCGTTCAACATAGTGCTCAAATGATTGTTTTATTGTCGTTAATCATATCGAACAAGCATTAACAGAATGGCGAAATATACCAAATGGATATTTAAACTCATAAGTCGAAAACAAACTGACAATACCTTGACCAGAACCAAAAAACGACAAAAAAAACCAAACAACAGTATACAAAACAGAACATAGAAAACTGAGAAACTAACCCCATCGAAAACCGGGGGATCTCAGGTACTCCGGAAAAGTAAGCAAATTCTGCTCCACATGCAGCACCCACCATTTTCTTGTGTAAATACAAATCCGGTAATGAATCTTAATTGGTAGGTCACACTCAAGGAAAAAAGCACGGGATTGAAGTAGCGACATATCCGCCTTTACTAGACACAGATATTCCATAACGGTCGTCCGTAATATTTCCGAATGGATGATTTCAACTTCAGCACTTGGAACTCTTAATTTGATAACTTCCTTGTAAGTAGCAATACTCACGGAAATCATTATTGGAAATTAATAAATAAATGCAAACTCTAGAATATAGCATCAACTAGGAGATAAAGAGGTGTGACCAATTGTTTTAGTTTCCTCAATAAAACTGTCACTCTAAGACATAATCTGTAGAAAAATGTTAACTAAAAATGAGCTTTATACATGTGGCAAACTAAGCATTGTTAAAAATATGATTTAAATGATACATTTTTATATAAAATAATATACAAATTAAATTAAATAATACAATATAAGATTAAAGTTAAAATTATACAAAATATATTAATAAAATAAAATAAAAATAAAAGTGAAATAAAAATAATAAAAAATTCTTGGATATGGCGCACTCACGTAAATATATTTAATTAATGTAAACATGTTTATAACCATCACATTACACTGCAATGGGAGCTTTGTATTGTCATTTTTTTTTACAAATAAAATACACTTAAAAAATGGTTTACTTTACAATTAAATTTGGAAAAAAATGACATGTTTCATAGGTAATCAAAATATTCTGAAACATTATTACGAAATGCTTAATAACATATCCATGTATTGGATATCTGCAAAGATGATGACATCATAACGGTCCAAACGTTTAATTTTCCATGATGAAATAACTCTCTTTCACATGTTCACAAGTTGGTTTGTTTGAAGATATAAGTAAAAACTGCAATTTGGGGAAAACACCAAACAATTAAGCGAATCACTATTCTAAAAGGGCATACTTTTTCGAATAAACATATCAAGAAGAATATGAAAATCATGTATATTGAAGTTCATGTAAACAAATGTTCTAAAAACAAAAATAAATCTGTATAGGAAAACTTTGAAAGGTGCAACATTTAAAAAAAAGCTGAAACTTACAATGATCAGGTATTTTCTTCTATGTGTCTCCAGTGACCACTGAGTGAAGGAAACGAATATGTTTTACTAAATATATCCTCCTATAAAGATCTTAAAATATCTGTTTACATGGTAGCAGATAATACAAATCATTTCTTATTGCTTACCATCTGTTATATTATTTTCGGTTTTGAATTAATGAACAAGTTTTATATATATCAGTTTCAAATCTCCTAAGCTATAGAAATAATACATCGTAAAAAAAAAACAACAAAATAATCAAAAGTAATTTTCATTTTATAGTTCTTCGTTATATTAATGCCCATGTTTCACTATCATGACTATCGTATTTATAGACACAGAACAATACCTGTAGTATACGCCTTTAAGTAAGTATGCACTATTCCGGTCTTTTGTACTTAAAAGATTGTGTATGCGATGAGTTTAGCTGTTTTCCAATAGAGTTGAATTAACCAGGTTATTGCATATTCAAATGCATTTCATTTAAAAAAACAAAATACATAGCTCTTGCTATTATGTGTAATGAAGCGTGATACTTTGAACAAGTTTTAACACTTTTAAAGTATAAGCAACATAAGTCACATATGAGCATTGGATGTTTTAGATAGAAGAGCGGGCACTATATAGTTGGAGTTGGACTGTTACGCAGTCTTTTGTATTCTATGTTGTGTTTCTGAGACTGTTGTTTGTCTTTTGGTCGTTTTTTGCCATTGAATTGTAAGTTCTTTTTGTTTTATTCCTTTGGTATCTTCTGTGTGATGGCACAATCTTTTAAATGACTAGGTAACATGTCGGAAATTACTACATTTTATTTGTCGAGAGCTTCTCTCTGTAATATGGAACACATGTGCTGCACAACAGTCAAATTATATCTTTTTAATTTTGAAAGGAACATACCTGTAGTTCAGTGGTTGTCGTTGGTTCATGTCTCTCATATTTGTTTTTCGTAAATTGTTTTGTTATCAATTTGGCCGTTAGTTTTCTCAATTGAATTGTTTTATATTTTTTATGTCGGGGCCTGTTATAGCCGATTATACGTTATGGATTTTTTTCTCACTTTGGAAGGCCGTACGGTTGCCTATAATTGCTTTCATCCACTCCAGTTGAACTTTGTTGAATAGTTGTCTCATTGGCAATCATACCACATCTGCTTATTTTTATATGCAATACCTATGGTTTTTGTTGAAATATGTTCGGGAGATAAAGATGATGAACGCCTGTCCCAAGAAAGGAACCTCTAGCCTTTGTTTATCCTGTGTGTGTGTGTTTTTTTTTAATTTTGGTTCATTTGTATGTTTTGGAGTTTAGTGTGGCATCCATTTAGGGTACAGCTGAACATGCCGAAGCCCGCTTCCGGTGCGGAATTTTCTCGCTGCGTTGAAGACTTATTGGTAGCCTTGGGCTGTTTTCTTCTGTTTGGTATGGTTGTTGTCTCTTTGACATGTTTGACACATTCCATTCTCTATTCTATTTGAAAATATAAATACTAGTCAACTGTTTCAGTCCTTATACATCCTCGGCATTCACATATTCGGCTTTGAGCGTTCCTGATGGAGGTCAATCCAGAAAAGCGCTTTGGACGCATGAAATTAATAACGTGTTGTTTTCATTTTAAACAGCACTGGGTTGATACCTCTGCTGGTGGCCTATCAGTCCCCGAGGGTATCATCAGCTCAGTAGTCAGTACTTCGGTACGGACATGATTTAGAACAATCCATTCTAAAATTGTTCGTTTATTAATTTTGAAATTATAACGATACTAAGGTTTCAACTCCCCCAGGCAAAATTGAACCTAGAAGAATTGTGCTATTTTTTTGTTACTTTTTTGTCATATAGCTCTGCAACTGTTTCGGTTCTTATACATCCTCGACATTCAAATATTCGGCTTTGAGCGTTCCTGATGAAGGTGAATCCACAAAAGCGCTTAGGACTCATGAAATTAATAACGTGTTGTCTTCATTTTTCAACTCTGTCAAATTTTTTGTGATATGATTTACAGTGTTAATCAGGATATTTTAACGATTGAGAATGAAAACCAGTTTAACAAACTACAGAACTCCAAGGAAAATTCAAAACGGTGTAGTCCATAAAAACTGACAAAATCAAACTCCATCAATCAACGAAACAAATGAAAAACAACTGCCATATTTCTTACTGGGTACAATCATTTTTCGAACAAAATGGTGGGTTAAACCTGGGTTTATAGTTAGCTTTACCTCCAACTGGTATGACAGTTGTTTATAGTTCCGCTATATTGACAAAATTGGATAAGCAACCTACACAGACATAACTGGTTAATTTGACAATACTTGGGATCCAGCAGCAAAAACTCTGTATACATAAATCACAGACACACAGTTGACTAAAAAAATCAAACAGACAACTTTATCTAACAAAGACGTCAACAAAAAAAGAGAAGTAGATGGTAATAAACTCATCATATATACCAGGATTAAAGTTTTGCACGCCAGACGCACAAACGACACATCAGTGACGTATATTTGACAATGACGTCAACAAAAAAGAGGTTTTTGTCGTTGATAGTACTTACCGTATATAGTATACACTTTCTCGATAAAGTGAATGGTAAGTAAATATAAATACAAGGGTAAACAAAATAGAAACAGCACTGTAAAAACTATTTGTGTCCGAATCGCTCATCAGGACCCGCCTAATAGGGTACAGCAGTCAACATTGTGTTATAATCTTAATCACTATAAAAACAAATAATATGCCAACAAAGAAAAACAAAATGGCATATAGACAAAGCACATAAGCAAACATGAAAGACAGAGATACAAAAAATGACCATAGCACAATTACAAAATGGTGGAATGTATAAGTACCGAGCCACACCTAAAGGATATTACCAAAAATAGACTAAACAGTAAAGGTTAATAATTTACAAAAACAAATAAAAGAACACTATAACACGTAATTAAGATGAAAAGTAAAGATCATTCCGAGTGACTTCAAAAGTCATACGACCAAAAGAAACATAATAGCACGAAGACAAATAACGAGGAAACTGACGTAAAATACAGATATACACAACAGTTACATCAGCACCTATAATCTATAAATCAAGACAATCTTGTATGATTTATGAAGTGAACACTAAATATTTATCAATTACGTCTTTGTACTTTCCGATGATTTTTTTGAAAAAAAAGACGACACGTTGTTTGACTCATTTATTTTTTGCTCAGACACCGATGACTTTATCAAATTCTGAGTAGCAGCTGCAGGCTCTTGAATATCATATTAGTCGAGAAATGTATACTTCATATGCGGTCGAAGTTGGAATATTTTTGCTAAGGTGAGGAAAATTTATAATTTTAAAATTGAAATCGTATAATTAGTTTGTCAGAGATTCTGGTACTGAGATGACTGCTGTTATCAAATTCGAGATAAATGTCTAGAAATAAGACAGAGGAAGCTGTATCTGTTGTTTCTTTAATATCTTGTTCAGGGGGATATATTAATGGGACCCAATCAGAAACGATTGGATTAGTAATGGAACGAACATCATTGATATACCTGTATGTGATATCAAATAATCTAGCTTCGTTGATCTTCTTGTTTTACAAGTGTCTGAAGGAACTACGACTCATATGAAAATAAGAAAAGTTGGACAGGAGCTGCATGTGCTGTGCACAACTGGTTCTCACTGGAATACCGACAACCTGCTGGAAAATTCAACAAATATGTTTTCAATGAGAATTTATAGCAAACTGGTGTAGTGTGCTTTATTATTCGAGTTCAGTGTTAACAAAGGTGTTGCTTTAAATCCTAAAACAATAGATTTATAGTGTATGGTATCAGCGTTGTGGATTATTTCTGTAGATGTGTTTTTTATTTTTCATGTGGTATATGTGGTATGTTAGTGTAAAAGGTTGAACAATCGTCGAAGGTTTTGATAGAATCTATATCCGAAAATGACCGAGATTTTAAATTTTCGAGAAGTTCTTTTAAGTTTTTAAGAATCCACATTTGGTTAATCCTGTGTTTTATATTCACTGAAGATACAATTCTGGTCAATATATCGGACAGTTCTTTTGTAGAACATGCAGATGAGCCGGACATGTACAGTGGGTTGTACGGAGCCTTTAGAAGTTTAGGTACCCAATACAAACATGGTAAGTGAATTCATGATTTCAGATTTGTTTTAATACAACGTTTTACCATACAGTATCTACATCTCCATCATAGTCGCCAAAATTCAGTTTTTATTTGTAGAATCAGAAAAGGAGAAATTAAAAATAACAAATAAAAAAAAAAAATAAAATAAAATAACCGAGTTTTACGAACCGATTTGTCATAAGCTCATTTTCATGACCAATAATTAATATAAAAATAAGGACATGAGGTATGAATGGTATGATTGGCAATGAGACAACTATCCACCGAAGTTCAAATGAAGTGGATGTAAGCAATTATAGGCAACCGTACAACTTCAACAATGAGAAAAACCCATACCGTATAGTCGGCTATAAAAGGCCCCAACATAAAAAATATGAAACAATTCAATTGAGAAAACTCACGGCCTAATTTATAACAAGACAATTCATGAAAACCAAATATGAGTTATATAGATAATTAATATTGTATATAGAGAGCCTTACTGAAAATTGGTTTAATCCTTACAAGTAAATCTCTTTAAATAGATATATTTTATTATTATTATAACATACATAAGTACTAAGTACTCGATGAAAAAAATATTATTTCTGAAAATAATATAATCCAGTCGGTTATCTTCAAATTCTGAATCATAATCCAATCAGATAAAGGATACGAAATGATTGACAGAAGGGGGCAGTAATTGACAAACTCGAAAGCGCAAAATCGCGAAAACAATTTACGAAAAACAAATATGACATACATGAACCAATGACAACCACTGAACTATAGGCTCCTGACTTGGGATAGGCACATACAGAATGTGGAGGGATTAAGCATGTTTGTGAGCGCTCAACACTCCCCTAACCTGGGACAATGGTGAAACAGAACAACATAAGAACAAACTATATAAATCAGTTGAAAATGGCTTAACTCATCAGATCGATACAAAGCAGAACAATCAAACGAAAAAACACAGACCGGACGTGGCAGGGTATTTATCCATCCCTCATCCCAAACAACAAAAGGACACTAAGTATAGATCTGAGAGTACTCGCAGTTACTGACAGCTAGTATACTTATATATACATAAAATCTTAATTTATCACATACACACACACACACACACACACAAACAATTGCATCATCCAACTAGTATAAAGTAAAATAACAAAAATACCGAACTCCGAGGAAAATACGAATTGGAAAGTACCTAATGAAATGGCAAAATCAAAAGCTCAAACAAATTGTTTATGATATTGTCGAACACCGAGTATGAATAGAATAGGTTTATTGTTTTGCTGTTTTATTACCTACATAGTTTCAACTGTGAATAATTCTTGAGTTTTTAGTACCTAGATGAAGAATGATACTTAAGGTAAATTAAACTTTTAAACTCTGGCTTCAACACAAACTAGGTGCAGACGATACAACGACGCAGGTTCATTTTCCTATTTGTTTTGGTCAATGACAGATAGAAACTCCTTTACGAGGCACTAGGTATTATAAACAAAATGATACAAAAATAAAAGAGAATAAAACATTCTCATTCAAATGCTTTGTGGTCATGTAAACAATGCTTTTAATTCTTTTAACCATTGTTTTATAAGCTTTTGTGTTGATGTTACGCTAAATTTATGTATCAATTACACCAGTCATATATTAAAAACCTTTAAAAATTCAATCAACAGAAATTTATATTTGATAATCTTATACTATATTAATGCCCACGTGTTGGCCATTTCTTATACCTTTTATATCAAACTTTCATATTAGATGAACAAATGGTTATTACGAAGGAAACCAAATGAAAAACAGAAACAATATTTTTATTTCACATTTAGTTTAGCTTCTGTCGTCAGCCTTGAAATTATAAATTATTACGGCCGTTCGCGTTCTTTGTTTTATGGTTTATTTGCTTTCGTTGGCAATCATATGATATCTTCTTCTATTTTAATTTATAAATCAACGTTTTGTACAATGTTATTTGACTATTTGATATTCCAACTGTTTAATCGATGGATAAAGCAACATATTCTATTATAAGAATTCTATATATTCACAGTGGTTGTTGGAAATTTGATCCAATGAAAACAGACATTTTGTTCTTTTTTGTGATAAAGAGCAGCATGCAATGTACTATTATATTATTTATTTATGCATTTCTCTGTGCTGAGTGTTCTTCCGTTTGTTTGTACTGTATTTCTGTCACGTAGTGATGTCATTTTAGCAATATTTTTAACATTGCGATATAAGCGGTAGGTTTGGCTAGCCATAAAACCAGGTTCAACCCACATTTTTTTCTTTAAATGTCCTGTACCAAGTCAGGAATATGGCAGTTGTTATCAAATAGTCCGTTTCTGTGTTTGTGTTTGTTGCAGTTCAGTGTTTCTGTTGTTCCGTTGTTGTTATAGTTGATGTGTTTCCTACGGTTTTAGTTTGTAACCCGGATTTGTTTTCTCTTAATCGATTTATGACTTTTGAACAGCGGTATACTACTGTTGCCTTTATTTATGAACAACATTTCCCCTTTATTGTACCTCTCACCAATATACGGGTTTGACATATTTCAAAATGATAGAGACAAGGTATAATATAGCGTTTGTAAGAGTGCAAAAGACAAATAAAGGGAAAAAAGTGAATCACATGATTTCCAAATGGAGCGAGACCAGCTGCGTCTACAGGGTTAGCGTCTCATGTCATGCATGCATCACCTGCCATTTGTATTCACACTCAGTCAACATATCATAATCGGGAATAGGACACATTCGATAAAATTACAGATACTAGTGAGTTGAGTCACCGCCCCATCATATTTTTCAACCTTATGTAGTGTCTATTTCAGTTGTTCTTCCTCATTACTCTATTGGAACAGTTTTGTGTAAGGATCAAACCCCTGTTCATGAAGTACTTTATTTAATTGACCGACTTTTGAATTGTATCGACAATATCACCATGTGTGTGATATCTTCAATGTATTTGTTGTGATTCTTCAAAAAGTATTATTGCGCTTGATTTAAAAGAGAGGCGAAAGATACCAAAGTGACATTCAAACTCATAAGTCGAATATAAACTGACAACGCCATGGCTAAAATAGAAAAAGACCAACAGACAAACAATGTACACAAAACACAACACAGAAACTGAAGACTGAGCAACACGAACCCACCAAAACTGGGGGTGATCTCAGGTGCTCCGGAAGGATAAGATAAAACATTTGTAAAAACGTATCTACGTTTCCCATTTTTGTAAAATAAAATGCTTTGATATTACTACAAAAACAGTAAAGATTGTGAATTAAGAGTTTGGAGTAGATTTTTCGAATTTTAAGAACCCACATCTGAATGACAAAGCTGGTTTATAATTCCTCATCACAATATTTCTGAATATTTTACTGTTGAAAAAACTGTGGTATAAACTTTACAAAGCTGTGTAGTCGCAGTACTTGACGACACAGTCACGTAACGTACTGTGCAAGGACTTTATGTAGTGTAGGTATCCAGTATAAAGTTTGGAGATAGTCATCGTCTTTATGATGATCATGATGATATTACCCAAGGACAGAAGTACATGTTAGTAAGTAATAATGTAGATGTAAAACATACAATCTTTAAATACCAATGTTTATTTCAATGTCGTTCAGTTAAAAACTAACAGCATACGAACCTTATTATTCGTGAAGAACACCAAGGCACATAATGTTGATGAAATGACTTTATTCGTTTGTTTTGCAATACAATTTCCTTAATTATACTTTTAAACGAGACCCTATCTTTATGTAAACATTATTTCTTTTTTTTTGGTATGGTCATATTAACTTATTTTGTATACAATGGTAATTTGTTTTAAAACTATCCTATCAATTTTGTGTTCTGTTGATATATGGTCTGTATTTGCAAGTGCATACAGAATGTTGATAATTATTTTTGTTCAAGTTAGCATAGAGTTAGTTTGAATGAGTTTTTACAAGTGGAAGAAGACTGTTCGATTTTATAAACTGTTTAAAAAACTTGTAATTTTTCGAAATACGAAGGATTTTTAAGGGAGCTACCATCTGATTTTTATGGGGGCTAGGATGAAAAATTTTGTCCTGCCTATTTATTTTTCCCTCTATTCGGTCCTGCCTTTTTATTTTCACTCTATTCGGTCCTGCCTTTTTTAGTTTATCCTGACTTTTTTACATATAATGTCATCCTGCCTTTATTTTTGCAAATAATCTCATCCTGCCTTTTTTTACTCAAAACTCCTGTCCTGCCTATTTTTCAAATTTCATCCTAGCTCCCCTAAAAATCAAATGGTAGCTCCTAACCCCAAGAATAGATTTCCTTAACTGTGTTTGGCAAAACCTTTCGAAATTGTGGGTCCTCAATGCTCTTCAATTTCGGACTTGATTTGGTCTTTTTAAATATTTTGCTTCTAGCGTCACTGGTGAGTTTTTTGTAGGCGAAACACGCGACTGGCGTATAAATTTAATCCTGATATCTATGATTAGTTTATTTCGAATTATGACAATTTCAACCACTACACTGAATACAAATGATGTCAAAAGGGCGTACACTCTTGTTGTCAGCTAAATGCAATATATTCGGCTATTTTTCCGAAAAAGTATATCTGATATTAATTATTGTACAACATACAGTTAACTCATGTTGTCTTAAACTCGGTTGATCGAAATTTCGGATGAGTCGAAGTTTTCCTATTAGTTTGAACTAAGGCTGTGAACGAAAAACTTTTTTATGTAATTCTGTCAGTTTTCCATCCCAATTTGTGTCTTTGAACCGCCTTCATAAACAACCGATCATTATGGTTTACTACTTTACCAGTCAATGAGAAACAACCACGTTGTTTACTACCAGAATAACACTTTATAATATATTGATAACTTGATAGATACATACATATTTGAATTAACTAACCATTATCAATTTGTAACAATTTATGTGTTTTCCATTTAAGAATATATGTCAGCTGATTTGCAAATTGCAAGATAAAATAAAATTGATAAATCTAAAAGTTGCATCACTAAATATGAACTATGCATGTTTTTCCGGATGTGTTACTTTCATCTACGAACATGAAAACGTTTAAATAAAGGAACATCTTTATAACATATTTTCAGCAAATATATGTGACGTTCATGTAACTCATAAATATGCTTTAATATGTATAATTAATACTAACATGAACATTGAACTAAACATGATTCATATTGTTAAAAATCACAACAAAAATATATTTTTTGTTGTCAAATCAGCTGTTACGTCTGATAAATATATTATTGAAAGTTCAAAGCATACTTATTTGTATCAATATCATCATTTGTACATATGTATTCTATAAATAGTCGATAATGATTTATTTTCAAAACAAATTCGTCCATTACCACAGTCGCTCAAATCAAGCATAAGTTGTTATTTCAGTTCGGATCATGGTTCATAGATTTCAATTGATACATTGTGCTTGGCAAACAAAATGATTGGGTTTTTTTTTAAATTTTCATTGCTTCTTTTTTATCAATTATTTATTTCATGTCTTAAAAATCATTTTAATACTTGATATCGATTCGCGACTTAAAACATCACTAACAACTTATTTGTATCAATGTAACGTTACGCGTGTATTGTAAAGAACGAGTAATGTGCATGCATGTAAAAAAAAAGAGGAAGATACCAAGGTGAAAGTTAAAACTCATAAGTAGACGAAAAACTGACCACACATGGACAACGACAAAATACGTCGAACAGACAAACAAATCCACAGAACATGGCATAGAAAGCTTAAAATTGAGCAATACGATTCCCACTCGGGGAACTCAGGTCATCCAATAGGGTGAGCAGTTCCTGCTCCACATGTGACACGCGTCGTGTTGTTCATGCAAGCACAAATCAGTTGATAAGTCTCATTCGGTGATGTCACTATCGAGGAAAACAGACTTTGATTATGGTTACGACAATTATATTTGCATGTCATATATGTGTGCTTAATATTATGAAAGATAATTAATTCTGTGTTCAGGTAAATTATATGAAATCACCCGTTTGTTTAATATATTTCGCATTTTTTATTTCTTCGATTTAAACTTATAATCTGAATCAGATGAATTATAATCGGTGGATATTAGCAATAGTCCCAAAAATAAACCTTTGAAATACTGAAAATACAAATATGCAAACTTGATAAGAGCTGGACTATTACATAGAACCAATTTATCTTCTTTATTAGATTGTACGTGTCATTCTATGCATGCATCACCTGCCATTCGAATTCACACTCAGTCATCATGTCACAATCGGGAATAGGACACACTCGGTAAAGTTACAGATATAAGTGAGTTGAGTCACCGCCCTATCTCATTGGTCTCAACCTTATGTAGTGTCGATTTCAGTTGTTCTTCCTCATATCTCTATTGGAGCAGTTTTTATATAAGGAGCACACCCCTGTTCATGAAGTACTTTATTCAACTGGCCGACTTTCCAGAATCATCATTTTTGTGATATCTTCGGTGTATTTGTAGCGATTCTTCACAACGTAATATTGTGCATGACCTAAAATATAACATTTGAAAAAAAATATCTACGTTTGTCAGTTGTGTAGAATAAAATGCTTTTCTTATACTGCAAAAAAGTAAAAGATTATGCATGCAAAGTTTGAAGTAGGTCTTTTGAATTGTAAAAACCCACACCTGAATGACAACGCTCGTTGAAAATTCCTCATCACAATATTTCTGAATATTTTACAATTTGCGAAAACTGTGATAGGAACTTTAAAAAGGTGTTTAGTTGCAGATCTTGACGACCCAACCACGTAACGTACTTTGTCAGGACTTTGTGAAGTGTAGGTATCCAGTATAAAGTTAAAGATTGTCATCCTCTTCTTGATGAATTTACAAAAGTGCGTGTTAGTAAGTAGAAACGTTGTGTTGTTTGTGGTAAAATGTTGTTTTTGGTGTTGTTATTTTTAAAAACTATAGCAGATGTTTCAGGATGTTCGCTACTCTGTTTTAAAATTACAAGCTTTTTAAAAGACTGTTTTGAATTGATAGTATATAAATAAAGGAATTGCAAAAGCAGAAAAAATGAATGGTCTGTGTGCTTGTTTTCGAGATATACGCCATTGAAAATTTGGCGGAATTTTTTTCTTTAGATTTTTCATACATTTAACATTGGCACCTGTTTTCTTTCAAAAAGTATGAAAAAATAACAAACATTTTTAAAGATTTTCAAATATGGCTTTTCAAACTATATTTTATAAATTATGAAAAGAAAAGTAGGGGTTAGCAGGCAACATTTTTAATGGCACTACATGAATAAAACCAGAGGATTCCGAATAATTAGCAAAATTTCAAAAACAAGAGGAGCGAACGTTCTTAATATAACCTTATTTGTATCTTATTTTGATGGATACATTAGTAACGTATACCTTGTTCCAAATTTACATATGACAACATCCGACAAATCATTCTATATACATATAATGCTTTACGTTTTGAATGATTTTTAATCTTATCAAAATATTACGAAAATTCCGTTTTGATCAACTTAAGAGAAAAGAGAAAAGCATGTGTATATAAATTGTTGTTGAGTTGGATTTCAATGTAAAGATCATGTTTCGCTCACGTGCCAACATTTAGCTTATCGATGAATATACACTTCTTTGCTTCTTTTTCTTCAAAAAAAACAAAATGACTTTAATCGCAATAGACAGTTTTGCCACTGTACTTAACTTAAATCAAGGTTCTCACATTTGTGTTTCTCTAATAACTAGATTGAAGTTATATGCCCCTATCCAAAAAAGATTATTTTTTTTCTATCAAATATGCCAACTCCCCCAATCTTTCCTGAAATCAAATGGTCATCCTCTGAATAGTCATCACAATATTGACCATCAACGAAAAGGAATGTAAACCTTAATGTTTTTAATTTGCAATGTTCTTGATTTCTCTTCTCTGGGTCAATTGTCAAGATAATATCCAGAAACTTGGAAGATATCATACACATAAAGGTAACTTTGACAGCCGAAGAATAGTAACTTCTAAAATACCAAATGGAACTTAATACTTTGTGTATGAAACATAAACAAACATTTAAATGCAAACAAAGCTAGATATATTTTTTCGCTTTTTCGGCTTAAAATCTTTTATACTCATTCTACCTATGGACTTCTTAGAGAGACTCTTTTCAAAAAGAAATAAATTTTCACCGTGTCAAAACAATCCGCTGTTGCCGATTAATACAAAGCTACACCATAATCTACAGCACATATTGATTTACATGTAAAATGTTTAATAAAAAATATAATGGTAGATCAATACATCGATCGTTCATGTTTCATATTAAAGAAAACGAAGTGTTATATGACATAGTTTAACCAGTTGTGAAGTTATTAGATATAGTCGTTATGCTAAGGTAAATACTGCTTTCATATATGTTATTTTTTTATTTCCCATCATGCTTTACCGAACCTACTTATTTGATTGATTGTTTAATCTGTGTGTGTCCTCAACTAGAGGCTCCAAGTTGTCGCTCACCTGATATTTTTGTTTACAATTGATGCATGAAATAATGCAACCATTATACTTTTGCTTTAGTTTCAGAGATATAAGCCAAAATTGCATTTAACCCTAAGTTTATTTTTTACCCATGTCGGTTAAATTTGGTTAAATTTGGCCCAGTAGTTTCAGAGGAGAAGATTTCTGTAAAAGTTAATGACGACGGACGACGGACGCAAAGTGATGAGAAAAGCTCACTTGGCCTTTTAGGCCAGGTGAGCTAAAAAGGAGGATTTAAAATGGAAAAGTTCCGAAGCACGACATGAAATAAACATGCATATACAAGACAGGCTTACAATGTTATGTTGAAATCTGTTAACTTTATGTAATTACTTCAACGTTTCAATCATATTGTTTGGTTGATGATAGGAAGCACAAACCTTCGATGTAGCATCACAGGGAATGTGTAGGTGTTACTTAAGGGCTTACAATACAGTTACAGGAGAGATAATGACGTTACCAAAGTAAACTGTTGTTTTTCGCGACGTCAAACTGTGACATATCGGGAAAAGATGCTTTTTCGACTGATTTTAATCGTTAACATGAAAACGAGTATACCAATCCCACTTTTTTTAAAATGACATTTAGTTTAATTGTGTACGGAAGATTATTTGTACCAATTTTTATGAAAAAATCACCGATGTATTTTTTTTTTTTTTTTTTTTAAATAAGATAAATAAATAGCAAAAATTGCCGTTTTTTCTCAAATTATGGAAATTTAATCAAAATGATTGTTGTAAAAATCACCTTGGGATCAAACTGTATCGTATGCCCTTGATGTAAAGTTTGCGCTCATCCTTGAAATTTTGTCATTATAATATTTTTGTAAATTATTATTTCTTCCAGACCAAAGCATTTGCATAATTTTTGTTTTTGAGGAATTGGTTGTATGAATTTGTTTTAAGGAAATATAAGTCATTTTTACTGTGTCAATTACTATCCACTGAAGCCATGTTGATTGTACATCTCTACGAAACATAGTATTTTTCCCCCATTGTTGTGTATCTCTTTTGTAGTGTATTCCATTCACAGTGAACACCAGGTCAGGTATATTACAACGGGGTCGAGCATAAACATTGAAATCATCTCCTGTTGCAATCTGTAATATGTCACTGATTCTCCATACACCAGATGTTTCTGTGTCAAAGACAACATACATGAAGGGATTTTCTTGGAGTTTAAATCCTTTTGGAATTTCTTCTGTTGGGTAAAATTTTCCTCGTGATCTAAAAAAGCAGCTCCGGAATATGTAACACCTTTCAGTATGTCCATGGTTGCTTCCTTACGACTTTTGTAATTCTTTTAACAACACGTTTCATCTTCGCCTATCTTTTGTGCTTTCTCTTGGCGGCAGTTTTTTATGCCATTTTAAAGGTGAATTCACCAGGAGATAATCCTACAGCTTTGTTAACCTATGACAAAAACAGAATTTATTGAAACTAGCTTACTAATCATAGATAAGGATATAAACTATAGAGCATTTGATGAAAAATTTATCACAGAGTCAAATCCCTTTTCTAATGGTCCTTTAAAAATCCAGGTTCAGCTTTAGGGGAATTAAAAATTAACATATTGGAAAAGTTTAACTGCAAAGCTGTCAAACTGATTTGTGATATTGTAGATACTCATACGATGCTTTGGTACTGCTCATAATTGTCAAAACATGTAAAAATTGCTGGTTTAAGCTATCTTTAAGCGTTTATAATATGGTCATTTGTTCAGAAATCAAACGTGATATAGTTAGAACCTCAAAGTAACAACTGCATAATCGACATGGCAAAACACTATCCTTATTTAAGCAGTTACGGAACAATGAAGTGAGGCCAACGACATACAGACAATTCGTAACATAAGGCATCTCTAACCAAGGTATGAAGTCTCCAGGTTCTCTACCTTCTTGAATATAAATCTTTTAAAAAATGTTATGGCCTCGTTGCCGTCATCGCCAGATAAGCATCCGTCAGTGTCTCATGAAAGTCGAAGGTAAGACAAATAATATGTTTTAATACTTGCTACCAATAGGAAGCTAGGTTTAATCTATCTGCCCATTTCTCTTTCTTAATCCACATGTGACGATCACAGTTGAAGGTCTCATATATATATATATTGCAGTTGAACTGGTAATTGCAAGGAAAATCAAATGCTGTACCAAGTATATCATGTTAACAATGAACAATGACGCATGTGTTGACAGAGAAATTATGAATGGTCGGGTTGTTGTCTCTTTGACAAATTCCCTATTTCCATTCTCAATTTTAAATTTTAATTGTTTTACCTGCTTTCTTGCGATTGGAGAAAACAGAATTTTAGTCACTTAAATCCATTGCACAATGAAATAATTAATCTGTTATTTCAAGATTCATCGACAAATTGATCGTATTTAAATGACATACAATGCTTGCACCTGACACATTGTATATAAACATTTTAAATTTTAATTTCATTGTATGCAAAATATAGACTGCATATTAATGAATAAAAGCTATGACAAATAAACTCATATAAATCATTTTCTCGGGTTTAAGGTTGGTCAATGAGACAGCCATGTCATTTTATCTATTCACAGTGACCGTTAGATCCGTCCGAGGACTTTGGCATGAGAGAGGCTACCCTCTGGTAGACTGCAGTACATATTAAATTGAATGTTTAAATGATGAGGAAAAATATCTCAACTGAATCACTTTTAAATTTTAAATAAATCAATATTACAAGAGCAAAAGATACCAGAGGGACATTCAAACTCATAAGTCGAAAAACAACTGACAACGCCATGGCTAAAAAGAAAAGACCAGCAGACAAACAATAGTACACAAAACAACATAGAAATATAAATAAATACTGAGCAACACCAACCCCACCAAAAACTGGGGTTGATTTCAGGTGCTCCGGAAAGGTAAGCAGATCCTGCTCCACATGTTGCACCTGTCGTGTTGCTCATGTTAGTACAAACCCGGTAATAAGTCTAATTCGGTAGGTCACATTCGGGAAAAGGGGGACGGGATTGTGGTTACGACATAAGGAACATATCCGATAGCATCTGTGAAAGGTATATTCTATAACGATCAACCAACTCGTGATGGCGTCCGTAAAATTTACGAAGGGATGATTTCAACTTCAACACTTAGAACTCTTGGTTTAATAGCTTCCTTGTGAGCAGCAATCCTCTATTAAGGAAATCATGATAGGAAATACAAGCCCTGGAATATCGTATCAACTAGGAGATATATACTCCGTATGCAGGCGCTGCTGGAATGTTGCTTCATAGAAATGGAAAGTTCACAATTGGGAAGCTAAAATCATCTCTTTTGTCGTTTTTTAAAGTTTTGTTTTCAACCTCAATACTCGACTCTGTCTGTTTTTATTTACTATGAGTCTTGACAATTATTCTAGTGTTCTTGTGTTTATATAACCTATACTGACGCATTTCAATAATCAAAATATTGATATCAACTAAGGAACGATGTTATTACATTTTTATTTGAATACTAGGCACCTTCAGATACCTTATTGTTGTTTAACTTTGTTATACTGTATAAAAGGATTACAGACAGATTTGCGGTACCTTTTCAAAACACCTGAGTTAACCCCTGTTTTTGTTTGGGTTCATGCTGTTCAAACTAATGACCATGACGACATTTTTGTGTTTATTTTCACAGTTGCTGTATTTAGATTTACCAAAAACAACCTGATATATAGCACAAAATTGGTAAACTCAAGCTGGAATGAAAGAGAAGTTGTTGTTGCTGGTTATAGTCATACTAATAGTTATATTTGTAATGGAGGAGCAAAGTTATATACAGTCACACAGCTTTTATCGACAACAACGAATCATACCCTTCTTCGAAAAGGGAAAAGTTCAGCCTCCAATGCAAAGTGTTCGTAATTATCCAATTAGCTGTGCAAATATTGATCAGATAAAAATCATTGGAACAAATAGAGGATCTGGAAGGTCCAAAACGTCCGATATTGGCATTTTCAATGGATCAAAAGTTGTTATTAAAAGGCTTTCTGAAATACAAAAAGAAATAGGTTATGACACGGCACATATGTTTTTCATGAAAGATATCTTAATGCGTGAACAAATAGAACATTTCAATTTGATACGCCTCCTCGGGTACTGCTTAAGACATATACACCGAGAGCACGAATGGTGGAATCATGGTGATCTTAGAGCAGTATATGAATATGGGGAAAAAGCCACACATGAAATCCTTACAACGGATATGAATACTCGTTTGAGACATGCCATGGAAATAGCAGATTTTCTATTATATTTGAAACATTCTCCTTTGGGATCTCTGCGATGGGGAGATTTGAAACTTGAACATGTTATGATAATAAATAATAAGATCAAATTCATCGATTTCGATTATTTTCATAATCTTGAGAAGGGCTGTCAGAACATTACTACAGAAAAGTATCAGAAATGTGAATTCAATTTAACTTGCCAAGAAGTTAATGAAAGTAATTTTCAAATTAGCGAGTGTCACTCTGTAGACAACTGTAACAGTGGTATATGCATTGGGTATAATGCTAAGCAGAATATACATTTGGCCAATATAATACTTTTCCAGCATTTACTAGAACCTGATTCATTCCCTGGTGAGTTTAAATATGATATTCTTCAGCTACGGAAACAGCTTGACGAAAATACAACTGATGCAGAAAATATAATAGAAAGACTAAAATATATACATGACACTATTCACCTTAAACTAAAAGGTTCGTAGCATCCAGATGTACTGTCAAATCCGCTGTCAATATCCTCGTCAGTAAAGTTGTTTTCTACTGATAACATCATCAACCAACACAGTCCGAGGAGGTTTTTGTCAAATTAGTTTTTGGAAAAGGTTTGAAATATAATTCATGTGTTTTTAAAGGTAATATTTTTTTCTTTCATTTATGGATCATTAATTGAATTAGAATAGGAAATATTGAATTATAGTTAACAAAAATAAAATACAAGTTATATTCAGCAGCTCCTGCATTCGGAGTATTTATTTCCCCGTTGATACGATATTCCAGGGCTTGTATTTAATATCCTGATTTCCTTGGTAGAAGGTTGCTGCTCACAAGGAAGCTTTTAAACCAAGAGTTCCAAGTGATGAAGTTGAAATCGCCCCTTCGTAAATTTTACGGACGCAATCACGAGTTGGTTGACCGTTATGGAATATACGTTTCATAGATGACAACGGATATGTTCTCGTCTCCTTTTACCCGCATGTGACCTACCAAATTAGACTTATAACCATGTGTGTACTAATATGATCAACACGACGGGTGCCACATGTTAAGCAGGATCTGCTCGTCCTTCTGGAATACCTGAGATCACCCCCAGCCTTTGGTTTTCTATGTTGTGTTTTGTGTACTGTCTGTTTGTCTTTTTCTTTTTGGCCATGGCGTTGTCAGTTTATTTTCGACTTGTGAGTTTGAATGTCCCTTTGGTATCCTTCGCCTCTCTTTCACAATGCAATTATAGTAATTTTTTATAACATAGGATTGTTATTTCTTGTATATTTACTTGTAATAAAAATTAAATGAGGGACTGCCTGATCTAAAATCAGCATTGTTTTTATTGAAAATGAATGTAAAATTCTGTCTTAGGGAGGAAATTTCATGGGCATGAAATTTATACAAGTTATACACTTTTACTCACTTTGACTTTGAGATGATAAACAGCAATAAAGGACTTTATTTCTTCTTTGTGAGTTTTCTTTTGAATGTATTTATTGATTTTGTGTCGTGGATTTATACCCAATATCATTTCTTTTCTATAATCTTCAATTTCTTTTTCAATACTGATTCACATGCAGAGCTTCGGAGATGAAATTAGTTTTTACTGAACCATGATAGTAACCCTTTTCTTGCGTCATATATATGTATGTAGCTGTCTACCCTTTTTGTACACAGGAATTTTGTCCTTTTTGTGCGTCCACAGAACAGACATATGCACATTCATGGCTCTACAATCTGTCGATACTTGTATCTTGGCATTGCACAAGGACATGTTTTTCTCTGACTATTAATGACGTCTCTTAACTAAATCTATCGGATGTTGGATGTGTATTGATTGATATTTTAGTCTTAGATGCATGATTTTTTTATTAGTTGTTGTTGGCTTTGAACAAGCTATCAGTAACTGCGAGTACTCTCAGATCTGTACTTAGTGTCTTTTTGTTGTAGGGATGTATAAGTTCCCTGCAACGTTCACTCTATGTTTTTGTTAGATGTATTTCTGCTTTGTATCGATCTAATGAGTTAAACCCTTTTCAACTGTTTTTATGGTTTTTTCTTATCGTGTTCTGTCCCAAATTAGGGAGAGGGTTGGTGCGCCTTCAAACTAGTTTAACACCGACGCATTCTGTATGTGCCTATCCCATGTCAGGAGACTTAAATTCAATGGTTGTCGTTTGTTCCTGTATATCATATGTGATTTTGTTCATTATTTTGTACATAAATCAGGCCGTTAGTTTTCTCGTTTGAATTTTTAACATTTTTCATTTCGGGGCATTTTATAGCTGTCTATGCGGTACGGGTTTTACTCATTGTTGAAAGCCACACGGTGACCTTTATTTGTTAATTTCCGTGTCATTTTGTCTCTTGTGGAGAGTTGTCTCATTGGCATTCATACCACATCTTCTTATTCATATATGTAAAAAAAAAAAAATGCCTACAATTTTAATGTTTCCACCAGATTTTCTTGAATAATTGAATTCATCAGAAAGTTACGAGTATTCAAGATAGAATGCAAGAGCCAATCATCTTGTATGTGGGTGCGGGATTGTTTGGGTTTTTTTTGGGGGCTACTAAAAACAACCATCTAACTGCCTTGGGGATTATGGTTTTAAATAGTGGTTTAATAAAGCCATAGACATGATAGATGGACTCTTTTATTTTTTTTTTTATCTTTTTTTTTTCAAGTGAGAGGGTAAAGAGCGAGTGGCAGCAAAACTTGCAGACAATCATATTTTTGTTCTTTCTCGCTCTGAAACTATTTCTTACGACCCAATGTTTAGTTAATAGTTTAGGTACCTACTTCTGGAAAAAAAAATTGTTATAAAAGAAAATTACAAAAAACATATTATTTGTGATGTGTTGCGGTCTCTTTTGAGACTAAGACATTATTTAAACCTTCGTGTCTTTATATTGCCACATATTGTCAAAATTTTATGTCAACATTATGAAATCAGACAACTGAAAGGGTACAAACAACCCTTATAGTGCGTTGACAGAAGTGTAAAGAATCGTCTTAGCTTCGATTTTAATCTCTCCAAATAACACTTTGCTTTAAATTGTCCTAACTTATACACAAATATATCTATTTTATTTTCCACAATGTCGTAAGAATTTTGTGTGGTCATGTTTTTCTTTAAAAATGGTTTATACACAGTTTTGATTTAGAAGAAAAACCTACATGGTTACAGAATACAAATAATAACACCATTACAAACACAATTCCATTTTAATATTCTTGTCATGGTTAGAAAATACATAAAGTAACACCATTACAAATTCATTACCAATTTAATTTTCTTGTACGTGTCTATAAATGAAACAAATCTATTTTATTTATAGAAACTTACCTGTGATAATGAAAACGTTACAAAAAATACGTCACTTTTTGTGACGTTGATCCGTTCATGTGACGTGCAGTTTATATTTTGTTTGTGGTGTCCAGGTGTGCTGTCGTAAATTCATGGGAGGTATTCGTTGTTATTCTGCGGTTTACATGTTGTAATGTACTATATTATTTATTTATGTATTTCTCTGTGCTGAGTGTTCTTGCGTTTGTTTGCACTGTATTCCTGCCACGTTGTGTTGTCATTTTAGCGTTTTTTTAACATTGCCATATAAGCAGTAGGTTTGACTAGCCATGAAACCAGGTTCAGCCCACCATTTTTTATTAAAATGTCCTGTACCAAGTCAGGAATATGGCAGTTGTTATCAGAAAGTTTATTTCTATGTATGTTGGCGATTGCTTTTGTTGAAGTTCAGTGTTTCTGTTGTTCAGTTGTTTTCCTCCTATAGTTGATGTGTTTCCCTCGGTTTTAGTTTGTAATCCGGATATGGTTTTGCTTAATCGAATTATTACTATTGAACAGCAGTATACTACTGTTGCCTTTATTTAATAAATAGAGTATATTGGTAAGTTTGCAACCCCACCTTTCTCAAAATGTAAACTTGAATATATATGATTACATTTCGTGAATATATTTTTTTTTCAAGCCATTGTCATCTTTCAACATGTTTAATTCAGTATTTTTTTGCATTTAATCTATAATAGATCTGGCTGTAAAAGTTATAAAAGATAACTAATTTTAATTGCAAATTCAGACACAAACGTTGGTTTTTTCTTTATAGTAGTATTTCCTACCTAATTATGTTTAAGCATTTAGTGCCTCTTGAAATTTGTTACTAATGTAGATACTGAAAACTGTTTTGATAGCAATGAAAAAGGAATAAGGTAAAAAAAAAGTTATTTTATCAAGGAAATTGATCACTCCCCTATCATCACAGTATGAGTAGTATTAAATCTTACTGTCAATAATAAGCACTTAACTAGTATATGAAAATATTACGCTTTTATATATATATAGATATTTTCAATAAGTGAAATTATATATGTACAAAGTTAATTTTCCATTTTGTCAGATAAGTCTTATTGTATAAAATCAAAATAAATGAAAAAAAAATAAAATTACTCGACATGTACGAATCGTAAAGTCCATTGAAAAACTTGCTCCACCAAGTCCAAAGAAATTCATCAAATTTAATGCATTGCATAATATAACAAAAAAACACATCGACTGAAAGTTTGAGTCAATTCACTAGTATAAAGGGAAGTCGACAATTCAACTGGAATGCACTCATCTAAAGAAATACATACCTCTTTGCCGTCGGCTGTTGATGATGATATCACAATGAGAAGATCATTCATCGATAGGGACTGATATGACAAAAAAGATTGACTAAAAGTTTGAGTTAATTAACTAGTATAAAGAGAAGTCGACATTTTAACCGCAATGCACCCACCAAAAGAAATACATACCTCTTTGACGTCGGCTGTTGATGATGGTATCAAAATGACAAGATCAGGTATCGATAGGACCATTGAGGAAGATAAGACTCAAAGTTTCTTTGATATTATCCCTCTGTCAAAGGTAAAACATTTGCCGATCTTTGTCATCAACTCGAGAACCAAACATCGTATTGTCCCTCTCTTCCAAAATCGATGACTCACTTACCGTTTTGATAAGAATTGGTTTGTCTCTTATCCAGTGTATCAATGCTTAAAATTTCTAAACATAAGTTGACTTGGGAATAGAGTTTGTCCAATCTCAGCTCCGCTGTTTTTCAGGAGTTACACTTGTTGTTGATGTATTTGTCAAACATGACGTCAATCTTTCCATCAAAGCAGTCGAACGGGGCCGAATATCAAACTTTACATTCTTGTAAAAAATGTCTCTATGCCGTTTTGTTTTTCTTTGTTGAAAAATTTATTTGTTTTATAGTGAAAAAGATTACATTAAAATGTTGACTGCTGTATCCCAGTTTATGACATTTTACCCATTATGTCCGTTTATTTTGCTCACACGTTGTTGTCAATATAATGGAATTATATGTGACTGTCATGTAAGTCAGATGTTTCGATACCTATAAAACCAGGTTTAATCCACCATTTTTTATATCAGGAAATGCCTGTACCAAGTCAGGAATATGACAGTTGTTTTCCATTCGTTTGATGTGTTTGAGTTTTTGATTTTGCCATTTGATAAGGGACTTTTCGTTTTGAATTTTCCTTGGAGTTCGGTATATTTGTTATTTTACTTTCTACACCAATGCGATAAAACATGCGATAAATCCCCTGACATAGACGTTTTAGTTATTTTGGTCCGCTATTTGTCTTCCTTGAAAAACACAAAAGAACTTTGGTTTGAAACAGGAACTGTAATTAGCACCAAGGATGCAAGACGATTTATACCTTTACATGAACTATACAATTCTTTGAAATCCATCGTAAGTCCATGCTTGCCTGCCGTGCATGCAATTTCAGGATGTCACTCCTCATCGGCATTGTTTGACATAGGTATAAACGATTTTCAATGTCCTAAACAGGTGTGTAGTGATGTGTCCGATTTAGTCAACCTGGCAAACTGTGGTGTTGATAAATCTTTTTCAGTTGCAAAAAAGCTTGTGGCTTTTCTTTACGATCAATTCAAACATACACAGTGACCTCAATGAATTACGTGTAAAAATACTTTAAAAAAATCTTAAAAAAAAACAATCTAAAAAAAAAAAAAAAAAACACCAACACGGTATCGATCCAGTGTTAAAAAAAAAAAACACCACTTTATAAATCTCATTCGTCCGAAGCTCATTTCAGGATTTACCTTCATCAGGATCGCTTAAAAGCCGAATGTTTGAAACCCAAGGATTTATAAGAACCGAAACAGTTGAAGAGCTATAAAACCAAAAAAGGACCTAACAGATATATGTGTCTCTGGCCAAGCTTTCCTTATTGTGAATCTACGTTAAAATAACATTTGCTTCAAGCATCTTTGCAGACGGATGGCAGCACAGCTTCCTTAACCATCTGTTAGATCTCCGTTAACGTTTGGACGGATAGATATTGATGGCTAGTATTTTGATTATCAAATGTCTTCGGACGTCCTACATGTCCTACAAGACCTCTGTTCTTGTGAAGAAAAGTATGTGTGCCCAAATGATTGTGTTTGCTTTGAGCTGAGCCTTTCATTTTTAGACCTGTGTTAATGCAGGGCAAGTTAAATGTGTGGAATCATTAAAACACGTCTTGTGAATTTTGACGGAAATGGCGATGCTTGCAATCAGGCTTCAGTACCCTTTGAAGTTTGTGGTACGTTGTAAGGAAAAAGGGGGTTATAGGAATAAAACCGATGTTGGAATTGACAGGAGACAATGTTATGGACGCATGTGATGCTCCAAGAAATAGCCTTCTGTACGGTGACCAATAGTTGCTAACCTTCAACGTCATTTGGTCTCTGGTGGAGAGTTGTCACAATGTAATTTTTACAAGAGAGGCAAAAGATACCAAAGGGACAAATAAACTGACAACTCTATGGCTTAAAAAGAAAAAGATCAACAGACAAACAACAGTACACAAAACACTACATAGAAAACTAAAGACAGAGCAACACAAACCCAACCAAAAACTGGGGGTGATCTCAGGTGCTCCTGAAGGGTAAGCAGATCCTGCTCCACATGTGGCACCCATCGTGTGGCTCATGTTAGTACAAATCGATAATAATCTAATGCTATTGTTCACATTCGGAGAAAAGGGAACGGGCTTGAAGTTACGAAATTTGGAACATATCCGCTATCATCTGTGAAACGGATATTCCACAACGGTCAACCAACTCATGATGGCGTCCGTAAAAATTACGAAGGGATGATTTCAACTTCACCACTTGGAACTCTTGGTTTAATAGCTTCCTTGTGAGTAGCAACCCTCTATCAAGGAAATCATGATATGAAATACAAGCCCTGTAATATCGTATCAACTTGGAGATATATACTCCGTGTGCAGGCGTTGCTGTAATGTTGCTACATAGAAATGGAAAGTTCACAATTGGGAAGATGAAATCATCTCTTTTGTCGTAAAGTTTTGTTTTCAACCTCAATATTCGACTCTGTCTGTTTTTAATAACTAAGAGTCTTGACAATTATTTTAGTGTTCTTGTATTTATATAACCTATACTGACACATTTTAAAATCAAAATATTGATATCAACTAACAAACGATGTTATTACATTTTTATTTGAATACTAGGCACCTTCAGATACTTTATTGTTGTTTAACTTTGTTATACTGTATAAGAGGATTACAGACAGATTTGCTGTACCTTTTCAGAACACCTGAGTTAACCCCTGATTTTGTTTGGGTTCATGCTGCTCAAACTTATGACCATGACGCTTTTTTTGTGTTTATTTTCATAGTTGCTGTCTTTAAATTTACCCAAAACAACCTGATACATAGCACAAATAAGTAAACTCAAGCTGGAATGAAAGAGAAGTTGTTGTTGCTGATTATTGTCATACAAATAGTTATATTTGTAATGGAGGAGCAAAGTTATATACAGTCACACAGCTTTTATCGACAACAACGAATCATACCCTTCTTCGAAAAGGGAAAAGTTCAGCCTCCAATGCAAATTGCTCGTAATTATCCAATTAGCTGTGCAAATATTGATCAGATCAAAATCATTGGAACAAATAGGGGATCCGGGGTGTCCAAAACGTCCGATATTTGCATTTTCAATGGATCAAAAGTTGTTATTAAAAGGCTTTCTGAAATACAAAAAGAAATAGGTTATGACACGGCACATATGTTTTTCATGAAAGATATCTTAATGCGTGAACAAATAGAACATTTCAGTTTGATACGCCTCCTCGGGTACTGCTTAAGACATATACACCGAGAGCACGAGTAGTGGAATCATGGTGATCTTACAGCCGTATATGAAAATGGGGAAAAGTCACACAGGAAATCCTTACAACGGATATGAATACTCGTTTGAGACATGCCATGGAAATAGCAGATTTTCTATTATATTTGAAACATTCTCCTTTGGGATCTCTGCGATGGGTAGATTTGAAACTTGAACATGTTATGATAATACGTAATAAGATCAAATTCATCGATTTCGATTATTTTCATAATCTTGAGAAGGGCTGTCAGAACATTACAACAGAAAAGTATCAGAAATGTGAATTCAATTTAACTTGCCAAAAAGTTAATGAAAGTAATTTTTTAAATTAGCGAGTGTCACTCTGTAGACAACTGTAACAGTGGTATATGCATTGGGTATAATGCTAAGCAGAATATACATTTGGCCAATATAATACTTTTCCAGCATTTACTAGAGCCTGATTCATTCCCTGGTGAGGTTAAATATGATATTCTTCAGCTACGGAAACAGCTTGACGAAAATTAAACTGATGCAGAAAATATAATAGAAAGACTAAAATATATACATGACACTATTCACCTTAAACTAAAAGGTACGTAGCATCCCGATGTACTGTCAGATCCGCTGTCAATATCCTCGTCAGTAAAGTTGTCTTCTACTGATAACATCATCAACTAACACAGTCTGAGGAGGTTTTTGTCAAATTAGTTTTTGGAAACGGTTTGAAATATAATTCATGTGTTTTTAAAGGTAATATTTTTTCTGTCAGTTATGGACCATTAATTGAATTAGAATAGAAAATATTGAATTATAGGTAACAAACATAAAATACAACTTATATTCAGCAGCTCCTGCATTCGGAGTATATATTTCCCCGTTGATACGATATTCCAGGGCTTGTATTTAGTATCATGATTTCCTTGGTAGAAGGTTGCTGCTCACAAGGAAGCTTTTAAACCAAGAGTTCCAAGTGATGAAGTTGAAATCGCCCCTTCGTCAATTTTACGGACGCAATCACGAGTTGGTTGACCGTTATGGAATATACGTTTCACAGATGACAACGGATATGTTCTCGTCCCCTTTTACCAGCATGTGACCTACCGAATTAGACTTATAACTGGATTTGTACTAATATGAGCAACACGACGGGTGCCACATGTTGAGCAGGATCTGCTTATCCTTCTGGAACACCTGAGATCACCCCAGTCTTTGGTTTTCTATGTTGTGTTTTGTGTACTGTCTGTTTGTCTTTTTCTTTTTTGGCCATGGCGTTGTCAGTTTATTTTCGACATATGAGTTTGAATGTCCCTTTGGTATCCTTCGCCTCTCTTTCACAATCCATTTTTTTCCATAAAAATGAATGCAAAATTCTGTCTTAGGGAGGAAATTTCATGGGCATGAAATTTATACAAGTCATTCACTTTTACTCACTTTGACTTTGAGATGATGAACAGCAATAAAGGACTGTTCATTTGCTCTTTGTGATTTTTCTTTTGAATGTATTTATTGATTTTGTGTGGTGGATCGATACTCAATATCATTTCTTTTCTATAATCTTCAATTTCTTTTTCAATACTGATTCACATGAAGAGCCTCGGAGATGAAATTAGTTTTTACTGAACCATGATAGCAACCCTTTTCTTGCGTCATATATATGTATGTAGCTGTCTATCCTTTTTGTACACAGGAATTTTTTCCTTTGTGTGCGTCCACAGAATAGACATATGCATATTCATGGCTCTACAATCTGTCGATACTTGTATCTTGGCATTGCACAAAGTCATGTTTTTCTCTCACTATTAATAACGTCTCTTTACTTAATCCATCGGATATTGGATGTTTACTGATTCATATTTTAGTCTTAGATGCATGATTTTTTTATTAGTTGTTGTTGGCTTTCAACTAGCTGTCAGTAACTGCGTGTACTCTCAGATCTGTACTTTAGTGTCGTTTTGTTGAAGGGATGTATAAGTACCCTGCAACGTTCACTCTATGTTTTTGTTAGATGTATTTCTGCTTTGTATCGATCTCATCAGTTAAGCCCTTTCAACTGTTTTTTATAGTTTTTTTTTATCGTGTACTGTTACACTACTGTCCCAAGTTAGGGGAAGGGTTGGTGCTCCTTCAAACCAGTTTAACCCCGCCGCATTCTGTATGTGCCTATCCCAAGTCAGGAGACTACAATTCAATGGTTGTCGTTTGTTGCTATATATCATATGTGTTTTTGTTCATTATTTTGTACATAAATCAGGCCGTTAGTTTTCTCGTTAGAATTTTTTTACATTTGTCACTTCGGGGCCTTTGATAGTTGACTATGCGGTACGGGTTTTACTCATTGTTGAAGGCCGCATGGTGAACTTTATTTGTTATTTTCCGTGTCATTTTGTCTCTTGTAGAGGTTGTCTCATTGGCATTCATACCACATCTTCTTATTCATGTTATTCATATATGTAAAAAAATGCCTACAATTTAAATGTTTCCACCAGTTTTTCTTGAATGATTGAATTCATCAGAAATTTACGAGTATTAAAAATAGAATGCAAGAGCCAATCATCTTGTATGACGTGCGGGATTGTTTGGGGTTTTTTTCTGGGGGGGAGGGGGGACTAAAAAATCAACCATCTAACTGCCTTTGGATTATGGTTTTAAATAGTGGTTTAATAAAGCCATAGACATGATAGATAGACTCTGTTATTATATTTTTTTTTTTTCAAGTGGGAGGGGTAAAGGGCGAGTGACAGGAAAAAATGCAGACAATCATATTTTTGTTCTTTCTCGCTCTGAAACTGTTCCTTACGACCCAATGTTTAGCTAATAGTTTAGGTACCTACTTCTGGAGAAAAAAAAATGTTATAAAAGAAAATTACAAAAAACATATTATTCGTGATGTGTTGCGGTCTCTTTTAGACTTAGACATTATTTAAACCTTCGTGTCTTTATATGCCATATATTGTCAAAATTTTTGTCAACATTATGAAATCAGACAATTGAAAAGGTTACAAACAACCCTTATAGTGCGTTGACAGAAGTGTAAAGAATCGTCTTAGGTTCGATTTTAATCTCTCCAAATAACACATTGCTTTAAATTATCCTAACTTATACACAAATATGTCTATTTTATTTTCCACAATGTCGTAAGAATTTTGTGTGGTCATGTTTTTCTTTAAAAATGGTTTATACACAGTTTTGATTTAGAAGAAAAACCTACATGGTTAGAAAATACAAATAATAACACCACTACAAACACAATTCCATTTTAATATTCTTGTCATGGTTGGAAAATACATAAAATAACACCATTACAAATTCAATACCAAATTAATTTTCTTGTACGTGTCTATAAATGAAACAAGTCTATGTTATTTATAGAAACTTACCAGTGATAATATAAACGTTACAAAAATACGTCACTTTTTGTGACGTTGATCCATTCATGTGACGCACAGTTTATATTTCGTTTGTGGTGTCCAGGTGTGCTGTCGTAAATTCATGGGAGGTGTCCGTTGTTATTCTGCGGTTTACATGTTGTAATGTTCTATTATATTATTCATTTATGTATTTCTCTCTGCTGAGTGTTCTTGCGTTTGTTTGTACTGTATTCCTGCCACGTTGTGTTGTCATTTTAGCGGTTTTTTAACATTGCCATATAAGCAGTAGGTTTGGCTAGCCATGAAACCAGGTTCAGCCCACCATTTTTTCTTAACATTTCCTGTACCAAGTCAGGAATATGGCAGTTGTTATCAGAAAGTCCGTTTGTATGTATGTTGGCGTTTGCCTTTGTTGAAGTTCAGTGTTTCTGTTGTTTTCCTCTTATAGTTGATGTGTTTCCCTCGGTTTTAGTTTGTTACCCGGATTTGGTTTTGCTTAATTGAATTATGACCATTGAACAGTGTATACTACTGTTGCCTTTATTTTCTTAATCCGTGCCAATTTAAGTAGTATATGTGTAATAGGTTTGGTGACATCTTGACTCTCTAAGGTAAACATATAATCAATAAGCATTCTTAACCCCTGATTATTTAAGGAACATATGTGTAGTAGGTGACTTTTTGAATCTCTAAAGTAAACATATACTAGTAATCAATAAGCATTCTTAACCCCTGATTATTTAAGGAACATATGTGTAGTAGGTGACTTTTTGACTCTCTAAAGTAAACATATAATCAATAAGCATTCTTAACCCCTGATTATTTAAGGAACATATGTGTAGTAGGTGACTTTTTGACTCTCTAAAGTAAACATATAATCAATAAGCATTCTTAACCCCTGATTATTTAAGGAACATATGTGTAGTAGGTGACTTTTTGACTCTCTAAAGTAAACATATAATCAATAAAAATATAATAATAAACCATATTTATAAAAGATAAGAAAAAGACATGCAATCATTACATCATGATTGACACTTTTAATTTTCACTTTATTCCTACTTATATATATATACATATACACAAGTCTAAATTGAAAACAACGTTCAAACTTATGATTGCGTTGGATAAAAACCGCAATTTGTATACGTGTGCATGCAAAACAAATTTCTTGTTAGAGGGGTCTAAATACAGCACAAACAACGTTTTCCAAAAGACCAAAAAAGTGAAAAAGTATATTTTAACAAAACGCATTTGACTAACAGGTCGAACAACAAATGTTCTGAAACCCTGCTGACTGCCATTGGCGATTGCCAAATAAACGGATCACAAGATGTAATAAATGGACCTTAACTATAAATCTAATACCAAACAGAAAACAATAAACCTGCGGCAAAGATGACAAGGAGACAATATTAACCTTCACTCAAATAAAAATAATTTCTACGAGGTGCAATACATTTGTTAAACATATTTTTATAGGAATATATGTAGGATGTAAACCATGTATTTCTATATGGGTAGGTATTGTTGTTACTTGATACATTTTTATAATTATTTTAATACACTTTGAGAAAGTGAAACAGTCTGACTGATTATTCATTAATCTAATTTTTATCTTGCAATGTCTATTATGAATTTGTATACGGCATTTGGGTACGGTCCGTTTTGTTTCTACCAAAGTGATTTGATGTTAGACTATATAAATTCTCGATTTGCCTTTGATTTTTATATAAAATGACAAGCTTAATCCGTTTGAGTTTTTATTCCTTTTTTCATCTTCTTTTTCTTGGTATTTTTAACTTGTGCTTCAAATTCACTTTCGGAATTAGTGTCCGTACTGACATCTTTTGAAGTTTCAATTATTGCAGTATTGATTGTGAAGTTCTTTCACTTGGTTCAGATACATCATTGTGTTTGTTGTCAGCTTCATTTTGAGTTTTGTGACATTATTTTGCCTTATGTTCTTCATTTTTGACAGGTAATGTATGCATTAAAATACAGGTATATCTGCTCTTTATAGAATATTTTGGCAGTGTATTTTTCTATCTTGTAAATCTAAGCAAGCTGCCTTTCAAAGGTTGTACTTAGAAAATTCTGTATTTGATTGACAATTAATAAGAAAGCCATCTTCCCTGAATCTTTCTCTGAAAGAACTGGTTACAAATACGCCGATAGACTCGAAGAAACATAAAATCTGACCATCATCGGCAGACAGTGGAATATTACACACAAACTTTGAAATATTCTGGTCTTTCATTTGCTGCAATTCTACGGTTTCTAGTTAAGACTCAGGTAAAGTAAGTGTGTGTATTACATTTAAATTTTTATTGATAATATGTGAATCATACAAAAGATTCATGATAAGGCAAAAATTAAATTTAGTTCGTTTGATGTTGTCTACCTACCCACCTAAAAAGCAGCCTACCTGAAAAATTTTATGACACAAATCGTTTCAAATTTTTTTAAAAGATTTTATCCTGTTCTAACGTCGTTTTCTTGTCTAGAACATGTAACTTATGTTGATGGCAAAAAAACCTCTACCTACCTACCCAACCCTATAAGACATGGGTAGGCGACATCAGACAAGGAATTTTTTTTAGGGTGGCCTCAAATAGTCTGGTAAAAGAAGTACACAATGTATATATATATAGATTAGGTGGTTCTTACCTCTTGCCTCCTGACAGAAAAAAAGTAGACAGGTTGGTAAAAGGATTTTTTAATATTTTACATGGACTATTTTGAGAAATTATCTGGATGGTGCTTAACCAAATGTGTCTGGGCATTAACAACTTTGCCTAACCAAAAATTTCAATAAAATTTGTTAGGGTAGGAACAAAATATTTCAATATTGAGATAAGAAACCATAGACATTTCTGAGTTTTTGAAACCATAAAAAATTTATAAAAAAATAAACTTCTTGTAAATTTATAAGAATGTGATGCAACATGACTTACATAGAGAAATTTTCCAGTGAGATCCTTATAAAGTAAGATTATTTAATGTCAGCAAACAAACTTCATACATTTCAAAAGATGGATTTGATAGTTTAGTTTTAGTTTAAACACATTTTATTTGCTTTGATTCGAAAAAGGGATGAGTATAAATAAGTGATAAAAAAATAGGTTAATTTGGTTGACCTATCCTGCAATGTGATACAAAATTGTCGCTTTTCCATTGTCTATTCATTAGGTCAATTATGACTTTTTAAAGTCCCAACATATTTCATTTCCTCAATGGCAATGAAGATATAGGATTTCTTGAAAAAATACTCACATTTTTCACATGAAAATTTTCTTTTTGTTACATTGATTCTATTCTGAAGTCTACCAAAAGCTTGAAAAATGTCTGATACTATGAGAAGTTTATTACGAATAGAGACACCCAATGTAAGGAGCTGGTCTCTATCTTCTTGATTTATTATTTCAGGGTAAATAAAGGCAACAGTAGTATACCGGTGTTCAAAAGTCATAAATCGATTGAGAGAAAACAAATCCGGGTTACAAACCAAAACCGAGGGCAACACATCAATTATAAGAGGAAAACAAAGGAACAACAGGAACACCGAAGTGCAACAAAAAAAAAACAAACTCTAACACACAAAGAAACGAACTATTAGATAACAACTGCCATATTCCTGACTTGGTACAGGACATTTTAAGAAAAAATGGTGGGTTGAACCCGGTTTCATGTCATGCCAAACCTCCCGCTTTATGACAATGTTAAAAAATATCGCTAAAACACAACGTGACAGAAATACAGCACAAACACACGCAAGAACATTCATAACAGAGAAACGCACAAGCAAATAACATAATAGTCGACACAACATGCAAACCACAGAACAACAACGAACATATTCCATCAAGGTAAAACACCACAGGATATCAAAAACCGTGACGCGCTTACGTAACTAACATGCAATCTCGAACTTTATACAATTAAAGTTGTTTTTGTTTTTTAATATATTTTAGTATATTTATCATACTCATTTAAATGTTTAGCTAAATCTACGAAAAAGATTTTAAAATGAAACACTGTGTCCCCTTTCTCCTTTGTGTATACTTTTTCGTGTGTTAAGAAGTCTTTGGGTTGAATTTTTAAATTCCCGAATAAATACCGGTTTAACTATCGACAGCTCATCAAGATTATTATGATCTTTGCTGTAACTTTTAGTTGCAGGTTTTGCAACAATGTCTGAATATGAACTGTCGGCCATTTTTTTTGTACACTTGTATGTTCTCGTATATAATTTATCGCTTTTAAGTCTTATTTAGACTGTTATATTCACTCTCTTTCCGTTCCTGAACGATGTTTACCGAAGTAACATATGTCTTGATGCCTTTTAGACAATATGTTAAATAGATATGTGAATATTTTTCGGCAACATGACATTTTCCGTAGATGTCTTTCGATGCCCCTTATAAAGTTCATTTTTGAACGTATGTTGCAATACTATTTAATGAGTGTACACATCTGTCATATTAAGGAACTCTGTGTTTATACCTTATTTTATCTATCATCCATGTTGAAATAGTTTATTCTTTAACCCTCCACCCAATAGAGACTGCATTACATTGTTCTGTTAAAAAGAATTGTATTTTCCAACATCTTTCGATTCAAAATATATCGAACACTATTTTGTACAGTTACCCTGTATCGCTCTTTTAACAAATCTATTGCATTCGTCTAATTATTTACACTGTTAAATTGGTAGCAATAATTGCGTTTTTTTTTTTTTTTTTTTCAGAATCCAATTTTCAGATTTTGTTAAGTAACCACGGATGCTTGTAGAATAACTTTGATGAGTAAACGATAATAATAACTGTATGACAACAGAGTACATGGTACAACTGAATATATTAGCAGAATCTAAATAGTCAATTCTCGCAGTTCAACAAAAAAAAAAATTACCGATAAAATGTACAGTATATTTAAATTTGCGCAGCGATTGTTACCTTTACAACATATCTTGGTATCTTTTGACAATGTTGAATTCGTCTTGCTCTGTATTGCTCGTGGTAAGACTGATACTAAATTGAGCATGTGGAGGCAATAATAAATTACCGATATTTGAATCTCATAAATCGATTGAGAAGAGAATTGCCTTTTATAGCTTGCTATGCTGTAGCGATTTGGCTCATTGTTGACGACCGTATGGTGACATAAAAGTCATATGATCTCCGGTAAAGAGTTGTAGCGTTGACAATCATGCCACATTTTCTTTTTTTTTATAAATCCAAGTAACAAAAATAACTAAGGGATTTATTTTTTTACGAGAAGGAGCAAGACTTGGTTGACGACAGGGTGATTCATTCAGGAGGATGCAACTCACGTAATGATTTCAATTTGTTCTATTTTGTAGGTAACTTTTTTATGTTTACCTGTTGTTCACTGTCTTTTATGATCCAATATTTTATACACAGAAGACTGAATTGGAATTTAATTGATTTAAAAGCCATTTCTGAAAAAAATACAGAATAGGAAATGCTTATCATACTATAAATGCATCAGGTATGGATTTCAATCTATAAAACATAACAAATGAAAATAAACTAGTTTTATGTCATCTTTGCGGCTGAAGCAACTAAATGTGTAAAGGTGTTGTTGCAATTGATATTCCAGATTCGTGGGTAAGAGTTTCAACAAATTAAAAGCTGTCGGAAACAAAATGCGGTACAACATGTACAACTAAGAACCTCAGATTTTAAAAATCCAATTGCAACATTGTTTCGCTAATACCTTAATGTAAAGAACGTGTCAATTTTGTTGCACCTGTTTGAACCAGTTTGTGGTGATACATTGTTTGATTTTATCTTTTTACAAATGTAAAGCTGAGAATTTTTTTTTTTCATAGGAACGGAAATTGAGAATTATTAAAAATTTTGAACACTACAACAGACCACACCAACAACAATTATCCAAATGCTGTAAGAAATATATATACTTACTTGGCAAAATTGAGATAGGTTATGTAATAATAAGTACTATTGATTGAATCGGGACGATGAACACCATTCAATTAAAATAAAATAGTCAATACATTTTGTATAGCATCCAACAAAATAAATATAAGATAACAAACACAGAAATAGATCGTATGAATTCAGGATTATATATTTATTCATTTTAAACTTATTTTTAAGATTTTCTCGCTTGTACCTTTAATGCTCGTTGTATATCCATTTCAATTTGATTGATACGTTTTGTAAATTAAACCCCATGCTTCTTATTTATTTGCAAGCGTGAGGCCATCGCTCCTGTTTATCATTATATACAACGTAAACACATGATATTGCCATCATAACCTCTTTTCAGTTTAAACCTCTTTAAATAAGATAATTTTGATAATAGTTCTAAAAAACTGCCATTACATAAACTCATCATAGATACCAGAATTTCAATTTTGACGACAGACGCACGTTTCATCTACAAAAGTCTCATCAGTGATGCTCGATTCAAAGGGTAAAATTGTCCAAATAAAGTACGAGTTTGAAGAGCATTGACGACCAATGGGTCAAATAAAATACTTTAATGTATTGAAATAAAAAAAAAAGATTTTGCAAATAACAGTGAATTATTCTCGAGGGCTTTTTCTTTTTGTATTTCTCAAAAATAACTTTAAGGCAGTATGGTTTATTCGTAGCTGACTAAAGTAGTCGTCAATTTATTTGTGACAAAATATCAGAAATACTTACGCGTTTAATATTACTATCTTACTTACTATTTCCCTGCGAAACTTTTCATGAATACTAGTTAATTATGTATAGTTTACCAGGGAAATATTTTTGTTGTCAGTTTCCTATGGAAAATATTCATTTGCGTGAAAAAAATATTCTTTTTGGCTATTTGTTTTCATAAAAAATAATCCTATATGAGATATTCCTTTATTCACTAATTGTTCGTGTTATTCTCTAAAATCAAACCTGTAAAGGTAAGCTGATTTCAATAAGTAATATTGAATCATGTTCATAAAACTATGCATTTTTCTTACATTATTATATGGAGGAAAGTAGAATTTCTATTGTTTCCCAAACACAAAACACGTTCCCCTTGAAAATTATTCAGTGTCTCAACAACAAAGAAGTAGTTTACTTGTGCATATTTTTCAAACGTGTCTATTATTTATTTTCAGTTCGTTATTATATTTATTTTTTTTTTGTATCCCCTGATTTGATGAATTGTTCTGATAGAGTCAACTGAATTTCAGTAGCAGCGCTATGTAGTTTTCAAACATTTTTTTTGAATAACAATCACATTCAATTGTTTTTTACCTAGATAATTTGTATTGCCATATTTTTTTTTTTTTGGAAATTTTCCATTTACTCTTACAAAAACCCCAAAACAACATACTCTATTGTGTATAGTCGTCATTAATGTAAATGCTAATCAAAATTACCTTATTGATCAAAGACATCTCATAATATAATATTGTTTATACGTATCCTCTCAAATGAAATATTTAACCAGTAGCATATAACTAAAGTTCACTAGTAGTACTAAATCATGTTGGTAAATCTCCGAATCTGTCCTACATTAATATGGATATCTTTGAATATGTATTGTCTTCCATGGAAACATTTTTGTTTAATGTTTCCTGTGGACATAATTCATGGATACTAATCGAATTTGTATTGTTTCCCAAGGAACTGTTTGTTGTTGTCTGCTTCACAAAAAAGAATACCTTTGTTTGTAATTTTCTTCAATTGTTATCTATATATATAATGTAGGAAAGATGCAGAGATTTATAAGAATGATTAAGTACTACTAATGCAACTCAATCATACGCTACTGCTTTAAAATTTCATTTTAGAGGATAAAAGGACAATTTCAAACAAATATCGAAAGGTTTTTCATTTACTATTGTTAATAATCCGTTTTTAGATGGTGATTTTCCCTTGGAACCATCATATGGTGTTTATATATCTCAGCTTGTTCAATTTGGTCGTGTATGTAATAAAGTATTTGATTTTAACAAAAGAAATCTCTGTGTAACTGAACAACTATTAAACCAGCATTTTCGACATAACACACTTGTCAAAACTTTTACTAAATTTGATTATCGGTACAAGGACATCATTCGTAAATATTATATACATATATGGAGTTATTTTCTTTCAGAACGATAGGTTTTCTTTTGAAGAATCAATCCCGACGATATAAGTTGCAATGAAATTTGCTTCAAAGCATAAAATAATGACCTGTGTAAGGTCATTATTTTCCCTGATTAAAATTGAAACTATAATTAACTTTAACATTTAATTCTTTTGATAGTTATCAACTGGGGCTCTACTTTTTAATATGTTTAATCTTTGATAGGTTTAAGCAATTATTTAAAGGCAATCTTTTCCTCCGACTGAAATACAAAAAAATCGTCGTTGACACACATAATAACTTTCGAAACACATGTTGTGAAGTTTTGTTAATTTATTGCTACACTAATCATGCTAATCGGACATTATGTGAGATGAATTTAATAATGCATAACGTTTCGTGACTTTTAAAACCATATAAAAATATGAAGATGTGTCATGAATGCCAATGAGACAACTCTCCACAATAGACCAACTGACACAGAAATTAACAACTGTAGGTCACTGTACGGCCTTCAACAATGAGCAAAACCCATACCGCATAGTCAGCTATAAAAGGCCCCGAAATGACAAATGTAAAACAATTCAAACGAGAAAACTAACAGCCTACTTTACGTACAAAATAATGAAAAAAAAATATGATATACAGCAACAAACGACAACCAATGAATTACAGGCTCCCGACTTTGAACAGACATACAGAATGTGGCGGGGTTAAACTAGTTTGAAGGCGCCAACCCTCCCCTAACTGGGACAGTGGATTAACAGTACAACATAAGAACAAACTATAACAATCAGTTGAAAAAGGCTTAACTCATCAGATGGATACAAATGGGGTGGGGAGATTGTAGAAAAAAAATAATCTGCTTTTCTCCGATAAAAATGTAATGAAAAAAGGAAAGAAAGACAACATGGCATCTCCATTTTATAGATAAAAGTTGATACAATAAATTACTAACAAAGTGACTTGTATTTTTCATAAACCGTAACAATTCATTCGTGTCTTGCTTCATGCAGTTACAGTGATATTGTTATTGTAACTTGATAATGATTTCTAAAGTTTATATCCAGATTGATTAGTGAGTTTTATTTCACATTACACATCAGCCGCATGACCTACCACATTAGAAAATAATAGCCCACTTTAGTGTGATCGGTAGAAAAGATGCAAACTGTTCACATCTTTGCCTAACATAATATATTTTACGGTATATTGGTCAGATAATGCATATTTAAGGTTTTTCTTGTCGTATAACACACTTCAGGGTGTCAGTATTGCCCAAAGAAAGACCCCCTATGGTCGGTCTTTCATTTGATCAATCTTGACATCCCTCGATGTGTTATACAACAAGACAAACCTCAAAATATGCATTATATATAACTAAATCAACGTGCAGACATTTTATACGTTTAGGTATTTAACATCCAATCTTTTATGGAAATATTCTAAACAAAGCACAAAAAATGTCTTCATCCACCTGAAAAGTTAACCAACCCATTAAACAGACTTATCCACAAAAGATATAGTTACGATACTGTTGTCAAGTCATCAAAGATGGCGGGTTTTTTTTTGTTTTTTTGTTTTTTTTTTGGAAGTAATATTGATTCGCTCATAGGGTTTTGCATCGGAAATAAACACATTGATTCTAATACCAGTTGTTGGCTGGTATGGTCATGTTCTTCTCGTATGATTCATTCATAGTGTCTCTTCTTCGGAAATGCACACATTTATTTTAAAACCAGATGTTGGTATAATACAGGTTATGTTCTTCTCGTATGATTCACTCATAGGGTCTTTTCATCGGAAGAATACACATTTATTCCAAAACCAGTAGTTGGCTTAATACGGGTTATGTTCTGCTCGTATAATTTATGATGGCATGATACTAAACCCTTAACGGAAGGCATTGTGTACCTGGCCATTTTCAGAAGGAAACAAACAATCAAAAGAACATTTCCCTGGGAAACAATACATGTTTCCCGGAGAAATTATTCATGAGTAATGATTGAATACATAAAGTTTTCAAATGAAATGATTTTTTAATGTTTGTTTCCCAGTGAAATAATCCATGATTACCAATTGAATATGTATTTTTTTCCGATGAAAACACGTTTTTGTGGTCTATTTCTTATGGAAATAATTCAGTTTCATACGAAAGCCAGAGAAATATTTCTTTTGTACCACTTCCGAATATTATAATTATTTGTGTAATCCTATTAAATAAAACTTTGAGAGGAGTTTAAAAAGTTTTAGTATTAAATTGTTTTTAGAAATCTATGCATTTTCCAAACATTGAATATGGAGGAAAGTCGAATTTCCATTGTTTAAAGGAAATTCCTCTTTAACAATTTAACAACATACTCTTTTGTATACATTTTACATCAATGTCAAGACCAAAGGAAATATCGTCTTCTCGAATCAGCGCATTATATAATAGCCAAGAGAATGGAAACGGGGATTGTCTCAAAAAGACAACAACTCGACCAAAAGGCAGAAAACAGCCCAAGGCTAACAATGCGAGAATATCCCGCACCCGGAGGCGGGCTTCAGCTTGCCCCTAAACAATAATGTATACTAATTCAGCGAAATGGACACCATACTAAACTCCAAAAAATACAAATGAACCAAAATTTAAAAACAAATAAAGAAAATAGCAACGGCTAGAAGTTCCTGACTTTGGACAGGTGCAAAAATAAATGCGGGTTGAACAAGTTTTGTGTGATCTCAACGGTCCCCCCTATACTTAAAGCCAGTGTAGAATAAATAAACACAAGCTATACCCACAATGAAACTCAGTTCAAAAGAAGTCCGAGTCCGATGTTAGAATAGGTAACAAAAAAAAACTAAGCAAAATGACAATGATCAATATTAATTAACAAAGGACTATTATCAGTAACTGTCATGCCAGCTCCAGACCTCAATTCAACTCATCGAAAGATTGTGTCTTCATCATATGAAATTAACTACAATCCCTCCCGTGAAAGGTTTAGTATCACACCATATTAAATTAAAGAAGAAGAACATTACCTGTATCATGCCAACAACTGGTTTAAGAATAAATATGTTTTTTTTCAGTCCAAAGACCCTATAAATATCAATTAGAAAAAATCTTTAATGACAACAGTATCGTAACGATATCTCTAGTGAATAAGTATTTTTGAAGGTTTGGATAGCTTTTATAGTGAATGACAACATTTTTATGATTTGTATAGAATATTACCATTATAGATGGGATGTGAAATACCTTAACGTACTCTATTTATTTCGGTGTTAAGTCTGAAAGTGAACTGAAAGACTGAAGATGACTTGTTATTTATTGTTCAGTCTTTTTTAGACCTGTACAGACCAAAATAACTAATTCAGTTAAAATATATCAAAGCTTGATAACTTACACTGAGTTGATATTTTTTGCGCATTGAAACCTGTTCTGACCAGTTAATTTTTTTTGTTTTTGTATTAAACATTACGTTCATCATGTTCATTTCATTGATGCATATGTTTTCCGCCAAATCTTTTCGAAATGCATTACCGGAGTTTTTCTATTAAAAAAAAATCGACTATGTTATGGTATTCAAACACTTTTTATACATAAAGTTTAAAATGATGAAATGCAACAATTTTCAAAATAAGAATATTTCGAATGGAAAAGGTTTATCGGCATAGGGTATAATTGTAGACAACATGTTCAGTTATTGAAAAATGAAGTACGCAAGAAAACATAATAGGACTATAATACAGGTACAAATGGATGAAATGAAGGCAATGCGATTCCTCCAAAATTCGTATGTCCACTTTGGTCTTATGTTTTTATGAGCACCATGCTCTACCAATAAATCAACAATATTATGGTGTCTATTTTGTGAAGCTACAAAAAGAGGCGATCTTTGAAACGAATCGATAATATTAGGGTCAGCATTATTTTGCAGAAAAATGTTCGCAAGTTCATAGTGTCCTCTCTGTGATGCCAGAAACAAAGGCGATCGATTGTATTTGTCGGTAGCATTTACTCGAGCGCCATTGTTCAAGAGCAATTCTACAACTTGGCATTGTTGTTCTTGTATGACTTTATATTCAATATGACGAAATCCTTGTATTGACGCTCCATGCAATGGTGATCTTTTCAATGTATCACAAAGGTTAACATTCGCTCCATTTTTTATGAGAAATCTTGCGATTTCTAGATTGCCTCTCTCCGCAGTTCTGAAAAGTGGCGTCGTATTGTCACTTTTACCTTTATTCACAGAGGCACCGAATTCTATTAATATTTTAACTGCATCCAGGTGGTTCAAGGATGCTGCTGTGAACAATGGAGATGATTTCCCATTATTACCATAATTGATGTCAGCGTTAGCATCTAGTAAAGCCTTAAGAACAGCCTTATTACCAGAATATGCAGCATTTAATATGGGCACATGTCCTAACTCGTCCATTTTGTGTACGTCAGAACCCATCTCTATGAGCTTCGAAATGCATCTTGATGCTTCGCCCACATCCATGTAAGCAGCAGTGAGGGGTGTTTTGCATCGATGTTTATTTCTTTTCTTGGTTTCAAAATCCTCCTTGGTCTGCAACAATGTGGCATTTAGACATTCATGCTTTACATTATTCAGTACTATATCTAATGTGTCTAAGTCCCCGCTGCAACATCCCAAAATAAGAAGTCTAGTTTGTTCACTTGTTGTTTCACCAAATATTTCACATGGCGAATCATTGTGTTTCAAAACGAGATGTAATAAGTACCGTAGCAGACGTTTGTGTCCATAAAAAACTACCCAACTTAGGACTCTGATATGGTATGTGACCGAATTATCTTTTTTAATTCTTTTGTTCATTAGTGTGTCTTGGCTTCTTGTCAAGGCCCTACCTAAGAACACGTCTTCTGTATTTAATTCTCTGAGCAGTTTTTCGCCCTGGTCAACAATGTTTGTACAATTTTTCTCGTATTGATTTTGAAGAAAAAGATCTGTTATTTCCTTATATGGTTTGTTCTCTAACATTTGTTTGAAAATTTTAAAAAACTTAATGTACTTTAACGCCGTATTTCTAAAAACGTAATTCAATTCCATATGCTGTATGTCGTTGTATATTCTCTCTGCTAATAAATGATAATCATGTTCTTGCAGTTGAATACAAAGAGTAGTATGCGCGTCTCCTACGGTAACCATATTTGCGATATAACTGGTTGACGAATATTTCAATATTTGATCCGGATACTGCTTCCCGTAGTGATAAGCCATTACTTCGAATAAACTATCATGAATGAATGAGAACTGGTTCCCAGCTTTTTCAGTGTATGTGCCAATCAATTGTTCTAATGCTTTCAAAATTGTGACACTTGAGGTTCCCTTATCTATTTCACAATGCTCATAAACGTCTTCTTTGATTACAGTCGCAGGAAAATTTGCCATTGAAAGCTTGCCGCCATTTATCATGCACATAACCAACGCTGCATATTGTGCTTTATTTCTTTCCTGATTTTTTTGTACTTCGTTGAGTAAACACTCATAAGGATGAGTAAAAAATCGAGCACCAATCATTTGATATCTTTTCTCGTTAGAGAACAACTTGCATAATAATGGAAACATGATCACAGCAGAATCCAGGGATAAAGAATCATACATGGCAGGGCTTACGCCTTTTTTCATGCAATGAATTTCAAGAATTGCCTTCTTATCCTCGTTTGATAGCTTGTTTTCTTCATGATCTACATCAAACGCATTTTCGGCAACTACCGACGTAGTTAGTGTTATGGTATTGAAAACAGCTTTCCTACATGTCATGATAAGTTTTGAACCACTGGTCTTCAAAAGGTTGATAATAGCATCAGCTCTGGATTCTAAATAGTTAATCTTGTTCATATCAACACCAAAAACTCCTAAAATATCGTCAATCACAAACACTTGTTTTGATTTAATGTCTCCATACAGTAATATCTCATCTGCACTGTAGATCGGTACAATTTGATACTTCTCGTTTTGTATTAACTTTAGTGCAACATGGCGTGCAATCGAAGTTTTTCCTGATCCTGGACTGCCAACAATTGTTATTTGGCTATTTTTGCTAACACTTTGCATGATTCTTTCTGTTGAATGTGTAACAGAAAAAACTTTATCATTTCTTTTCCACTCATTTATAATAGTATAATGCTGTTCTGAAATATAGCATTTAAAAGAAATATTAAAACGATTACTTAAGTACTTTGTTGTTGTTATTCAGATTGAATGAACATTATTCCCTATTCTTGGACGTTTTTGTTACAGACAAAAAAAAGCATTTTAAAAAATGCCTGATAAATTACTATAGTAATTATTATAAATATTATTATTATTATTATTATTATTATTATCATTATCATTATTACTAGAAATTCGAAAGATGCCTTTTCCCTTACTTGAACCCATGTCCAAAGTCAGTAATACCAACTTTTTAATATTATTTAACCTATTCAATCTCTTTTTTATCGACGCCGACTAGTCGAGCTCTGAATAGGACAGTTCAACTAATTTCCTGCTTTTAAAAATTTATCAGAATTAAGCATCAGTTGTAAGTATATTGCCGCTCCAGTTCCCGATAAAAGAACTACAAAAACCTAGTAAACGGCTTCATTACTGCCATTGATGATGCTCAATACGACTCATGCACCAATACACGTCCGTCGTTTGTAGAAAATGTACTAATCTTCACTCTTGTTACATGTGTGAAGGTAAGAACATTTAGACTGATAACTTCATGACGGGAAAATTCGAAACGCGTCAATTCTATTTGACAATTACCTCCAAGGTCATATGATTTTTCGACCAATCGGAAAGATATGATATAATTTCACTAACAGACCACTATATCTTGCAAGCTATCTTTAAAAATAAAATGTACATTTGATTTATTACGTAAGGAACCTTTTAAGAAAGCATTGCTACAATGTATGCTCCATGTTAATATAAAGCTTTTATTCTTTAAAACAAACTCTCCTACTCATGCCAGTTATCATTCCTATGACAACCAATATCATCTGGTTTGGTTTTTAACCCGAAAAAAATGGACATTGATAAAACGGAACCAAACATTGACACCGTTAACATGGTTAATCATGCTTCTCTCATAAATTGAATGAAACATCTTTTCATAGGAATTTCCGTACATTATTCTGGTAGTATGGGGCCTGAATATTCATATGCTTTAAAGGAACAAAACATATATTTTATTTTCCAAATGATTCAACATGTTTTAAGTGAACGTATGTCATTGCTGCAACATACACCACCAAACCAGCACCGAACAAGGAAAAATGAGATATAGTTTCCATCATTCTTATAATAACAGTCTGCATATTACGGCTACATGTATAGTGTGTGATCAGATTTTGTGAGGGAATTCGATGTTTGCTACACCATGGTTCACGCAAATGCACTTTACGACAATACTACTGAATCAAACAAAAATGAAATATTTTTCATTATTTCAAGAAATTATTTTGCTATGTATCGTTGTTCTGGTGTTAACATGGTTACTGAATTATTGCTTCAGTAAGGCACTTTTTTGGTATTAAGTCAATAGTTTTGTGGACTTTTGAAGCCAAAATATTCTATAACTTCAAATACGCTTATGAAAGATAAAAAAAAAAAAAAAAACTATGCCAAAACAGACAGATAGGTCTTTCAAAATCTAGCAAAATGTTTGGGTGATAATTGTTTTGTAGGAATGACAAGAAATTGTCTAAAACAACCTGTCATTTTCTCAATACCCAATTTGCCCCTTACACTACACCAATTTTGATATGGACTGGTAATTGTTATTGAATATTACGCAATTTAATTGGATGAAATTGATATTGTTCACCTTTATCTGTTTACCTGTTAAATTGGTCCTGCGTGTATAATGTCAGAACGAAATCTTATTACGCAACAGTAATTGTTTATAAAGAAGGGGATGGCAATTGTAGATCTGAAGTTAATAATTCTGTTAGAAATGATAAAACTACACTTGTTTGTGAACTAATAATTATAGTTAGAATTTGTCTTTAGTTTTCTGTCCTCCGTCTTTATTAAAGTCGAACAAATTTACTCGCTGTTTTTTTTAATAAATACGATACACACGATGTTCTATTCTAAATATATTATATATAATTTAACTTTGAAGTTTCCTTATCTGAATAATTTAGCATTTATATATGATTATATCCTGTTTATCAAAAACTTGTTATCTGAAAATAGGTTTATTTGAATTTTTTTGTACGTGTACAGTTATTCAATTGATCTTCAAACTGGACACTGGACGTTTTCATGTTATGTTTATTAATGAAACAAAACGTATAAGAGGTTTGATATGCCAGTGCTTAATTTTGTACAAATTTTCGTAGTAAAGAGAATTTTTACAATATGAAATAGCGCATTCTTCAGAAAATTTAAAACAAACTTTCAGGCCGTTAGCTTTCTCGTTTGAATTGTTTTATATTTGTCATTTCGGGGCCTCTTATAGCTGACTATGTAGTATGGGTTTTACTCCTTGTTGAAGGCCGTACGGTGACCTATAGTTGTTAATTTCTGTGTCATTTGGTCTCTAGTAGAAAGTTGTCTCATTGAAAATCATACCACATCTTGTTATTTCTATATTTACAGATCATTCGTATTATTTCTTTGGAAAAGTTTTTTTCTGAAGACTTATTGTTATATATATTTTACGCACGTATATTCAATATAAATGGCTTGTGTGTCTTTAAAAAATAGAATTTTAAAAATGTTGTAAAGTTGTTATTATTTTTATTTAACCCAAACGAATGAAATGAGTTATTGGAGTAAAACCATGTGTGTACACAAAAGGTCAACTTGATCAATTTAAGGCCGGACTCCTCAACCTTTTAAAATCTTGTCAGACACTGTAAAAAAGTTTAAACAGCGAGGATTTGTAAATTACAAAAAAGAGGTCAACAGTGTTGAATAAATTAGATAGAATATTCATTATTTTTAAACATGTCAAAGTAGCGACTTCGCAACGATGGCATAGAACTCTATTTGTTCCAAAAAATTTCAAAAGAAGCAAATTTTCCTTGCAGATTTGCTTTGACAAAACATCGGGAACATTTGAGGAACAATAGTATATCCAAAGACATTTAACGGAACTATTATCAATTATCATACAAGTGGGAGGTTCAGAAAGCTATAAAACCAGGTCTTCGTCATTATTTTCTTCGGAAAACGCATCTAACAAGTTCGGAATGTGACAGTTGTTTCCAATTCATTCCATTGAAAGATTTAGTCGAGCGTTTGATTTTGTCAGTTTTTATGAACTTCCACCATTTTTGGAATTTCCCTTGGAGTTCTGTCTTATTGTTAAATCTTTTTTTTCAAAACATTTGAAATTGATTTGGATTAGCACATACTTTCAAAAGCTATAGATGTGAATATAAATGTAAAACGCGTTCTAAATGTGTAATATCGGCCACTCCTTGTTCATGTTGTTGCCACGGTAATAAATGATTTGTATATTGAGACCTATATTAGCACCATAAGTTGGTCTAGTTATTTTATAGAAAGATGATCCAAGTATCTATGCTGGTAAGTTTGGATACAGGGCTGTCTGAAGCTTCTGAAATGATACTAAATTGTGTTCCCAATAAGTGTAAATGTGGACCTTTGCGACATTTCTTCTACCATATAATACACCTAATAAGATGATCAGTAACAAAAATGCAGAAGGCATCTTATCATGTTTTTTTTGAAGATTCAAAAAAATTGATCATGTTCTGTCACCACAAAGGAACGGCACAAATTGACATATCAGAATGAATATTTACCTCGCCGTCTCAATATCCACCGATCATACAAAGCCAAATTATATCGTTATGGATAATCTTCAATACATTATGGCTTGAGAGCTTAATTCAATTTGGTCTTTTAGATTTTTTTTTCAACAGGGCTTAGTAAAATTTGCATAAAATCACTGTCACTCTGTATGGCAACTGGTTGGTATACATTAACGACGTTTAACAGGGTTTCCCGGTCATAATTGTTATGTTTGAAAAGGTATTGTACCCTTTTTTATAGAAAGAAACATTTTAAAATTTTAAAAACAAAAACCCGACTGTTTTGTTGAATAATGAAGGTACGTTTTAGCCCAATAAGAATATTATGAAAATATGCTTATAACATACCCTCCATATGTTTTATCTGGAGACTTTTTTAGCTGACTATATGGTATGGGTTTTGCTCATTGTTGAAGGTCGTACGTTGACCTAAAGTTGATTACTTCTATGACATTTGGTCTCTGGTTGAGAGTTATTTCATTGGTAATCATACATTGTACCACGTCTTCTTATTTTTATATAAGCGTTGAAATTTCTACTTCAGAGAGAGAGAAAAAAAACGGAAATTGTTAAGATGGGAATCTACAAAGCATCATCATGACATGCCACCATGCCTTCCAAATGTTCCACAAAAAAAAAAAAAAAATAGGAGTTACAATCGTTTTTATAATTTCCCTAAAAAATATCATTGTATTGAAGATTAAGATGAAATTTGAAAATTCTCTTATCAAATCAAGTATCACATGTGACAACCACGTTAGCGTTGTTGTCGGGATTACAATGAAATAAACTATTCTTGGTTTGACATTCGTCATGTAATTGCTATTATTGGTAGATAGGCAATTCAGTTTTAATAAAAAGTCTTCAATGTTTTTCCAATATAACATCAACTTATACAGGGTATACCACCATTCCCCATGTAAAATTGAAAAATCGTTTGAAAGAAATAATCCACAGTTCTTTTCAATATAACATTGCTATAAATTTATTGCTTTAATTTGGGATACCATATGGCATATTTTGTTAATAGTGACCAAAAAAGTAAAACATGCTACACAGAGGAACAAGTGATCAGTATATTTGAGTTTCTTATTGACAACATATTTGTTGAATTTGGAGGTAGACTTATTCAACAAATTGTCGGTATTTCTATTGAAACGAACTGTGCGTCTCTCCTTGCCGACCTCTCCTTATTTTCATATGAGTCGGAAATCCTTCAGACACTTGTCAAAAACAAGAAGATCAAATAAGCCAGATCATTTAATTTCACATTCAGATATATTGATGATGTTCTTTCCATTAACAATCCAAACTTTTCTGATTGGGTTTCATTAATATATCTTCCAGAACTAGAAATTAAAGATACAACAGACACGGCTTCCTCCGCCTCATTTTTAGACGTATACCTAAAATTTGACATAAGCGGTCATCTAAGTACCATAATCTATGACAAACGAGACGATTTTAATTTTGAAATTATAATTTTCCCCCACCTTGGTAGCAATATACCAACTTCACCTGCATATTGGATATACATTTTCCAACTCTTTCGATATTCAAGAACTTGCAACTGCTCCTCTGACTTTATAAAACGTTACCAGTGTCTGAGCAGAATGTTGATTTACCTCAAAGAACGTCTCGTCCTTTTTTCTAAAGAGGTTCATCGGAATATACCAAGACCTTGTTAATAAATATTCTGTATCAACTTCACAAATAATACATGATGGTCTTGGAATATATATTCTAGGTACTGACGTTGTTTATCATCTTAATTACGTGTGATAGTGTTCTTTTTATCTGTCTTTATATATTTTGAACCTTTACTGTTTAGTCCATTTTTGGCGTGGCTCGGTATTTATACATCCCGCCATTGTGTTATTGTGCTATGGTTATTTTTTGTATTCTTGTCTTTCATTTTTGCTTATGTACTTTGTCTATAGCGTGTCTATATGCCTTTTTTCTGTTTTGATATAGTTAATTGTTTTTTATAGTAATTAAGATTATAACACAATGTTAACTGCTGTACCCCCAATTTTTGACAATTTTACCTATTATGCCTGTTTGTTTTGCTCACACATTGTTGTCAATATAATGGAATTCTGTGCAATTGTCATACAACATGTACAAGTGAGACGTTTGGCTAGCTATAAAACCAGGTTTAATCCATCATTTTCTAATGCCTGTACCAAGTCAGGAATATGACAGTTGTTTTCCATTCGTTTGATGTGTTTGAGCTTTTGATTTTTGCCATTTGATAAAGGACTTCCCGTTTTGAATTTTCCTTGGAGTTCGGTATTTTGCTATTTTACTTTCCAATACTACTATATGAGTACACAATTGTGATGTATGTACAATATCATAACCTAGAACCTGTTTCTATTATTGGCAAAAATCAAATCCAAATAGAAAAAATTCACAAATATATTCTACATAAATCTTACCTCTGATATTTTTTGGAATTTTCATTTCCTCCTCGAGTTCCTCTGTGATTTGTCTTCTAATGCTTGCTTTTCCTTAAATAAATAAGTACTCTTATGCAACATCGTTTCATGTTTATATTTATTGCAGGGCATCAACTCAACGATATATGGTCTGCCAACGTGCTCGCAAGCGCAGACGTCGTGTGACGAATTTTAAAAGTTATGATGTAGCGGGGTTTTTCTTTATCTTCCATTAGAAAAGAGATAGCAAAATCGTATTTAAAAATGGCAGCGATATAGCCTTTTTGCGCTGATGCGACATAAGGCAAACATCTATTTTATTTAAAGATTTGCGAATATCAATTTTCGATTTGATGGTTTACCTTATTGCTTTGCCGTATAACAATTTCAATTTGCTGCTTAATTCAAAATCTAGTAAAAAAAATGAAGGACAAACATACGTAGTTTCAGGAGAAAGACAACGAGCAAGGGACAACTGATTTAAAGAGTTATTTCTTTTTAACAACGTTAACTTGCAATTCCCACAGGACTTTCTCAATGTTTTAGAGTTAGGTTGATGCATGCGAAAACTGACAATTTCTTCTTTTTACATATTACATATTATGTATGTGTCGTTGTCTTGGTTAATGTTTTAGCAGTGTCTTGCATTTTGAAAACATTAGACTATTACATACGTTTTTGCCTTTTTATCTTATCCAATAAACAGTTCATCTCATTTACGCAACATGATGTCATGAAATACTTTTCGCAACTTCGTTTGACGTCTTCTCCGCCAAGTCTTTGAATAATCTAAGTTAATAAAATAGTTTTAAAAGGAACGATGTGTTACAAAGGATAATCTAATTAAAAGCGGCATGTCAAATAGAAATAAAATATATAAGATGTCTGAACATGAAGCAACGAGGGTAAGTGACATTTGAAGTAATAGGACTACCGTTATAAAAATAAGGAGATATGGTATCATTTCTAGTGAGACAACTATCCAACAAAAATCAAATGAAGTGGATGTAAGCAATTATAGGCAACCGTACGGCCTTCAACAATAAGAAAAACCCATACCGTATAGTCGGCTATAAAGGCCCCCGACATGAAAAATATGAAACAATTCAATTGAGAAAAATAACGGCCTAATTTATAACTAACCAATATACAAAAAAAAAATACAGACATGAACCAACGACAACCACTGACCTACATGCTCCTTACTTGGGACATGCACATAAAGAATGTGGCGGGGTTAAACATGTTCGTCAGCTCTCAACCCTCCCCCTAACCTGGAACAGTGGTGTAACATCACATAATAAGAACAAACTATAAAAATAAGTTGAAAAGGGCTTATCTTATCAGATTGATACAAAGAAGAAAACCATCTAATAAAAACACAGACCGGACGTGGCAGGGTATTTATACATCCCTAACAACAAAAAAGACATAACATACAGATCTGAGAGTATTCGCAGTTATGACATGTAGTTCAAAGTCAATAACAACTAATAAAACAAATCTTGTATCTAAGACTAAAACATCAATCAGTACACATCCAACATCAAATGGATTAAGTATAAAGAGTCATTACCAGTCAGAGAAAAATACGAACTTGTGCAATACCAAAATTTATCTATTGACAGATTGTAGTACCGTGAAAGTGCATATGTGTATATTATTTTAACCCCGCCACATTCTTTATGTGCCTGTCCCAAGTCAGGAGCCTGTAATTCAGTTGTTGTCGTTTGTTGCTGTGTATCATATTTGTTTTTCGTTCATTATTTTGTACATAAATTAGGCTGTTAGTTTTCTCTTTTGAATTGTTTTACATTTGTCATTTCGGGGCCTTTTATATCTAACTATGCGGTATGGGTTTTGCTCATTGTTGAAAGCCGTACGGTGACCTATATGTGTTAATTGTTAACCAAAAGCAAAAGTGTCCATTCGAAAATTCCCGTTTGAAGTCAGAATTATAACTATGAATAGCCATTCGTTTTAAAAATGAGAGTGCGTTGATGTGGCGTTAGGCAAACACCAATCAATCAATCGCAGATGATTACTAATTCAAGATATCCCGCCCAAAATTTTAAAAAAAGCCAGCATCTATGAAATTTCAAGCTGAAATCCAATAACATTCCCGTCTTTCATTTGGAAGTAGATAGTGACAAATAAAGATAGACAAAACCATGTACAAAGTACATTAGGTAAGCTTAATCAATAGATTTACAATTTGATGGACATTCTTATGAATAAAACTACATGTAGAATACATGTCAATGAGACAGCAACCCAACAACACAAATAACCAATCATCATAGATACCAGGATTAAAATTGTGTACGTCAGACGCGTGTTTCTTCTACAAAAGACTTACCAGTGACGCTCGAATCGAAAAAGTTAAAATGCCAAATAAAGAACAAAGATAACGAGGATTGAGGCCAGACAAAGGCGAACAAAATGCTTTAATAATAGACAGGTGTCAATACAATATGTCAAGCTATATTTTGCTCATAATAGATACTCATGAAAAACATGTTAACATGTGTTGTTGTTGTTGTTGTTGTTAAAAATAGAAAACAATGCATTTTATTAAAAATATACAATCCAAATTTGTTTTGAAGTCTTTTGATGTTATCATCCGACGTGCTTAGAAACAAGTAATGAAGTATATTTTGACAAAACATCAGGGCTCTCGGTCATAAAACTTTACTCAGTACTCTGAGTACAAAATTTGTGCTCGAAACACCAAATCCATGATTTTGATTGGTTGATTTCTGAGTCTGAGTACGAAAATCGTGCTCAAAATTTTTATGACCGCAAGGCCAGGACACTCAAGCTGTAATCGAACATGTGAAAACAGAAATATGCGTCCATAGGACACCAGTTATGGTCTGTAGGATAAGTTGTCTAGTTTCAAGGCTTGGTTGTTTTTTTTTTTTTTTAAAGTTCGGAATTCAAAATTCTACGTAAGATAATGTTTTTTTGTGATTTTACCTACGCATGTGCAAATATTCCATATATTTTGAAAAGAATTAAGATAACCAAAATTTATTTGTTGTGATAACCGTCTAAAGATCGTAACGTAGAAGTTTTAAAAAAGTATTATAGCAGTTTGCAAGAGATTTAATTGACTAGCAACGAATATAGATTCGTTATAGACAACCCAAAAGAAGCATATTTAGATTAGTAAAAACAAAAAAAATACTGCGCAATGTTATTGAATGTCAACCATGGGCAAATTTATACTTAAATTATCTATTTTTCAGCAGTAACAGATTTTATATTAGGATGACCTGCTATATGCAGTCCTTGAATAATGTGAACTTCCTAAGAAAAAAGTGTGTGGTCGAAATATAAACCGTGTATGATGCTAGTGGGAAGTTACACAAGAACTGTTTCATATCTGATAATGAAAAAAATGAGTACGAACACCCAAAATGGAATCCGTTGTCTTATATTTGCATTAACTAATCAAATATAAACATCCACATTAGTAAAATCGAAATCTTAGTGTACATTGGTTTAATGTTTTACTATTTTTAAAAGGTTATAATGATACAGCTGTTTATTTTTTCTGAAATATTAGTTGGGTATTTCATTTTCTCCAATCGACAACAGTATATATATGACCATAGATATCAATACAATTGAAGTGATATTAACGCTTAAATCATATAAAAAATTAGATATAATTCAGATACTTACATTTGTTAACTCAATAGCCAGATGACTGTATTTTTCTTCGCTAATTTCCTCTTCTTCTACAATAAAGTTCATGTGTACCTTCAATTGTGTCAGGTCTTTCTGAACTGTGTTATCTTCTATGAATGATTCAACCTTTGGTAGTTCCGCTCTGTCAATAGCCACACACAATGATATCATGATGGACAATCCTAGACTGGTACCAAAACTTTGATGCTGTGAAGCTAATACGAACGTAGAGGTTAATTTGTATTCCAAAAGTACGGAATTGAATTTTGAATAAGATAACAGTAATTTTCTCGTGAAAGTACATAAATAAAAGGGATGTTTAAGAAAAGTTAAAAGACACAAAAGGAGCAATCACATATTTAAAAATGGGAAAAAAACATACCCAAAAAAAAATGCATTTGTCAATAAATTATTGAATCAAATAGTAAAAATTTGAGGAATATGAATTCAACTACAGAACTAGGGTAGAGTGGGTGACACATATTCGCCGCAAAATTCGTTCATTTCCACCTACATCCGACCTACATTCGAATATTTGAAACTTTTTATGTAGGTTTCAGAAAGTTTACTATATGAAAAAAATGTTTGATAAAGGAATTCTCTTCAAAACATTGGTTAAATGTTTTAAAAATGAACACAAACTCAAGAGGAAATCAAGTTGTTCTTGTACCAAGGGGGACACATTTTCGCCGCAATGTATGATATGACCATCCTCATTATCCTTGTATATTACAAAAATAATTGTTTGCAATTACATGAATTAGCTTGAGAGATCATTCCTATACGATTTTTCTAACAAATATTTACTTTATGAATGCGCATGCGTGTCATATAAATCATACATAATTTCCAAAATCGTTCAAAAACACCTGCGTATTTCTTTATATGTGCGAATAACATTGGAAATGGGGTAAAGAGGAATATTAACAGTTCGAACATTACAAACAGCGTTTAGCATCTATTTAGGCAAGTATTGTGTAAAGGCACACGAAATTTACAGAAAATTGCAAAAACGGCGAAAATGTGTCCACGGCGAATATGCGCCACCCACTCTATGCTACTGTGCCCTTGGGATGTCAATGATGTATATTTCTCTAATTCTTACACGATTTTTCCTTCTCCTAACCTGTTGATTATTTTTATTTAATCAATGTCTGGTTCGATTGATTTCAGTTCTTCATTGGTCAAAATTCGATTATGACTTCAAATTGTCTTACTTTCTTCTGAATTTCCTATTGTGACGTCATGAAAAAAGGTGACCATGCCTGATGACGTCACATGGAAAGAACACATCATTTTGCAGATTATTCGAAAAGAAAGATTGAGTTTGTCTACATATCATTTAAAAATCAACAGAGAAACAGATTCCACCACCAAATATTGTGCTATACGATATTTATCCACTCTCAACAGTTAAATTTAAATATTTCAAACGGTCGTCGAGCCTCGCGTTTTAAATTTAAACATTTAACTGTCTCGAGTGGATAATATCGTATCACAATTTATACAGTGGTAGAATCTACATATATCAAATTGACAAATAAACAGATAATAGACAGAGCAATTTCCCTAAAATTATGGCAATCTCATAACTATCAACTCATACAATTTGGAGTGCTTATTATACACGTTATACGTGAAGCTGAACTTAACGTTATATTAAATTTTATATTCTTTATTTACTATGAACTTTATGGACACATACATATGAATGAGTGTAAACATTTTATCATGAATAGCTACATAATGCGTATCTAATATGAACCTTACCCTGAAATAGCTTTTTCGTGTATTGGTAAATTTATTAAAAACTGATTAGGTTTCAAAATTTTTTTTTTTTTTCAAATATATATCTAGCGGTAAATGCAGTAATTTAGAGTGGTCTTGCTTGTCATCTATCCAGATATGTTCAATAATTTTTAATCCATTAGACATTTTCTCCTTATCGTTATGTTATTAGCAGCTACCGAGCACTCTGAAAAAACTCCCAGTAGCATTCTGACAAATAGAAAGTATGCAGAAGATGCATAATTAAATATGAAAAATGTCAGATTTAAAATTTTATTTAATTTACTTTAACTATTACAAGGTTTTTCTTTTTTTTAGCCATGGCGTTGTCAGTTTATTTCGACCGTCAATACTTTAACGGAAATGAGAACATGTTTTTTTTATAAAGGTGTGTATGTAAAACTTTAAAAGTATAGCACTGCACTGTTTTTTTTTACATCACTTTTATGTGTAGAACCTTCCTGACAGCAGACTTTCTTATATTAACATGCTTTCTCTGTAGTGTAGTGCATAAAAAAATAACAAGAAGCTACCAAAACTGTAATAGAGTACACCTGACTATACCAACCAACAACAACCGGCTCCTTCCGATATATAGACATACTAAAACAAACAACAACGAACTGTACATGGCACACATAGCTTGAATTTGTAATTAAAACTAACCATGCAAGGTGGTTGGATTAAAAACAATTATGCGTAAAATAACAACCATTTTGTCTATTTGACTATATGTAGTGAAAGTAAATAACGCAATAAAAAACCCTGCACAATTCTGTTACTAACGGAATGGCCACTGACATGCATATGTTAAGCCCTGTTGGCAATGCTACATAACATTATCACGCTTAAAAGTGACATCTGGAAAATAAGTTACATTCTAAGCCAGCTGTAGCATATAAAGTAACATTTTAATCTATTTGCTTGCTCCATCATTCTTAAGCATTTAAAATTGTCCCACTAAAATCTTAGTGTTATTTGTTGTTTAACATTAGCATTAGTAGATCTAGCATTTTCAACAGAATTTCCAAAACAGTCGGGAAAGTGGATGCAGCTGATATTTAATTGATATTTCTATTATGGAAGTACGAAAAGTGTTTACGGAACTGCGAACATAATTTTAAAAGGGTGGGGCTGAACAATCTTTAAAATTATAGAACTGCTCTATTTCTTTTTTTTTTTTTTTGCATTCATACATACAAACTATATGACAAAGGTTTGTTGAAATATAAAATTGGAGTAAAAAAGTTAATTTTTTTTTTTTTTTTGTGGTTTTTACCGTTAGTATATCAAAGAAGGTTGGTAGACGTAAATGCTTTATCAAAAGGTGTAAAAAAAAAATGACCCTTTTCACTTTTAAGGCGTTTCGTTATAAATCTATAATGTATCAACCAGAACAAAAAATAAATGTTTGAATAAAACGTCTCTTTTTTCTTTCAAATCGTATCGTACGAAAACGTAAACAATATAATGGTTTCCGTTTTGAATTTGTATGTTTTTTTATCTTGTTTAAATTTGAAAAGTACCAGTGCAGCGTGTAAAGTGTTAATATATAGATATAAGAAGATGTGGTATGAGTACCAATGAGATAACTCTCCATCCAAGTCACCATTTGTAAAAGTAAACAATTATAGGTCAAAGTACGGCCTTCAACACGGAGCCTTAGCTCACACCAAACAGCAAGCTATAAAGGGCCCCAAAAATTACTAGTGTAAAACCATTCAAACAGGAAAACCAACGGTCTAATCTAATAAAAAACGAGAAACGAGAAACATTTATGAACAACATCAACAAACGACAACCACTGAACAACAGGTTCCTGACTTAGGACAGGTGCAAACAAATGCAGCGGGTTTAAACGTTTTAACAGGCGCCAACCTTCACCCTAACCTGAAATACTAGTATAACAACACAACATAGAAAGACACACTATAAAATATCAATTGAAATGGCTTAACTCAATCAAACGTCTTGTATCTCGGAAGAGTGTCAAAAATTTACGGAATGCGATTTGTAAAACTGAATTTATTTTTCGTAACGTAGTATTATTTGTAAGGTATTGTTAACTATTTACAAGATACATTATATTGCTTGACTAGCAAGGGAAATAACATCGTGGTGATAGCATAAGCGTCCTTCTTAGACATCAGAAAAAACCGCTAAGCGAAATGTCTGACCCGATTATAATTATCCATCGAGACATCATTAAAGATCATAATAGAACAATTTATTGTGAAGTCGTTCAGATCACATTTGCCGTTTCAATTTATATCTTTAAATAACTTATACATTATCCTTACTTGGTTTATAACGCTCAATATCCTCCTCTGTCACAGGTGTGCTTTCTATTTTATCAACCAGCGTACTATTTACAACGTCGGCATTCAAAGCCATTAGAAGCTCCGAATAACCATTATCAGTTTTAATCTTTGAAATTAACTTCCTGTTCATTTCAGATTGTACACCTAAAGATTCGATTTCTTGCATATCATCAACATCTAAAACTTCCTTCGATATCAAATGGTCAATAATACCAACAGTATTTGACATTTCCCGTACTAACATATCATAGTTCTTCATTATACGAATACTATTGTGACCTGTGAATAAAAATAATGATAATCAGCATTACATAAACAAAAAGTGAAAAGTATACAAGAAAATATCACATTGGATTATTTTTGTCAAGATTGTTTAAAAAACAAATGATTGTTTAACTCATAATTATATTGCTAGGATAATAGGGTATTCGAAGCTACGTCAACAGCACATACAAAATATGATGATAACAGACCAAACTTGACTGGTCAGTTAAAATTATCAAATTATTTTTTTCATTTTGAAAAAAAAACAAAACGATTTTATCAATATATAAGGAACAAATCATAAACAGACAAAAAGAAAATAAATTCCTTACCAATTTCTTGGTTTACTATTTGTTCTCCCATATCAACTTCCTGTTCTTTTTCATGCAAGTCTCTGCAAAATTGTCAAAGTCTCTTTGTACAGCCTTCAGAAAAAGTTCGCATGCATTTTCTGATTGGTCCATCATTTTATCCAATATTAATTTGTTCTTTCTTGTCTGACTTGCGCATTGGTCTACTTCGTCACGGTCTCCCACTGTCATTATGCCCATTGTTATTAAAAAATCCATGATAGATGAATCAAGTTTTGTATTATGTACAATACCGTGGTAATAAGGATATAAATGATGGTTGTACAGTCCTGAAAATCACAATTGATATAATTATAAAAAAGCATACTACACGATACAGTTATACTCAATTTTTGTTCTGAAATCTTCACAAATACATGTAAATTTTTAAAATCCAGTATTTTCAAATATGCTTTGTCTGTTTTGCAATTTATCTTTATATGTGAAGTATGGCAAATAATTTCTGATTTTTGCATATAGATTAGATAATAGATACCAGTGCGTTGGAATAAGCATGATAAAATGTTTAACTTTTAATTTTGAGTGTAGACATATCTTATCGCACACTCGTTGAAGTCACAGAAATCATAAAAATTGACTAATGACTTTAAGGTAATAGACGAGCTAGACAGGCTAGCCTTTTTATATGTCCACGTTACCATGACACATGTGAAACGCTTGAGCTACTTAAATTTGACGTCATCGTACTATAAGACGATAGATACACGACGGCATTGCGAGGACTTTACCTAGTCGTGTGTCTTTCTTATGACAATCGGGCAGCTTCTTGTTTCCTTTCTATTGTCTTCGTGAAGCGAAAAATGCCCGACGGCATCGATGATCACACGAAGTTAGGACAAAGATTACACAATTTGACAGATGCCCTTACAATGGCCTTACGAAGGGCAAAATGAACATACGAATTCAACACAAAAATTAACCTTCGCAAGTTCTTTCGGAAATTTTATGGCATGCCAAGGATTTTGCCACCGCTCACAAAGTTGCTGCCGGAGACTGCAAACTCAACTGGCGGTCAAACGATGGCTTAGGATGCTCTAACGAATGGCCCGATGTTTTTAATATCACACCCGAATTTGAACATTTCCTTTACCGTGTATCCATCTAGTGCCTATTTCGGGACAGTTTGACGCCTGCATAAGGTCAAAACTTTTTAAATCAATTGAAAGTTTGCTTCAACCTTTTTTGTCAATAAATTCTATACTTCAAAGAAAAACGGAATAGTTTTATCCCGTTTCATATAAATGGTGAAAAATCTGTGATTAAGGTGGTATACCTGGGATATATTGAAGACAACTTTTATAATTGTATTGGAAGTCATTCGTGCGTTTTAACCTATCAGTTATTGAAACAGTGATCTAAGCATTTATATTGTTTACATCTGTCTATGAGAATAATGCAGCTGCATCTACGAAAAGTTTAAGTTTGACTTAACCAAGCATTAATTTAGCAAATACATTATTTTTTATAGATTGAAAACTCAAGAGCTGAAAAGGTAGAAACTTTACATTTTCACATGAAATGCTAAGCACACAAAAATAATGAAATAAAAGACTCTAGAAGGTTTTATAGAAAAACAAAATGAATTTTGTTAAAAGATGTATTTTTTGTAATGTCTGTATGTAAAATTGTTTAAAGAATTAATTAATTTTAAACAGTCAAATTCCATAAAAGTTTGTGATTCTCAAGGTTTATAAACAATAATTGTTTCAGTAGTGTTTCGCAGGAATTAAACAAAAATTATTTTTCTGACAAAGTTTATAAAATTGAATTTGTTATCTGAGAGTGCCATAATTTTTACGGAATTGTTTCAGATATGCTTTAAAATATGTTTCTACTACGCATTTTAACATTCATTGATATTCTTCTTGAGAAAATGTACACAATAATATATGCCCACTAGTGTTTTCATCCATTTTTAAAGGTACCCAAAAACTGGTCATATTCAATATACCCTTATAAAAAAAAAAATAAACGGTGAATTTTAACAAGACTTTGACAGTCTACACATGGACCCCTACCCTTTCAATTGTGTAAAGATAAGAAAAATTAAAAGAGAGAAAAAAGTTTGGGTTACCAAGGACTACCCCCAAAACTGTCTATTTGAAATACACTTCTGATCTAAAGAGTTATCTCCCTTTATTCTTTAGGAAGACAATCTTACTTTTCATATGATATAGATCACTCAATTCCTCTGCTGTTAAAACTCTTCTTAGATCTTCCTCCGTTTTCTCAATAGCAACGTGGAGGTCAATGTTATGTGTTCTCTTGATATGTTTCTCAAGTACTTGTGGGACTATTTGAAACAATATATATGCTGCTTTCAAGTAGTATGTCCTCTTATGATCTTTTATTGAATCCATGTTTGAAATATATACAATTTGTTTTCTGAAAGAAAAGAAAAAACACAAGGGCGGTATTGTTTAATTTATATCAAATATTCTTTACCATCGAGACCCGTTATTATGTCTAGGTAAGATTTGTCAGAAGAATTAAACAAATATTACCGTGTTCATACGACACTCTCTACTCAAAGTTCAGTTAAACTTGTGTACCTAGAAAAAGTTTTAAGGCATTTCAAGACTTAGAGAAGTAAGATTTAAATGCATTTTAAGTTCTGGAATATTAGAAACGTTCCTTGATGATGAGAAACATTTTTCCAATCCCACATTAGATGCCAAAAAAAGCTATGGTGGAGGAAATGTTTGAAATGTGACCTGCTGGTTATAATTTTAGTGAATTGCACTGATTGACATGGATAGGAGATATATGCAACAATAGGGGATTTAAAATATGTAAATAAGTGGACCGTATCAAATAAAATACAGGTGTTTGTTATTTCTTCTACAATATTGAACAAAGAAATCTCGAAATTATAATTCTTTTTCTCTATAAAACACAAAATCCATATATCTGATATATATCTTTGTTCTGTCATCCCTTAAAACTATATCAAGTGCATACACTGTCTGAAGTCTGATAATTTTCTGGTGTAAACACGGCAATATTCATCAATTATTTATGCATGATATTATGTACCTTTACTACTATAAGAGAAAGTTCCAGACTGTTCTGAATTTACTATTTGTAGTTATGCAGTGTGAAAACGGACTGAAAGACTAAAATTATCTTAAGCAATGTCATATTTAGATATTTCTATTTGGACACATAAAATTGGTCATTTTATATAAAAAAAAACGGTTTACAGGGGTATTATATGAGGTTAAAGCAGTTATTTCAATCATTTGACAACTAATTATACTCACAATGACACATGCAACTGTTATCCTTTCCTCTTACCAATCTATCACAGACATTACATAACCAGTTTTGATAAATAATAAGCACACATTGTATGTGTATATTTTTTCTTACCTTTAACCTTGAGTTACTATTTTTATTTAAAGCGAAACACACACACTTCAACGAATGTTAAATTTAGTCTGTTATTTAAAAAGTAAAGGTAATTATAACTTCGATGACATACACATAAAGCAACATATGTGTTGGTTTAACATGTTTAACGATAATTATTGAATGATAAAGGTCTACAATATCAAAATATGCAAATGGTAGTTATAAAAAATACTAAAATACGTGCATAACGCTCGCTTTGGAAATATTTGTGTGTTTTTTCTTTATCAAAACCATATAAAAGAGAATGTTTTTGGTGATTAAATCAATACAATTAAAATAAGGAAATATACTTTAACAGATTAAAACCTTGGAAAAGAATGTTAAAATTAATTAGTGTTATATAGCATTGTGTGTTGTAATTGCCTACGTGTGAAAAAGTACAAAATATAAACGTATCATTACATGTCGTTTTCTATATCTGACCTTGCGTCAGGCCGGGAAAAACGTTATAGCTGTGAATGGACATGAGTCGAGACCTCAGACGAAGATTGACATGGCATATTTCATATAATAATCTCCATATTCTAATCCCTTGATACTCTGCAGATAGCGTATAGTACTTTTGTTTTATTAAAGTGATGTTACTGCTAGCGATACATGCATGTTGTAATGACATAGATTAAGTGTGCCTATGGTTCGGAACCTCGACAGTGGATGTCTTTCATCGTACCTTTCACTAGTAAACCAATTTTGACCTGAAATGGTCAATTTGATCTGAACATCTCTTAAAAGACTGAGTAATAAATCAATAAGTAATTTTCTGTCTTTCAGATAATTTTCAGACTTATCCACTGTTGTAAAGTCAGTACTGTTCATACAATTCGCGAGCAGTCAATCTGTTCAGTTTATGTTCAGATGATGTTAATATCTCAATGAGGCAATAAGGGTTGATGGCCGGTCTGGGTTTTTAAGAAAGGATTGCGAAGACCCGAGGCCGTCTTGGTGCTTGACACATTGCATGTTGCATCGATACGTGTTTTTTTGTTAAGTAGTTGAGCTGTAAATGGCTTAGGTTATAATTGGGATCTAACCTCTCTTCATAGCTGTCTGAATTATCAAAAATAATTATAATATGTTTCTTTATAAAGACAAATATACAGTTCGAGGGACACTTCGGGCGTCCATTATTGTGAAAATATTTGGATTACACAGTATTTCACTATCACTTTCTAGATGATTGTTATGATACCTGAGATTATCTGATTAAACAATATGACATTAAACAAATCTTTGAAATGATCCATATTTGGTTGCATGTAGTTATTATTTAAACCAATGTTAATTAATCATGCAAAGTAATAACGGTATCCTGAAATATTTTGTTTGTAATACGATAAAGGTTAACAGAATACATATATAGAAATAAAGACCTTTGTAAAAAGTATGAAAGGGAATAAATAAATAAATAAAATGAATAGATAAATAATACATAATCAAAGCTATGCAAAAAATTATATTTTCGAGTATAACTGACAGAATAAGTTATAGGGTAGAACTGTCAAAAACTGCACTAATGTAGAAATGTCCACAACTGATCTAGGGTATGCAATTGTCAGACACTGTACTGACGGTTTCATAATAACTGTTCTATTGGAAATTTTAAAACAGTTTTCCCGACAGTTCCTGAGAAATTTTAAGAGAGTTTAGAACAGATCAAACTATGTTTGGGTGCTTCTGGATGAGTACCAATGAGACAGCAAGCAAAAGGCAAACATTTCTAAGACACGTAGAGGTATGTTATTTAATGTAACTTTTTCAGACTCATTACCATATAATGTCATTGTGCACCTCCTTTTTTGTTTTTTGTCTGAAATATGTATCATTTCATAGTATTCTAAGAAATGATACATATTTTTGGAGTTTCCCTCAGCAAATTATGGACTTTGCAAGGGAGGGATAATATCATTTTGTGAGCTTTGCCCGTAGTACGAAAGTTTTTTTTCGAATCAGTTTAAAAAAACGTCAGGTCGCTCTGGAGAAATTTCTTTGATTTGAGTGATATTGATCACGATTCCAGATACATGTTGCATTGAAATATTCACTTGCAAGACAAGTAAAATGTTGAGCAAAAAGGTATTCAAAATGAATACGCATGTTGAAAATAACATCAAATAATTGAAAATTTCTTTACCTTGTATAAAATTTTGCACCTACTTTGTTTTTATTTATCTGAATTTTTGATTTTCTAGTTATATACTTTTGCATTGCTTTCTGTAAGGTCAGGGTTTAGTATTTGAGTTTTGCTCCAATAAATATAGTCAGTTTGTATTAGATGATTTTAATTAGATCCGTTGTCTTCTTTTTTACAGTACCCAAAAAGTAGATAGGAACACAAAATCAAATAATGTGTAGAAAAATATATATTGAATGTTAAATCATTATTAGTTATTGTTTAATATTTCAAAGATCTACCGACAGTATTTATCCGATGTGCACGACACCAACACTTTTTGATTGACCTAATTTAACAACAGAAATTGATCTTCTTAGGTAAGAATGTCATTAATGGCATACATATATTTCATAAAATCTTTAATGTAACGATCCTGTAAAAGTTTTTGTAAAATTTGAAAGGGAGCGAATGCACAAATTCATTGATTTTTTTGTTAATATGTTAAGTCCTTACCTCATTTGGGTAAATTATGTGGCATTTTTATTAACTATACGTGAAACATAATACTATCATAGACGCATTGTAAACAAGTCTAAATTCTCAAAGATTTATGTACCTGTCATTCCTAAAATATTTTTTCAAATATGTGTTACCAATACCATAAAAAGAATTGGAAAAAACCAAAGGGACGTTAATTCATAAATGCCATACCGAAAGTGTATAAAAGTGTGGGCAGCCTTGAACATATAATACATAAAATCACATGTTTTTTTCCAATCTAAAACACACAATGCAAATAGCATTGACTTTTCTATGTCCTTTCATGCTCAAAATCTTTTCAAGGTGCACATATTTGTCTCTAATCTCTAATCTTCTAAATGAAATGAATTTTGCCAGGCGGAGAAGCAACATATACAATGTGTAAGGTTTATGATATGACCCGACTGGGGAATGAACCTTTTTGCTGAAAGCTGTAAATGAAAATGATAAAAGAAGATGTAGTGCTTTACGACAATGACAAAAGCACCCACACGACACACAACTATACATACGGATTAAAACAATATCAGCTACTGAACATTCTCCGAGGAGACTAACTGACTACAAGAGAAGGTTTCGACAAAATGGCCGTGTTTACACCATACGTTTTACTGAGTAGACAAACCTGTGCACCTTAAAAAAAGTGTTAAGGCATGACTGGACTTAGATACATTAAATTCAAATGCATTTAATGATTCAGAAAATTCATAGTTAGACTTTCTGTGCAATTTTATACGCTCCTATTGAATGTGCCAAAAATAAACTACGTTAGAAAAGATGTATGAAAATTTCCCCTCATATCATAATTGTAGTGCATTGTATTTATTGATATGTACAAAAGAGGGACAATAGACAAGTACACAATATTATGTGATTAAAACCAAGGGACCATATCTTCGTACTTTATTTGGCCTTTTTAATTTTTTTATTCGAGCGTCACTGATGAGTCTTTTGTAGACGAAACGCGCGTGTGGCGCAAATACAACATTTCAATCCTGGTATCTTTGATGAGTTTATTTATCAGATCAAATGCAGGTCTTTAACCTTCTTATACAGAATATTAAAGAAAAAAATCCTTGAAATTTCTGAAACACGATGCATAAAATCTTTATATATCTAGATCCAACCATGCCTGGAAACTTCAAAAAGATTTGCCTGTACTCTAAGTAAGGTATTTGGTGTACACACAGCCTTATGAAAAAAGTAAAATCACAAAAATACTGAACTCCGAGGAAAATTCAAAAAGGAAAGTCCCCAATCAAATGGCAAAATAAAAAAAAAAACCAAAACACATCAAACGAATGGATAACAACTGTCATATTCCTGACTTGGTACAGGCATTTTCTTATGTAGAAAATGGTGGATTAAACCTGGTTTTAAAGCTAGCTAAACCTCTCACTTGTATGACAGTCGCATCAAATTCCATTATATTGACAACGATGTGTGAACAAAACAAACAGACACAATAGGTAAAATGTCACAAATAGGGGTACAACAGCAACACGAACCCCACAAAAAACTGGGGATGATCTCAGGTGCTCCGGAAGGGTAAGCAGATCCTGCTTCACATGTAGCACCCATCGTGTTGCTCATGCTATTACAAAGCCGGTAAATAGTCTAATTCGGTAGGTCACATTCGTGTAAAGGGAACGGGATTGTAGTTATGACATACGGAACATATCCGATATCATCTGTGAAACGGATATTCCATAACGGTCAACCAACTCGTGATGGCGTCCGTAAAATTTACGAAGTGATGATTTCAACTGCACCATTTGGATCTCTTGGTTTAAAAATGAAAAGGTCACAATTGGGAAGCTGAAATCATCTCTTTTGTCGTACAGTTTAGTTTTCAACCGACCCTCATAGTCAATTTCTAGATATAAGTCCTAATCAAATGGCAAAATCAAAAGCTCAAACACATCAAACGAATGGATAACAACTGTCATATTCCTGACTTGGTACAGGCATTTTCTTATGTAGAAAATGGTGGATTGAACCTGGTTTTATAGCTAGCTAAACCTCTCACTTGTATGACAGTCGCATCAAATTCCATTATGATACACCCTAAGTAATATCTTGTTTATTACACTTTTATCGGTAAAATATTAAAATTGCCATATCAGATGAAAATAAATCGGTTCATACAGTCTATAATGTGAGGTTAAACATTATTAAAGCAGTTAATAAGATTATTCAAAAACTATATTTACTTAAGATAATATATTGAACTGTTCTTCTTTCCTTTACATAATATCACAGACAGTACATAACCAGTTTTAATCGATTAAACATTTGTGATAAGTACACATTGTACAGGAATTTGATTCTGTCCTGTAACTTTTAAGTACTATTTTTAGTTATAGTGGAATACAAAATGTCACGATTGTTAACTTTAGTCAGTCATTCAAAAGGTAAAGTTTACTTAATTTTTCGATGGCTTACACGCAAAGTAAAATGATCGTTTATATAACAATAATTGGTGAATGATATTGTTAAACAATATCAACCTATGAATATGAGATGAATCAATAATACATAGGTTTTTAACAGATTGACAAAAAGATTAATGAATTTTACATGGATTACGATCGTTTTTTTTTAAATTTGTGTATATTTACAATATTATTAAAAAATCAATGTCTTTGGTTATAAAATCAGGACAATTAAAGTGAACAAATGAAACGGTTGTGTCACATTTAAAAACTCGTTTGCCATGCAACGTGATAGTTTAATGACCTAGTATAAAGGAAGTGTAAATTAAACTGATAAGTGTCATACTCTATCAGTGTGTGTTGTTATTGCTTCAATGTGATAAAGGTCAACATATTCATGTATAATGTCATGAAATTGCATCAGCCCAAATAATTAGCTGCGGTATGAACATTAGTCGAGACATCAAACGGTGCATAGAATGGCAATTTCATGCAATAATCTCCAATATATCAATTCCTGTATACACTGTAGACATTATAGGAGTAATGTGATTACAAGTGGTACACGTAAATTGTGATGAAATATTTTAAGTGTGATTGTCCATGGTCGGGAACATTGGTAGTTATTGTCTTTTGTCTTATCTTACTGATTTTGTTATCTAGGTAGTTAGGTTTCATGGCCGATCTAAGTTGATCGCATTTAAACATTGAAACGGAAAATGTAGACTCGGGGCAATATAGAGCTTGAAACAATAATCATCTCATAAATAATTGCTTATTGTCGAGTCGTTGACCTTTATACCTCTTTTGATTATTTGTGTTAAAAGGGTGTTGTATCACTGGTAAACAACAACAATTTCCCTTTTTACAAATCAATAAATATCGTTAAAGTATCCATAATCTTGAAGTTGGGTACACGTGGAGTAGTAATTAATAATTTACAGGTGTCTAAATAATGTGTGAAACTCAAAGGCGTCCCGGGTATGGTGTCTTCAGGATATTCCACATTTTCGTTTTATACCTATTATATGTATTTACACATGGAAAGAACACTACATGTTGTTAATACAAAAGTTGCTATTTAAGTCATTGGTATCTACTAAATCACGGGTTAAGGTACCTGCATTTAGTTCAGAAATGATAATATTTCATAGGAAATTGATAATGAACTAATGAATAACATTCTTAATTAAAGCAAAATCACATGCAATGAAGTGTTAAAATGTTACAAATACAGAAAATGTTATACATTCAAACAGGAAGACACAATTACGTCATCAACTAATAATTAAACCACAAGCTTCGACATCAAATAAATGTAGTCAAGTGGTTTTCTTGGGTTTTGTAGAACACAAATAAAGAACACTTCTCAGGTTTTGGATTCGTTTTTTATTACGACATGGAAAAAAATTGGTAACAAAAGACCCTGTAATGAAATATAAAATTATAAACAAAGGTTCAAGAATAATAGCATGAGTACAATGAGAACTCAATGAATTTCCAATTAAAATAAATTATACAAGTTCTGAACCTTTTCTCTTATTTCATTATTCTAACAAAATATCATAATGTAATCCAATTGAATTAAATCGCTTATTGATTTTACAAACTATTCAATTATGTAATAATATCTTGAAAATATAATTACATGCAAAACTAGATTCTACACGAAACAAACTAAATAGCTAATGTTAAGCAAAAGCAAAGCAATAAAAAAATAAGCATAAGCAAACAAAATAATAAGCATTGATAGCATAACATATAAAACCAAACTCAATGCTTACCTCACACTTAGATGCGAAAGTCAAAATATTACCCCTTCGTGGGATGAAATCAACAATACATGGTAACACCTGAGTATAAAATAAGGATTATTACTATTGTGTCCCAAAAAAGAACAATTACACAAATACACATATTGTACATGAAATCCTACTTTTAGTTAATAATTACTAGTTTAATGATAAAAATAGAATTAGACAGTTTATATTAATATCTTATGGTTTTAAATATTAACTCATATAAGTTTTAATGCTTTCATCGTTTTTAACCATTTAATCAATTTAGCTGTATTATCCGTCAGTAAATCAATCACTCATCTCAAATACACTAGAATTATTAAATAAATGATAATCAAATATATGTTAGTAATCATAACAACCTCAATGAAGAATATGGTGACAAAGTAAAACAGTAGCTGAATATAAAGCCTCAAATGGACATCAGAATATAAATTATTGTGTATAAGTCAAAATGTCTGCCTTCATGATGAATACAATCAAAGGAATCCTTTCAAAGAACAAAGAGATTTCCCTCCACACATATACATATGATTTAAATGACCAATGAGAATGGACAAAGTGACCAATACTGACCATCAATACAATGAATAGACATTTAAATGCTTCACATACCAGAATTCAGGTCATCACTTTAATTAGCATATAAAGATAAACAAAACAGCATGCTTCATTCTTTTATTATTGAAATAAGATACTATTCTGTAATTAAGTAAACAGATCCAATAAATATGTTCCAATGGATATTTTATTATCACAAACAGTAATTTCAAAGTACAATCCTGAAAGTTAGAAAAATATATACATAAAAACCATTGAAATTTCACCCTTCCGCATACTTGTCTAACCCTATAATATATATATCGCGATGTCTCAACTACATATACACATCATCATGTTAATGTGCGTAAATAATTTTGAAAAAAAAATGTATGCAAATTAACAAATTGTAACTAAGTTCAAAGTGTGTAAAAAAATTAAATCAGAATCAGAACTGTATTGTAAACAAACAAAAAAAATGTTTATTTACATTAGATACGTATACTTCCGGTTTCGGTCGACGATGGCCTTGACCTTGGGTGTGTCTGTTGGTGGGGTCGGGTACGAAGGGAGTGACACTAATGTACAAACTTTATCAGAGACTAAGTTTACAAATTTCACGAAACGTGTAAAACAATTCACAAAGTTCCAATCAAATGTCTATACTTAACACGGTATACTATAATCTGAGTGTTATTTAAGTAATAACAATGTGGCTCACTTGTTTAACAAAATAACAACACTGTTTCTAATGCACAAATTTTGACAGTCCAAATCGCTGTTGTTTTCTCAAAATTACAATGTTATTTTACTTAAATATCAACCACGACTTCAAGCGGTGTTACACAAACATATAAGTAGATAAATGTAATACATAAAATATAAATGCAAACCTTTACAATGAATAAATATATCAATCTCAAACAGTCAGTCTCTTCAGAAAACAAGTTTTTCCTTTCACCGGATGTTGATGCAGATTTCGGTCGAGTACACTGCTAAAAGATGATATGCTGACCCCGGGCTAGTTTCCAATATCTCCGATAACCACAATAATCACGTTGGGCGCCATTTGTAGTCAAGTGGTTTTCCTGGGTTTTGTAGAACACAAATAAAAAACACTTCTCAGGTTTTGGGTTCTTTTTTATTACGACATGGAAAATAATTTGTATCAAAAGACCCTGTAATGAAATATAAAATTATAAACAAAGGTTCAAGAATAATAGCATGAGTACAATGAGAACTCAATGAATTTCCAATTAAAATACATCATACAAGTTCTGAACCTTTTCTCTTATTTCATTATTCTAACAAACTATCATAATGTAATCCAATTGAATTATATCGATTATTGATTTTACAAACTATTCAATTATGTAATAATATCTTGAAAATATAATTACATGCAAAACTAGATTTACACGAAACAAACTAAGTAGCTAATGTTAAGCAAAAGCAAAGCAATAAAAAAAAATAAGCATTGATAGCAAAACAAAAAACAAACTCAATGCTTACCTCAAACTTAGATGCGAAGGTCAAAATATTACCCCATCGTGGGATGAAATCAACAATACATGGTAACACCTGAATATAAAATAAGGATTATAACTATTGTGCCCAAAAATGCACAAATACACAAATACACATATTGTACATGAAATCCTACTTTTAGTTAATATTTACTAGTTTAATGATAAAAATACTATTCAGATAGTTTATATTAATATCTTATGGTTTTAAATATTAACTCATATAAGTTTTAATACTTTCATCGTTTTTAACCATTTAATCAATTTAGCTGTATTATCCGTCAGTAAATCAATCACTCATCTCAAATACACTAGAATTATTAAATAAATGATAATTAAATATATGTTAGTAATCATAACTACCTCAAAGAAGAATATGGTGACAAAGTAAAACAGTAGCTGAATATAAAGCCTCAAATGGACATCAGAATATAAATTATTGTGTATAAGTCAAAATGTCTGCCTTCATGATGAATACAATCAAAGGAATCCTTTCAAAGAACAAAGAGATTTCCCTCCACACATATACATGTGATTTAAATGACCAATGAGAATGGACAAAGTGACCAATACTGACCATCAATACAATGAATAGACATTTAAAGGGTTCACATACCAGAACTCAGGTCATCACTTTAATTAGCATATAAAGATAAACAAAACAGCATGCTTCATTCTTTTATTATTGAAATAAGATACTATTCTGTAATTAAGTAAACAGATCCAATAAATATGTTCCAGTGGATATTGTATTATCAAAAATAGTAATTTCATATAGATCAAAGTACAATCATGAAAGTTAAATAAATATATACATACAAATCATTTAAATTTAACCCTTCCACATAAACACAAAAATCGACTTTATTTGTTACAATTTGATAATCAAATACGTCATTAAAAAACTACAAGATACCTTTAGGAATGCAGCAAATTGCTTTTTCGCAGGCATAAACATTTGCATTCCAAATACAAAAAAAAATGTCTTACTTGCTACAAATCATTTGCTGAGTCTTAAATGGACTTTCATGCAAAATGAAAATGTTTTTCATTCTTTCCTTTCATCAAATTGGAGCAATAAGTCTGAAAAAGAAACCCGCATGAGTATGACAACGATTACTATCCAGGGGGTTTGGGGATGTCAGGTAGATTTTTGTGGAAGCAGTTAAAACATTTTTTTTAAAATACCGAACTCAAAGGTAACTTCAAAAGGGGAAAATCAAGCGTTATCAACGTTATTAGAACGAGTGAAAAACAACTGTCATAGTCTTGCCTTGGTTCAGGCATTTTCCAAAGAAAATGGTCGGTAAACCCTGGTTTTATAGGTAGCTACACTTCCAACTTGTCCGACAGTTGTTTATAGTTCCGTTATATTGTCAAAATTGGGTGAACAACTCAAACAGATATAATAGGTTAATGTAACAATAATTTTGATCGAACAGCAAAAACTGTGTAAACATACATCACAGACATTCAAAACACAACTGACTAAAAAATTCCAACAAACAAACAAATAAATCTACCAAAGTCTCCAAAAAAAAAAACGGAAGTTGTGGTTGTAGAATAAAGGTAACAGTAGTATACCGCTGTTCAATAGTCATGATTCGATTAAGCGAAAACAAATCCGGGTAACAAACTAAAACCGAGGTAAACACATCAACTATAAGAGGAAAACAACAGAACAACAGAAACACTGAACTGCAACAAAAGCCAAGGCCAACATACATAGAAACGGACTGTTTGATAACAACTGCCATATTCCTGACGTGGTACAAGACATTTTAAGAAAAAATGGTGGGTTGAACCTAGTTTTATGGCTAACCAAACCTCCCGCTTATATGAAAATGTTTAAAATCCCACTAAAATGACTACACTACGTGACAGGAATACAGTACAAACAAACGCAAGAACACTCATCACAAAGTATACATAATCAAAACTGTGTATAAACAAAAAATCTTGTGCATATAGTTGCTTTAAAGCGGCATTAGCTACGAGATTTTTTATGTTAATGAAAGTGAAATAGTGGAATAAAAACTCGCTTTTAGCAGCTAGTTTGGTTTAATTTTGTCAAAATAAGCTAAGAAACATCGCTGATGAATTATTCACTTGCAAGTGAATAATTGACCTCATTGAATCCGTATTCATGTGACCTTCAATTTAACACCTTAGCTAGAGATGGGTTACGCATGAAATAGGCGAGTCCAGTTGTTAAAAGGAAAAGAATGTCAACATAGAAAGTGAAACAAGGGTAAACCATTTGATTGATTGATTCGATCCACAAAAACTCGTTCCTTTACAGGTAAAAACGTTGATTAACATATATTTTTAACCTATAGTATGAAATCAAACAGACATAGAAAAATCCAATTGCACGAGTTTGCTATCTATTTATATCTATATTTATGTTTAAATCGGGTGATATGACCGTCGGCAGTCTTCGGAGGTCACCTCGATGGTTGATTAGTTGGCGTCTAGACTAAAATAAATACGAAATGCTGATACATATTATCGAGCCCATGCATTGTAAATTGATATAAGAAGATGTGGTATGAGTGCCAATGAGACAACTCTCCATCCAAGTCAAAATTTATAAAAGTAAACCATTATAGGTCAAAGTATTGTTTATTTTATACTTTTTATAATTTAGATATACGTTTTAGTATGTTATAAATCAAATATGAGAATTTGAGTCAAATCGGTGAACATAAATTTGACAGCTTATGCCCCTTTAAGCTTAAAATCATATAAATGAAATAGCTGATTTTTAATTTAAACTTTTACGTACATATAGAAAATAAAAATAAAATAACTGTTATATAAGGCAAGATCGTGTAAGTAGTTGATAGTGAATTTTACAAAGATGCCAACAATTAAAAGTTATTTTTAAAAGTGTTTACCTGTTGCTAAGCTGGTCTATTTATTTATCTGTTTGTGTGTGCGGCATGACATCGCGAACGTTTATTTCCATATTTTTACATGTATATTCATGCATTTAGTTGGGCAGAGTAATCATTTTCATTCTGTTTCAGGCAAAATTAGTTTAATTAATTTGTATCCAGCTCATAAAAGCCAAGAATATCCATGTTCCTTTCATTCCACCTCCCCCCGCCATCCCTTCCGACGAATTTTAGATAGTCGCACCATTACAATTTTTTTTTAGTCTGTCCTTTTTGTCTTTAAAATGAATGAAAATTTGCTTTTTTTTATTTTTCATAAAAACATCTCAATTCTTTTCTTTTAAATCTCCTTACATGAGCTATTTGTTTTCGTTAATTTCCACTTATGGTAATTTGCTCATCATTTAAAAAAAAAAAGATATCACCTGAGTCAATACGGTTTTCTTTTTGTAGATGACCAAATTACCATTTCCACAACGTGCATATGGATAGTTCCTCTATTTTTGTGATTACCGCTGGATATTATCTATCAAAAACATACAGGCAGGAAATACAGAGGAACAGAACATTTTATTGATGAAACCTTCTTATTTTATAATTTCACAGAATCTTTGGTGTACTGTGAAATCATTGACTATACATTTTGTTGTTGAATTTGAGTAAATACAATACATTTTTTATACGAATGATTTACGGTTCACAAATTAAACATTGATATTATGTGCAATCCTTGATGTTCAGTGCATGTTTACGTTTAGTTTTGTTTTCGTTGTTATTGCGCGCTATTACTTCCATCCTATAGATCCAACTTAAAACCCAACATTAGCTGTTTTGAAAAGTTTTCATCTTAACTCTTAAAGTGTTACGTCCTTTAGAAATATTTCCATGGGTGAACACTTTTTCAGAAAGTGCCCCGGGAAATATCTTGAGGTCAAAACGTCTGATTTAATGAAGATGAACAATAGAAAGTAGCTCTTTATTCCTGAAGATAATGGAGCGTTATAACAAAATATTTACATTGTTCGTGACAGGTGTATTTTATTCTCAGACAATAAATTATGAATAATAAGAACAACAATAATGAGGGAAAAGAAACAGAGGAATGGCAATTTGATACCGACTTCGTTCTGAGTAACACAATTTTAAAAAATAACATATAAAAGTTCAGCAATTTTTCAATTTTTCTTACATAAAGGCAACAGTAGTACACCGCTTTTCAAAAGTCATTAATCGATTAGGAGAAAACAAATCCGGGTTACGAACAAAAACCGAGGGAAACACATCAACTATAAGAGGAAAACAACGGAACAACAGAAACATTGAACTGCAACAAAAACAAACGCCAACATACATAGAAACGGACTATTTGATAACAATTGCCATATTCCTGACTTGGTGCAGGACATTTTAAGAAAAACTGGTGGGTTGAACCTGGCTTTTTGGTAGCCAAACCACCCGCTTATACGGCAATGTTAAAAAATACTGCTAAAATGACAACACTACGTGACAGGAATACAGTACAATCAAACGCAAGAACACTCAACATAGAGAAATACATAAATAAATAATATAATAGCACATTACAACATGTAAACCGCAGAATAACAACGGAGATCTCCCATGAATTAACGACAGCACAGGACACCACCAACTGCGCGTCACATGAATGGATCAACGCCACAAAAAGTGACGTATATTTTATCACAGGTAATCTTGAAATTCATACAATTATATGGAACGAGATCCAAAAATTCACATTTATTTTCACAATACTAGTCCAAATAATTATCATGATTATGACGGTCTTGACAGGCTATTTTAAATTAATGCTCTGACGACGTCATAATTATTTGAACTAACACAATACTTTATCCATGGAAAATGGAAATTAACTCGACTATACTGACAAATAAGACATATGTGAAATGTACCGAAAATACAAAATTTAAACCACAAACGATAAGTCATAACACAATATCCAACCGTACTTACAAAAGAAACATGAATGTTGGATGCATGAATACCGTCGAAATATATAGCAATGCGAATTCACACTCGGCAAAACAGTCATATTCGGGAATAGGTCACGTTCGGTACTTAGCAGACAGACGACGTAGATGGTAAACCACAATCTAAGACGTGGTAAAAATGTCGTTAGTTAGCTTAGACACAGACACATCGTATAGATCAACCAATTCGTAATGGTGTCCATAAAATTTACGGAGTGTCATTTTTAATCTTTCCTCCTCATAACTCTGTAGGAGCAGTTTCTGCGTAAGGAGCACACTCCTGTATATGAAGTCCGGATAGTGTGAACATGCACGAGCATAACGTATCAATTGAGATATGTAAACACCATACGACGGAGCAGAGGGTATGTTACTGCTGAGAAATGGGACATTGATAATTGGGCAGTTGAAATCATCCCGTTTGTCATAGATTTTAGTGTGAAGTCGTCCATCTGAAGCAGTCCTTCTAGTATCAGTAGTATCCTTAATTCAAGTTCACTGGGATATATGAGATGCAAGTACTGACTGAAGTATGGGTTATTCAGTGATAGGACATCATCAATATATCTGAAAGTAAAATTAAAAAATTTTGCAAGGTGCTTTTTCTTTTTGTCTTTTAGAAGGTTCTGAATGAATTCAGCTTCATACGAGTACAAAAACAAATCGGCCAGAAGGGGTGCACAATTAGTACCCATTGGAATACAGACTGTCTGTTGAAATATTAATCCTCCAAACTCAACAAATATATCGTCGATTAAAAAGTTCAGCATTTTGATAATATCATCTTCAGTGTATTTTTCTAATAGAATCAATGTGGTTCTTCATAAAATAAGAATTATTATAACCCTAAACAAGAAATTTATATTTACGATTCCCACTTTTATAGAAAAAGCTGTGTTTAATGAGATGGTGATGTCAATCTTTCAATTGAGCATGGGGAATAGTAGTGTAAAGCGTAGAAAAATCAAAGGTCTTAATGTTGCTGCAAAATTGCAGAGATTGTGATCTAAGATTTAGCAGTAGATTTTTAGAATTTTTGAGAATCCACATCTGATTGACACCACTGGTTGAATATATCTCATCACAATATTTTTTGAAGGCCATCTTTTACTGTAGAAAGAATAGTAGTCAGCACTTTAGAAAGATGTTTAGTCGAACATCTGGATGATCCAGCTATGTATCGTTCTTTATAAGGAGTTTTGTATAGTTTTGGTATCCGGTATAATGATGGTAGATTTTCTTTGTTTTCTTTGATGTTAATACCAAACGAAAAGAAGAAAACAATTTGCAAACAATGGTTTTTACATACGAACCTATAGCTATTTGGTCCTTTTAAGTTCAGCTGCAATTATTATTTAGCTGTTATCCTACAGTTTTTGCTTGGCGGCAAAGGGAAATTTTATAATTTTATTGTAACCGTTGACGAATACTTAAGATATGTTAGTGCTTCTCAGCACACGTTTGTTTGTCGATGTCCGTACCGGCGAAAAAGTGGTGAAAGGAAAACTTATTAAATGAAAAAAATAGTGTTTAAAGTAAATGATAATGTATGAGTGTATATCACATAGTTAAAATTTTCTGTTAATAATTGTCTTTAAATTTTGAATCAACTAATCAAGATTTATAAAAGTCTCGAATTTGGTAAAACACGACAAACTGTATATGCATAGCTCAATTGTGGGAATTTTTTAATTTTGTCCCTTTGCGAATCTCCATTCAACATTTTTTTTTTTTTTTTTTTTTTTTTTTTAAACATGAACTAGTAAACGAATTTTAGTCTGAACGGTCATTTTGAACTGAATAGCTCTTTAAAAACTGAATAATAAATCATAAAGTCATTTTCAGTCTTGCAGTCAATTTTCAGACTTATGGACAGCGGTCAATTTAGTACTGTTCAGACAATTCGCTTGTATTCAATTAAGATCTGTTCAGTCGATGTTTAGACTGTTCAGTAGCTATCATTGACCTGTACATACCAACACCATACCGAATTGTTTAAAAAGCTACTGAACATTAATGAATTGACTGCAAGCGAGTCGTCTGTAGAGTACTGAATTTACCGCAATCAATTAATCTGAAAATTGACTGAAAAACTTGATATGACTTGATAATTTATTGTTCAGGCTGTTCGGATGATTTTAAGATCAAATTGATCGATTCAGATAAAAATTAATTGCCTAGTGAGCTATTTAACGGACAACATTAATTTGAAAAGTTACCTCCTCTACGTTGATTACACAATTTCAGTTTCAGAATAGTAAGATTTTCTTCATTCAAAGTAAAATATTTTAACATTGACAAAAATGAAATTAAATTCATGTATTAATAATAAAAGAAAACCGACCATTTTAGGCATTTATTGGATTGAAAAAATGGAGGACATTTTGTATTGCATAATCAAATAAAATTGAGTTATCTCCCATTAATAAAAGTTTTGTTAAACAACTCATTTGTACGCTAGTTTTCCTCGATTGACAGTATACACAACAATACAGTTAAACTGTTCAGTAGTTGTTATCTACCTGCACAAATCAACGTTATATTGAATTGCCTGGAAAGATACTGAACAGCAATAAATTGACTGCAGGCCGGCTAATTGTCAATCAAGTACTGAATTTACCTCGATGGATAACTCTGACAATTTGACGAAAGACTGAACAGAACTCACTAATTTATTGTTTAGACTTTTCACATGATGTTAAGACTTAATGACCGTTTAGGACTAAAATTCATTCACTTGTGAAAGTCCATTCAATCAATATTACGCAGATACAAAACTGTTAACATCATGGAGTTAAAATTGTTTTATTGCATTTATGAATTGATCATGATAAAGTTGTTGTGGACGTGTCCTGTTTTAAAGCTGACTAGAAACAAAGGTCTATTATAAATGTTTGATGCAATCCAGCTTTGATAACAATATGTCATTCACATGATATTTTGTCGATTTCTGTTTTCAGTAAAAGCGGCAGTCATGTTTAAATGTAGTAGTATCAATCGATTCATATATCAACCACAATTCCTAAAGGAGATGATGAATGTATAATTTTACCAATTAATTGGTAACAGTTGGTCCTGCTTGTGGGTTTTTTTTCTCGGAAATTGTTAATTGATTATTTGGTTAAATTTCAATTTTATGTAATGGTGACGACAATGTTTGACAATAGATTACCTCCTCAACTTCAATTCGCAAATAAAGATCATTCAATAAATATATCAAAAACACCAAAGGTACCAGCCATTGATTGTTTCTATTATTACTTTTAAACTTTTGTTGACTCCTTTCTCACAATGTTTATCCAATTTTCAATCTTAGTAACGATGGAAGCCTTTTTATGTTGCATGCAGGAAGGTCATCAGTTACAATTCCTGAAAGACATAATACAATTTTATGTTTCATTTTAAAAAGTTGGTTAGCATTAAATCCTTTATCTCTATAATTTTTTCATTTTTTTGTATTTGTAACAATGCAGTCATGTTAAAGATGAAAGAGTAATATTCTGTAAAGTGAATCATCAACTTTGTATTAAATTAAAATGATAGTAATTTGTATTTTACGTGGTTTTATATGAATAGATATATTTTTGTCAACTTTTTGTCCAATTTATTCTAACCGATGGAAGTTTTTACCATAATTTATTAAGAAGATTACATATTTACTATTAAACTATAATTTACAATGGTTTAGTAGCAATTTGGTAATTCACGGGATTTTGTATAGATTTTTGTTCAATTTTCAATTTTGATAACGTTGGTGGCATGTTTTAAATAGTAATGGATCATCGACCATAATTTCATCAAGTGGATTATCAATGTATCATATTTGGTAGAATTTAAGTACAGTTGGATACATGTTTAAAACACTCCTTTGCATGATTCGTAAGGCGTTAAGTCAGCTTTTTTTTATCTTTAATAACGACGGCGACAATGATTGAAGACAGTTGGTAGAATCAAACATTATTCTTAAGCAGATAATAATACGTATTAATATTTTTTCCTAAAAGTAGTGTAGGCCAAGATACTTCAATTTTGCGTATAAGATTTTTGAAAACACTTTACGCCAACCACAAAGTTGTTGCCAAAATCAACACTGGTCCTATCGATGAGTTAAGCTTAAAATATTTGGTCAGTATTAAAACATTGTCAAAATGTCATAATGAATCTCAGAGCAATATTAATCATCGTTGCATTTACATATATGGGTTTATTAATTATAGCTTCTTATGTCTATATCATTTCACATACGTATACATGCGATAAAACAAATTTAAAGAGATTTGACCTGTCAGACAGTCCTACCGTGCGTCTGCCCGTCAATCCGATTGCCCATAAGTCAGTGTTTCTTTCATCTGTTTGGTATGCCACGAAACAAACTTCATTCTTTTCGATTCATTTTTAATTTCAGATTCCACTCAATAAAACTATTGACGATTTCAATAATTAGAAAAACTGGAATAAAGACTATTTATTTCTGAAGGGGGACATACACAATTCCGCATTAATTCTTGTTACCGGGAAAGCACCTTCATTTTCATTAGATTCTCTTTACATTTGTATGAAGGTTGTTACTCTTCATAACCTCGGATGAGTTCGATAATAAGGAAAATATGAGATATACATTATTCAGTATATTGATATGTGGGGTAAAATTGTGAGTTTGGTAAAAAAAAAACTGGATTTTTTTTTTTTAATCATCTTTTCCTTCTTTTATTTTTATTGTAACAACCTTTCACTCTTCAAGAAAGAAAGAAAGAAACAGACCAAAGATACTACGCTTATCATTATTTACGCCAGACGTCTAAAAAAACTCATAAAAGGTTTGAATCAAAATATTTGGAAGGATAAATCAAATACAAAGTTGAGCATTTAAAACCAAACATTCAGAAAAGATGTGCATCTTGCTTAGAAAAACCTAAATGGTTCGAATAATTCAACACGTTATCATGTTTATATATACAGATAATTGCAGACCATGATCTTATCAATGATGCGTCATGTCAATACAGAAGTGCTGACTACTCTGCTGTTTGTTGATTTCATAAGAAATGCTGTGTATAAGATATAGTAGTGGGTATTACATCAACAGTGTAGGATGTGTATTGTCATGTTATTGATTAGCCTATATTAAGTTAATATTTTCAAGCTTCTATTTGTGTAATTCAATATTACCTTTAGGTTAATGTATGATCATTTTGTTGTTTAAAAACTGAATATTTTGCAATTTATTTTTATAGTTTACCTCTGTGCAGGTTGGTTCGTTTTAAAAGTTGCTACCATACTACACACTCAGGCTTATTCTGATGTTTTATTTTCTACAGAATTTATCTATAACCTTTATTGTAAAAATCGAAATACTAATAATCCTATCCATATGTTATGTTTCTCACAAATAAAATGTATCCCGGAATTGTCTGTGTCCAAGGGTTTCCCTGAAGAAAACAGATTAGTCAACCAGAACAAACCTCATCCGAGATCTGTAACTTATCACCAAAAAAACACAAAACAGTAAGTCAAGGGACCATTTGCTCTTTCTCTTCGTCATTTGGTTAACATACAAGTACCAGTATGGGATTTACCAGGCCATTTAAATATTCAACAAGAGTCTCCATTCTCCGAAAAGGGTATCTGATATGATCATATTATGATTCTTGAAACATACCTAAAATATTTCATAAACTTATTGATTAACTTGATCAAAATCAGGAATGTACATCATTGTTAAAACTAAGGAATTGAAAAAAGACATGTCTTATCCATTCATTGCGGATGGCATGTCAGAAAATTCTTCTGACATGAGGAAGACATCTGAACCAATACCAAGAAATCTCTGCTTTCAAACCTCACCAGACAAAAAATGACAGGTTTCACAGGACAGAAGACATTGTGCATTGCACATTTGCATGTCACTTAAACATGTTAAATTGCAAACTTAAATTTACACTCAAATACATGTATACCTGCATATTCGGAATAATCAAATTTTGTTCTGTCTTACATTCAGACATTACGAAAAGGTTTGGTATATTTAAAATTTCAGGATCCTACATATTTTTTAAAAGCAAATATGAAGCGAAATATCCTTGTAAATGTGGTTTGTATAGGGAATGTTTATAAATTTATTAAATCAGTAATCATCATTTCGAAAAATAAAAGTTTCAAGTAAGATATGTTTCTGAAGATAGTCAATTCATCAGCAATGTTTATACACGCTTAATAAGATGGTTAGGCATGTAAAAACAGAGGCAAACATTATCAAAGAGACAATGCAAACCACAAGTAAAAGAAAAAAAAGAAATAGGAAAAGATGAACAACGACAAAAAGACAAACACCAGTCTATAAAACAATACAGCGAAAGGATGATGTTATGAGTTCCAGAAAGATAAACAGAACCTGACCAACGTGTGACACGAGTCCTGTAGCTTTGGCTATTACAAATTCGTTAATAAGTCTCTTTCAATGATGTCATGATCGAAGAAAAGAGGACAGCATTGTAGTAACGACAATTGGAACCTATCTGTGATCATCTGTGGCACAGATATTCAATAACTATCAGCTGCTTCACTATGGCGTCAATACAAGTTTCGGAGGGATGATTTCTACTTTACCACTAGGAACCCTCGGTTCAATAATTAAATAACGGAACTGTAATTTGATCGGTTAATGAATTGTATATCAGTTCATGTACATCGTATCTTCTCTATTATATCAAACTGATTTAGTCGCCTACTTTCAGGGGAGTACGGTAAATATGTTGTGTACAAATTGTAAGTTTGTACAAATTATTATTTATCAAAATAAGAAGATGTGGTATAATTGCTAATGAGATAACTCTCCACCACAGACTAAATGACATTGAAGTTAACAACTACAGGACTAAATGACATTGGTTAACAACTACAGCCAGGTCTTTAACAATGAGCAAAACCCATACCGCATAGTAAGCTATGAAAGGCCTCGAAATGACAAAGACAATTCAAACGAAAAAACTAATGGCCTGATTTATGTAAAAAAAACAATGAACGAAATACAAATATGATATACAGCAACAAACGACAACAACTGAATTACAGGCTCCTGACTTGGAACAGACACATACAGAACGTGGCGGGGTTAAACATGTTAGTGGGCGTCCAACCCCAGCCCCTAACCTGGGACAGTGGTGTAACAATACACCATATGAACCAACTATAAAAATCAGTTGAAAAGGGCTTAACTCATCAGATCGATACAAAGCCGAAAAATAAGTAACAGAAACACAAACCGGACGTGGCAGGGTATCTATACATCCCTACAACAAAAAAGTCACTAAGTACACATCTGAGAATACTTGCAGTTACTGACATCTTGTTCAAAGCCATTAAGAAGTAGTAAAAATTCATGTATCTAAGACTTAATAATCAATCAACACACATCCAACATCCAATGGATTTAGTGTAAAGACGTCATTAACAGTCAGAGAAAAACATGACATTGTGCAATGCCAAAATACACATTGTAGTATCGTGATGTGCATAGCTATATGTAAATAACAATACAATTAGTTCTGTTTTAATATACTGATAACAAAATCAATATTTATACCAATAAAAACAATATTTAAAGATCTAATTACAGTGTTGAATTGGTAACCTATTAGAATAAGTTTATTTATAGCATCGATTAGTTTACCCGGATAGTATCTAAATTTATGTGCTCGATAAACAACATCTACGTAAAAATTAGGATGTACTATCCCTTTTGAAATAAATTTTCTACAGGTACAGCCAAACTTACAAACCAAAGTGTTGTATATATGAAAGAATTAAGTTAGGTTTTAAGTTATTTGTGGTAACGAAATCCCTGACTAAATAATTTACTAGTAAAACATAGATTACATCTATTGAAGTCCAAAACGTCACAACAGACACGGGCATAGCGAACGAGTTGTGAAATATAAACACCGTAAGATGGTGCCAAAGGAACACCAACATCCAAAAAAAGGAAAATTAACAATAAGAAAAGAAAGTGTAGAGTTTCCTGTGTAAAACTGAAATATATAAATCTAGAAAAGGACAGTTATTACCGTTTATATTTGATTTATTTAAAGTTAATGCCTTAGGGTAAATTTCGGCAGTATATTTAGAAAATTCATGATTATTTAACGAAAAAATATCATCAAGATAACGATAAGTGTTGTTGAATTTACAATTAAAAGCTATTTAGACGGGTCTCTCCTGAGTTTGGTCATAAACTGTGATTTATACCAGTACAAGAACAAGTCTGCTATTAAAGGGGCGCAATTGGTGCTTATTGGAATACCTACAACCTATCGATATACTTTATTGCCGAATCGTTCATAAATGTTATCAGGGAAAAAATTAACCGCTTCAAACATCTGATCATACCTTAAGTAAGTATATCAAGCTAGTTTATTAATAGTTTGTTTATAGTAGTTTCGGAACAGTTAAAAGGACTGAAAGATTAGTTGTAGAACACTTACTAGAGGCCGAGGTTAAACGATATGTTACGAGTTTTTGGTGTAGTTTAGGTAACCAATACATAGTAAGGACCTTAAAATGTTCAGAAGAAGAGGCATTTAGCTGTGATGTGGTTATGATATTACTGTTTATTATATACCTCTCTGTTGAGCGCACTGACCTGAATGTAGAAGAATTTATTATTTCATTCTTAAGAACATCCGTTTAGTATTTATGTAAAACCACCACCACGTTGTTGGTGGCTTTGTCGGTCGGTACAAACATAAACCGCTTTGCAAGTACTTGAAGTTATTTTCTTACTTAGAAATAGGCGTAATATGTACTTGGTTTTTTTTTTTATAAATTATTTTCAAAATGTGATATTCGAATATCCACAACATTCATACATTTATTTATATAAGAATCAAGAGATTTTTCCCGTTTACACCATTTTTTACAATACGATGAAATGGCGTCTTCTATGACCTGACGACACTGTTTCCAATCTATTTTAGACTGAGAACGATATTTTGGTCCTTTTTTTTAAAGTGTTTAACCTGTCGGTGTTGAACGATATTGAGGTTCCCCATAATAGCATGGCCATAGGGATCATATCTAAAATTCGACGATTCACAGTCTCCAGTTAGATGAGTATTTTTTTTCTACAATGACGTTTGATGTTACTGACGTATGATTAAAAATTAAACTTTGGTTTGGTTTTGTGTACGTATACGAAATAATAGGTGGTTCAGTGTTATCAAAATAGGGAGGTATAAAGCTTTGAACGGTAGAGTCATTAAATATACTATATAAGTTGATCAAAGCCATTCCTCTGTTAATATATTTAATTTTGAGAAAATTTCGTTTATGATCTTCATGTTTTTCTATACGCGGGAACAGCCTATAGTGACAAAAAGCTGTAATTATACGCGAAATTTCATAGAGTGGACTGAAAACGAGATTGTGTCACACTCCTTGGAAATATCATGTAATTTACTAATTCGTATTTGACCCAGTTTACATAGAAGTTGATGCCTACCATTGTTTTAAATGAAGATAGGAGATCGTCAAGTGTATAATTTATACGATGTTTAATTCGTTGATTTCGATTGATACGTTTTTCCATGAGACCTATTATTACGTCTTTTATCGACAATATTAATGATATCAATAGAAGAAGTTTTAGACATGGTCCCTTGTCCCAATTATATTGTCATTTAGACCAAGGGGATATGCTGTCTGCAGTCGTTTAATCCAAGGCATTTCGATAATGTTACGGGAATCTTCAAATTGTATCGTTTGGAGTGGTTGAAATTTTGTAAATTTGATATTGTGATTGTGTTTTCCTAAATATTGGTAAATTATACTTTTGAATTTCTTAGGTTATTGGACTTATATCTAGAATTTGACAACGAGGGTCGGTTGAGGCCAAAACTTCACAACAAAAAAGATTGTTTCAGCTCCCAAATTGTGTAAAATAGATAATACGTATATACATATCATGTCTTAGTTGGATATCACTCATCGTTGCACAAAGAAATTGTTGCTAATACAACTTGAACATTTCTTACAAACCTAGTTCAATGTTTTTTATAGAAATTGTGATAATGTTATGGCATTTTGCTGATACTTTCACTACAGTTTTATTAAGTATGCCTAGTGGTAGCTTGTGACGAATAAATGTAAACTTACGAAAAGGCCTGGTGTGTTAAAAGAAAATCTTCTCTTTAGTTTTCATCAATGATTTCCACAGGCTATTATTGTACAGAGGTAGGAGACACTTTTTAAAGAAAGGTTGATAACAATTCAAACTTAAACATGTTCAATGAGAAAGGTAATTTGAGTTAAATGAAGATCAATTCATTTTAGTAAAACAAACTAAGGTTATGTTTAGGAAACACCTTATAGCGTTAATTGTGACCTCCCATTACCTATATATATATATATATATAATTATTTTGGTTAATTCTTTACTGGTTCTAACTACAGCCGTCTCTCACAATGTTTGTTTTTCAAGATTCGAAAAGGACTTTGAATCGCATTAAACAATTTGATAGATCGTTCAGATATTGTAATTACATGAATACTTCACCAGCATCCTTGGTATCAAAATCCATTAATAACAGTGTGTAAATAAAAATCAAAAAGGGGTTTTAAGTAAAAGCAAATAATACATGCTAGCCTAAACAAACAAAACAACAGATAAAACAAAAAGATACATCATGTACATTAATCTATAAATTAATCATTCAAAATTGCGTAAAACAAAACTACGATAGATGATAGTGAAATCTTAATACTACAATTTTAAAAGTTGTCGTGTTTTCAAAGATGACTTTTCCTTATAATTGTTCAATTGTATTTTGCTTTAAACTTTTATTTGAATGGTTTACATTCAAATACTCGTTGATTAATCAATGTTAAATGTCTTTGATCTGCAATAAAAAAAAAGATGATACGCTAATAATAGATTAACAATAAATGGAAAAATTGCAATCCACTGAACAATGATTTATTTTTCTTAATGTATTTTCATACAACTTCCAGATGACAATATGGCAATGCAAAATCATACCAAAAAATAATAAAATCTAATAACATGTCATGTTTGACGGATATTAAATGTGTAGCAAGCACTGCTTAACCTTTTGGAGTACTTTAGTTGATCAAGGAATGCTAGTGAGGTTCGTCAATCTTGAGTTTTCTATGAAGATTTTGGTGGATTGTTTTTTTCCCAATTGGTTTGGCCAATGTGTTGTTTGTCCTTCTTGTCCTCCGTGGTCTATGTCTATACATTGTTTGAACAATAATGTGAACAAATAAAGTACTGGCAACCTTAGGCGTTACTGTTTGACGTGAACTTGAATGATCGATGACGTGAACTTGACTGGTCCTTAAAAGATAGCTGATCGATACAAAGTTGGCTCTTTGACGAATCTGACGGATTCTGTGTTAGAGTTGCCGTGTCAACTGTCAGCGATCAATCAGCCAATTGATTATGCACGGATCGGACGGATACATATATAGTTAAAATTCCTTTGTGATATATACATGCAATAAACGCGGACTTCGACACAGACAAATGTACTGATATATTGTATGTAGCTTGGTTGAAATGATATATATAAAACAAGTATGAATTACTTTTCACGCATTATCTGATTATGTTCATTATTGGTTCTATTATTTTCTATTAATTGCGTTACATAATTGCAGCATTATGACACACTCAGAATATTTTGTGCATCAATTAATAGCGCACAAATGTTATCATTTGAAATAAAAACTCATACTATCCCTTCTTTTTTTCATTTTTTGTTTATTTTTATTTACTTCAGATATTACATTTTTTTCTCAACAATTAAGAAAGCATTTTAATTGAAGTGATCTACTGTTATAGGAAATTTGTACGTTTTTCACCTCTTGATAGGAATGGGGAAAATAACGAAAAATTAGAATACTATTTGTTTTCTTCATATATTTAAGAATGCCAATATTTTTTTTTTTTTTATTGAAAAACATGTTTTGGTTTCAGCAATGAACCATTAAAATGCCTCTGGATGAGGTGTTTTTCATAAAACGTGAATAATATTAGAGTATAGATACTTAAATATTTTTTTCCCGTGTGGAATGAGAGTGCAATTATGTCTTCATTTTAATGAAAAATCATAAACCGTCATTGGATATTACAACTTGTTGTACATCCGATTTTTTTTTTTTAATAAGATGAATGTAAGAAAAATATACTGGGTCTTTGCATCGGAACTAAACACATTTATTTAAAAACCAGTTGTTGGCATGACACGGGTTATGCTCTTCTCATATATTTTATGATGGTATGATACTAAACCCCTAACGGGAGGGATTGTGCCTGATATTCATATGATGAAGACATAATCTTTCAGTCAGTTTAATTGAGGTCTGGAGCTGGCATGTCAGTTAACTGCTAGTAGTCTGTTGTTATTTATGTATTATTGTCATTTTGTTTATTTTCTTTTGTTACATCTTCTGACATCGGACTCGGACTTCTCTTTAACTGACTTTTAATGTGCATATTGTTATGCGTTTACTTTTATACATTGGCTAGAGGTATAGGGGGACGGTTGAGATCTCATAAACATGTTTAACCCCGCCGCATTTTTGCGCCTGTCCCAAGTCAGGAGCCTCTGGCCTTTGTTAGTCTTGTATTATTTTTACTTTTAGTTTCTTGTGTATAATTTGGAGTTTAGTATGACGTCCATTATCACTGAACTAGTATATATATTTGTTTAGGGGCCAGCTGAAGGACGCCTCCGGGTGCGGGAATTTCTCGCTGCATTGAAGACCTATTGGTGACCTTCTGTTGTTGTCTGTTCTGTGGTCGGGTTGTTGTCTCTTTGACACATTCCCCATTTCCATTCTCAACTTTATGAATTGTTTTAGAGTGCACATATGTTATTATTTTATTACAAACCATGTACCGTTATTTGCAATCAGTCATTTAAGCGAATATGAATGAGTTATTTTGTTTTTCTAAAAAGTCAATAATATAAGGATTCAGATAATTAAACTTGGGTTCCTGTTGAATAAAAGTGATATTATTTCTTTATTTTAATTGAATCACGAACTATATTTGCATATAAGTACTTTTAGTACTTCAGGAAGGGATTTTTTTTTTATTAGAATTCATGAACCGTTATTTGCAATTAATCATTTTAATGCTTCTGGTTAAGCATTTTTTTCAGTTAAATCTGGATAATATAGGAATAAATATAAGTAGACTTTTGTTTTTTAGTTTTTTTTCATTTTATTTGAAATCATGAACCTTCATTTGATATTACTACTTTGTGTGTATTAGGAAGGATTGTTTTCATACAATATACAGAATATAACAGAAAAGATACCAAAACAAATGTTTTTGCATTGTTTAAAAATGCCTATATTTATTCTTGTTATTGACATTTATGCACCATCTTTAGCAAGCATCCATTTTGGTGCGTATAGATGAGTTAAGTTTTATTGCATGTGATCAATATATGAGTAAAGATACCGCCATTTGGTATTAGTACTCTTGGTACATTAGGGTGGGTTTTTTTTTCATAAAATATTATGAATATAAAAGATAAGTAACATATATTTTGTTAGCATTGTATAAGAATGCCATATCTCTTCTTTTTATTCGAATTCATGCACCCTCTTTACCAATCTTGCTTTCCAATGCCTGAAGATGAGTTATGTTTTGTCAAACGGTATTGATATGAGAGTAAAAATACTGAACATTTGTTTGTGTTAATTAAGAGTGCAACTTTTTCGTCATTTTAATGAAAATCATGAACCGTATTTTGGTATAAGTACTTTTTTGTTCGTAAGGATGGGTTGATTTTTATAAGATATAATGGCTGAATTATGTAGGTAATTGGACACCTGTATGAATCTTTTTACATTATCGAAACCTAGAAATTGGTTTTTGTCTTACTTAGGTAAATTGTAAACATAACGAATCGCAATCGATATAAGGGTGTGTGGTATGGTGAATTTGATGTATTCCTTTTTTTGAATAAATTTTTAAACTAAACATTTGCTGTTCTTCCCTATATATATATAGACACATAAATCTTGATATTACAATGCATTAATCTGATTTTTTAATGCTGTTAAATTGATTCATTGAACCATTCCCTCATTATATATTATTTTAATTTGAAATTTAAAAAACTTACCCTCTGATATTGATCACCGGGTTCTCCGGGTCCGACATAATACAGCTTCGGATTGCATTCTTCGTCACATTCTCTGCGATATTCGTGAAGCCACAAAAATGTCAAAGCTTTTTCTTTTTTAATAGCTAGTTGAGTAATGTTCTCATACCCTGAAATGTAAAATAATATATACTTGTACATGCTCAATATGCCTTCTCGTAGAATTATTCACTGTTTTACTGTTATTATTCATAACTCATGTCAGTGATTTTTTTTCAATTCTTTCTTTTTTGTTTCTTCTTGTTTGTTTTCCTGTTTTTATGGATTTTTTTGTTTTGTTTTTTGGGGAGGGATTTGAAGGGGAGGTTTGCGGTGGCTGTTGTCTTCGTGTAGTGTGGTCTTGGAGCTTTACATATTTTATGATTGTCGACTTACCATTATTTTGATCCTATAGGTGACCACTAGATTTCTTTTTGGATTATTTGCAAAGGCATTGACGTTTAATTTATGAATGATTGTAAATTAAGGCGACAGTAGTTAACGATGCTCAAATCTCATAAATTGATTAGAAAGAGACAAATCAAGGTAGCAAACAGATTTGTCATCAAAAACTAATGGAATCGCATGAATTTCAAAAGTGTGAGACTGGGTCCGTCGACAGGATACGTGTCTCCTGCTATGTAACCGTATCATGAAAGTTTGGATTGTTAATGGAAAGAACATCATCAATATACCTGTATGTGAAATAATTTAGCTTCTTTGGTCATCTTGTTTTTTACAAGGGTCTGAAGGAACTCCGATTCATATGAAAATATGAAAAGGTCGACCAGGAGAGGTGCACAGTTGGTTCTCATAGGAATGCCGACAACCTACTGGAAAATTCTACCTCCAAATTTGACAAATATGTTGTCAATGAGAAACTCCATCATACTGATCACTTGTTCTTCGGTGTTTCATGTTTTATTTTCGGGCTCATTTTTAACAAAATATGTTGAATTATATCCCAAAACAATAAATTTGTAGCGTATGTTACAATTTTTATGGAGGAAAGCATTGTGGATTATATCTTTAAGACGGGTTTTTAATTTTTCGTGTGGTATGGTGGTGTAAAAGGTGGAATATAGAAGTAGAACATTTCTTAGTAAGGTCAATAAGAGCAACCCTCTGGTAGTGATCTAGCAGCAAGCCGGATTTTCCCTGTAAGTCATAATTTAGGCTAAATGAATTTAATAATAAAAATAATAAAAACAGTTTTGGATGCATATTTTTGTCTTTTTATTTCTCTATGTTTGTAATAAATTGTCAATCAAAATCATTTCAATGATATAAAGCTCAGGCAGTGATTAAATATGCATATTAAATTTTCGTAATTATTGTTAAAAATACTAGTAAAAAGTAAAATCACAAAAATACTGAACTCCGAGGAAAATTCAAAATGGAAAGTCCCCAATCAAATGGCAAAATCAAAAGTTAATATTATATTAAAAGTAATATGTTTTCTTCAGATAGACAAGTTCGATGATGACGTTGGGGTGTTTATTACAGGTTATAAAAATTAAGTTACACATTGTCCATATTGTTTTCGGGGAGTGTTTTTATACCCGTGTTCACCTAATACTATTCAGTCTGTTGTGGTGAAACATATGTGGTTTAGTAATACTTTGTGAAGTGTGGCACACTCATTCATCAACAATGGTATATAAAGCAAAAAGCTAAAAAAAAAAAAAAAAAAAAACAATTTAAAAATGAAAATACTGAGTAGATACTTTTGAAAAGTAACAACGATATCCCAGAATATTTTGTTTGAAATAGTTTAGGCACGATCAATAAAACATAAAAAAATTTAATTAATAAAACAAGAAAGAATATAAATAGATATATATAAATAAGTAAACAGATACATAATTAAATAAATTGAATAAGGAAATGAAGAGATTTATTTACAGGATTAATGAAATTAATAAAAAAAAAATAACATAAATAAATTAAATGAATAATTTATAAATATATTGAGCAGGATCTGTTCTGGTGTACAGCTGTAACAAGCAGTTCTATAACTAGAGTAGAACAGTCCAAACCTGTTTAAAAGAAGAACGGAATAAAACAGTTCTAGGGTGGAATACATATACTATGAACATACGTGAAATTAAAGGCAATCTCTTTACTATGCTAACTAAATTACTACAAATTTCAGACTACTTCTATTAATATGTCACTTGAAAATAGTCTCCACCCCATGACACAAGTTGCACGATTCCAATGCACATTGGATAAAAAGTTGATAATGAAAGTAACAAAATATTTATATATAATAAGTACTGATGGTAACAAAAGTAATATTTATGTTTGGATTAATGCGTGCATTAACTATTTGGACAAGTTAACTCCATTTGAGAATACAAAATCAGTTTTAACAAAATGTTGATACAGAAAGAGTTTTAGATTAAACTTTCAGAATGAATGTTTTAAGAGGTTTATGATCATGTTCAAAGCCAGAAGCCCAAGCGGGGAATACAATATTGGATGAAACACTCTTAAATGTGTGTTATTAATATATAATGCCACGCACGGCAATATTTCATGATTAAAACATGTAATAGACAGACCCTGAAGTACCCGTAAATGCATTTAAACGTGCGAAAAAAAAACATACGTGATTTTTTAGAATTTACCAGGTTTTAGACAATCCGAAAACGTATCGATTTTAACTTCAATTCCTCGTTTTTACCAAATGTTTAAAATGTTGGCCCTATAAATAAGTAGATATGCATTGTAAAATCTACTAACCCGACGGACAAACCATTCAGATATTTAGTATTGGTCGATGGAACGCTGTAACTGTCTTATAGTGTAAATATTTAATGTGTTTTGTTGCTTTGCCTTTACGTCCTGTCATTTCTTCTTTATGTTATGTGTAAGTGCCTTTTTTTCCTGACACTGCATCTCTGTGTTATGTCAAATAAATTATTTGTTTGGTCAAACAATTGTATGATATGTCATTGCTAATCTTTGTTGTGTGCAATAGGCATTTCATTATCTTGTAACTACTATACATTCTATGAATACCTCCAAACTTTATGATCAACCACCTTTACGTTCTTTCATATTCCCTCTATGTTGTGTCTATGCTTCCTTTAAGTAAGTCAGTTAATAATTGTGTCCTGTCTCAAATGTGATTGTTATGCTGAATGCTCTAAACGTTTTGTTTTGATACATCTTTGTTCTATGAAAACCTCATGAAATTATTGTCTTATGGCTTTATGTTGTGTTTTTATATATGTATTTTCAGTGAAAAATATAATACATCCTGGTATAGTTCATATGCGTTTTGCCGAACTATTGATACTGTTTGTTAACATTCATTACGTCATGTGCAAATGCCTATTTCATTATGTTCAAACACCTAATACAGTATGTGCAAACATCTTTTACGTTATGTGCAAACACCTATAACGTTATGTGCAAACACCTATTACGTCATGTACAAACACCTTTTACGTTCTGGTAAACGCGTTTTTGACACAGATTAAAACGAAACGCATCAATGATATACATTTACTGAAAATTAAGAAAATCACAAGTTTGAGCTTTCTAAAAAGCTGTAGACTGCTTCGCTCTATCCTTATTTAAGGTAATATGTGTGCACGGGGGTGTGAATTTAGTATTGGAAATGTGGTATTTTTAGATATTGATTGATATAAAAATGCTATAAATCTTTAGTTTCAGGGAAAATGATGTTGTTCTACTTTAAGAGTGTGCATTATACACCCATGCTTTTAAAATTTCGTTCACTTAACTTTTTGATAATTAAAACATTTACAAATATACAGACACGACTCTGGAGGTGTGCCTTTCTGGGGTGTGCCCCTCTGGAGGTGTGCCTAGATTGGCAAAAGTTATAAAATACATTTAATGCATTTTTGTAAACATCGTATAGGAACATTTTGTAGCAAAACAAATCGTGCATATTGCAGATTAACAAAGCAAATAAACACGTATTAATAATTGATATTTCAATATTTAATTTCAGTGTGCAATACATGCATAATAAAACAATAATGAATTAATGACAGTGGATCGGAACTGAAATACACATAGTTAATTTTTCCGGCATTTGATGTCTTATCCTCAGAAGAGAAAAGTCTGTAATTCTTTATTTCATTTTAGCCAATAGCTGTTGCTGTATATCAGCCACATCATGAAGCAACCAATCAGAATCTATATGTGATAAGCAATTTTTTCAAGATGGCATGTATATCGACTGAAGCTAATAGCTCCGCACCGTGATTCGAAGCAAAAAGAATGTTACATGTTAAAAACAAAATGCAACCACATTTCTTTACGGAGAATGTGAACGGAAAATAAATTGATGCTCTCTTTCACCTCCACCAACCGGGTCATTATATAGGTCGCCATATCTTGCATACATACTTATTACATATGGTTTTGGAAGGCGGCTAATTACATTTATCAATTATAGACTTTTGACGAGGTCAATACGTTATATATGGACCTGTTCAAATTATATTGACCGAGGACGAAGATATTTGCCCGCTCCCTCTTATCTTTGACTTTTTTTTTAAATTAACAGGGAATTTTGGTAAAATTTAATCCGAGCCCTCCTCTTAATCAAACTGCTTATAGAACCAACAAATGTAGCTCCATCCTTTTAAAAAATTCTGGTTCCGCTACTGGTCATTGACTGAGAAATCAAAAAGAGCAAAAAATAATATAGGTCCGTGTGTTTGTTTTCCAGATATTAGCTAATGATATTTTAGCGGGAAAAATTTCTCTATTCATTTTTCTTATCATTAACATAAAGATGTTCTCAAAAAGTAAAAAAACCATAACAAGGGTTTTATATTTTTTTTACAAATGTCTTATTATCCTTACTTTATTTTCATTCATTTTGAGAACTAAAAACGTATCAATGATAAATTGTACATGTAAAAGATTTTTGAAAACTCGCAGTTAGCTGGCAAATTTTTTATGGTGCTTTTAATGATGAACAAGAGGATTCCGAAATTCTAACAAAATTTCCAAAACATGACAAGTGAACATTCTCAATTTATAATCAGTAGCAGGAAAATGACAGAAGAATTTTAGCCTTCCCTTTCGTGTTAAAGTTTATCTCAGTTTTCTTTTCGTTATATAGGTGAATTTTTAAAAGAATTTTCCCTAAATATTTTACGTCGATTTCAAGGCGAACCAGATTGCATCAATTAAAGAGGGATTCCGCATTTTAGGATAATTTGGATTGAATCATATGAATTACATGCCTCGCTAGCTATTAATATATTTTTTTCACGCTTAAACAGCAGCCGAGAAAAGGGGGTCGATATTTCTAAAAATGGCAATATTTAACGAAAACAAATCCCTCATATGAACATTTGGCTGAATTGTGTATTTAGCTAAATTTATCAAACCATTCGCGTTCATAACTTAACGCATCGAAGCTAATCGTTAATACCGTATCCGGCAATAATATTCATTGAATTTATGACTTTCCGTTCGGAAAAGTACGTAGATGTTTCTAATTTATGCGACGATATTCGTTGAAATGTTTATTAACTTCTGTGTCATTTTGTCTCTTGTACAGAGTTGTCTTATTGGCGTTTATACCACATCTTTTTATTCTTATATTCAACAAAAGAAACGATATGCACAACACTTGTATAAAAAAAATGGTAGAAAACATTTACAATTACATAGAATATGTTTTTTTTTTTTTTTATCGTTCTTCGTGACACGTTTCGGACAGTTACTGGACCAAATACGGATAAATCAAAGTAGTGAAATCACAACCCATTGTTGTATTTGACGTATAAAAAGTAACCCATAAATATGTGTCGCTGGAATGGGTCACTTTTTATACGTCAAATATAACAATGGGTTGTGATTTCACCATGTTAATAGGTCAATGGGTCAGTAACTTTCATCTTTCGATTAGATTTTTGTAAAAATCTTGATTCATCGTTTAAAATCAAGTTTAAATCTAAAAATGAATATGTGATATCTGAGAAATATATGAATGGGTACTGATTTTGCCCTGAAATATTTTTATTGTCGTGATTTCACAAGACTTCAATATATGAATGGGGGTGTTTTTGAAATCCAGACTACACATCTGTACCCAAAAACTCATGATGAGACCACCCTCCCATCTGTGAAAATGTTAAACAGTAATACTCAAACCATATTGAGGAATGAAGGTTTATAGGCTACACATAATATTTATATATATAAAAAGCCGCCTTCCAAAACCATATGTAATACGTTACATAATAAGTATGTATACAAACTATGGCGACCTATATAATGACCCGGTTGGCGAATGTGAAAGACAGCATGAATTTATTTTCCGTTCACTTTCTCCGTAAAGAAATGCGGTTGGATTTTTTTTTTTTTTTTTCTTATTACAATCTTTTGATTTCCTTAATTTTCGGTATTCGGTAAATATATACATTATTGATGCGTTTTGTTTTAATCTGTGTTAAAAAAGCGTTTATCATAACGTAATAGGTGTTTGCGCATAACGTTATAGGTGTTTGCACATTATGTTATAGGTGTTTGCACATAATGTAATAGGTACTTGTACTTTACGTAATAGGTGATTGCACATAACGTAAAAGGTGTTTGCACATACCGTAATAGGTGTTTGCACATAATGTAATAAACACTTGCACATAACATAAAAGGTGTTTACACATAATGTAATACGTGTTTGCACATACCATACCAGTAGATTCACATGACATCCTGAATGTTAACAGGCAGTATCAATTGTTCGGCAAAACGCATATAAGCTATAGGTCGTTAGTTTTCTGGTTTGAATTGTTTTACATTTGTCATTTCGGGGCCTTTTATAGCTGACTATGCGGTATGGGCTTTTCTCATTGCTGAAGGTCATACGGTGACCTGTGTAATGTGGTCTCTTGTGAAGAGTTGTCAAATTGGCAATCATACCATATCTTCTTTTTATATTGTTATGTTCCATTCAGCTGCACTTTTGGAAACTACCGCAAAACATTTACATAAAGTATAGACATCGAAAATTAAAAGTAGGGTTTACCGAGAAATCTTTCAAAAGGGGACCTATATTCTAATGTTTTATCCAGATATGCATTAATTTTATAAATATATCACGGACGACACAAGGTGAACAACGTGATGAAATTTCTAAAAATATCAGGAACTCAAGAAATAACTATTCATTTCAATAGGAACTACCACCTGTATTTTGTTGGGTTTTTTTTTTTTTTTTGCTTTGATTTCTTTTCTTTTGAATTTTTTTTTTTTTTTTTTGGTTGTTTTTGTTTTTTTTTTTTTTTTTGCTTTCATATTATAAAGTAACACAGTCGACCTGTCCATCATAGTCCATATGATTACTTGCCACGTTGTCCAAGGGGTGGGGTGGGGAAGGAAGCGGGCCGGTGGATCAGGCTCTTCCTATATATTGACCTATTGACCTATTAACATGGTGAAATCACAACCCATTGTTATATTTGACGTATAAAAGTGACCCACAAATATGTGTCGCTGGAATTGCTCACTTTTTATACGCCAAATATAACATTGGGTTGTGATGGTGATAGGTCAATGGGTCAGTAATTTTCATCTTTCGATAAGATTTTTGTAAAAATCTTGATTCATCGTTTAAAACTCAAGTTAAAATCTAAAAAATGAATATGTGATATCTGAGAAATATATGAATGGGTACTGATTTTGCCATGAAATATTTGTATTGTCGTGATTTCACAAGACTTCAATATATGAATGGGGTGTTTTTGAAATCCAGGCTGCACATATGTACCTAAAAACTCATGATGAGACCACCCGTGAAAATGTTTAACAGTAATACTAAAACCATATTGAGGAATGAAGGTTTATAGGCTACACATTATATGCATATACACGTATATGTACAATGTAAATGTTTTATGAATTTAAGTCGCAGTTATAATATTTATATATATAAAAGCAGCCTTCCAAAACGATATGTAATAAGTTACATAGTAAGTATGTATGCAAACTATGGCGACCTATATAATGACCCGGTTGGCGAACGTGAAAGAGAGCATGAATTTATGTTCCGTTCACTTTCTCCGTAAAGAAATGCGGTTGGACAATTTTTTTTTTACTTATTACAGTCTTTTGATTTCCTTAATTTTCGGTATTCTGTAAATATATACATTATTGATGCGTTTTGTTTTAATCTGTGTTAAAAAGCGTTTATCATAACGTAATAGGTGTTTGCGCATAACGTTATAGGTGTTTGCACATAATGTAATAGGTACTTGTACTTTATGTAATAGGTGATTGCACATAACGTCAAAGGTGTTTGCACATACCGTAATAGGTGTTTGCACATAAGGCCATAGGTATTTGCACATAACGTAATAGGTGTTTGCATATAATGTAATAAACACTTGCACATAGCATAATAGGTGTTTACACATAATGTAATACGTGTTTGCACATACCATACCAGTATATTCACATGACATCCTGAATGTTAACAGTGAGTATCAATTGTTCGGCATAACGCATATAAGCTATAGGCCGTTAGTTTTCTGGTTTGAATTGTTTTACATTTGTCATTTCGGGGCCTTTTATAGCTGACTTTGCGGTATGGGCTTTTCTCATTGCTGAAGGTCATACGGTGACCTGTGTCATGTGGTCTCTTGTGAAGATTTGTCAAATTGGCATTCATACCATATCTTCTTTTTTATATTGTTTACTTCCTTTCAGCTGCACTTTTGGAAACTACCGCAAAACATTTACATATAAAGTATAGACATCCAAAATTAAAAGTAGGGTTTACCGAGAAATCTTTCAAAAAGGGGACCTATATTCTAATGTTTTATCAAGATATGCATTAATTTTATAATTATATCAAGGACGACACAAGATGAACAACATGATGAAATTTCTAAACAATATCAGGAACTCAAGAAATAACTATCCATTTCAATAGGAACTATCACCTGTATTTGGTTGGGTTTTTTTTTTTTTTTTTTTTGCTTTGTTTTCTTTTTCTTTTTCTTTTGTTTTTGGTTGTTTTTGGTTGTTTGTTTGTTTTGTTTTGTTTTTTTGCTTTTATATTTTAAAGTAACACAGTCGACCTGTCCATCATAGTTCATATAATTACTTGCCAAATTGTCCAAGGGGGTGGGGTGGGGAGAGAAGCGGGCCGGTGGATCAAGCTCTTCCTATATATTGACCCATTGACCTATTAACATGGTGAAATCACAACCCATTGTTATATTTGACGTATAAAAAGTGACCCATAAATATGTGTCGCTGGAATGGGTCACTTTTTATACGTCAAATATAACAATGGGTTGTGATTTCACCTTGTTAATAGGTTAATGGGTCAGTAATGTTCATCTTTCGATTAGATTTTTGTAAAAATCTTGATTCATCGTTTAAAATCAAGTTTAAATATAAAAATGAATATGTGATATCTGAGAAATATATGAATGGGTACTGATTTTGCCCTGAAATATTTTTATTGTCGTGATTTCACAAGACTTCAATATATGAATGGGGGTGTTTTTGAAATCCAGACTACACATCTGTACCCAAAAACTCATGATGAGACCACCCTTCCCTCCGTGAAAATGTTAAACAGTAATACTCAAACCATATTGAGGAATGAAGGTTTATAGGCTACACATAATATGCATATACACGTATATGTACATGTTTTATGAATATAAGGCGCAGTTATAATATTTATATATATAAAAGCCGCCTTCCAAAACCATATGTAATACGTTACATAATAAGTATGTATGCAAACTATGGCGACCTATATCATGACCCGGTTGGCGAACGTGAAAGAGAGCATGAATTTATTTTCCGTTCACTTTCTCCGTAAAGAAATGCGGTTGGGTTATTTTTTTTTTTTTTTTACTTATTACAGTCTTTTGATTTCCTTAATTTTCGATATTCTGTAAATATATACATTATTGATGCGTTTTGTTTTAATCTGTGTTAAAAAAGCGTTTACCATAACGTAATAGGTGTTTGCGCATAACGTTATAGGTGTTTGCACATACTGTTATAGGTGTTTGCACATAATGTAATAGGTACTTGTACTTTACGTAATAGGTGATTGCACAAAACGTAAAAGGTGTTTGCACATAATGCCATAGGTATTTGCACATAACGTAATAGGTGTTTGCACATAATGTAATAAACACTTGCACATAACATAATAGGTGTTTACACATAATGTAATACGTGTTTGCACATACCATACCAGTAGATTCACATGACATCCTGAATGTTAACAGAGAATATCAATTGTTCGGCAAAACGGATATAAGCTATACCATGATATATTATACTTTTCACAGAAGATACATATGTATAAACACAACATAAAGCCAATAGAATATAATATCATGAGATTTTTAATAGAACAAAGATGTATCAAAACAAAACGTTTATAATATTCAACATAACAATCACATTTGAGACAGGACGCAATTATTAACAGACTTACTTAAAGGAAGAAAAGACACAACATAGAGGAAATGTGAAAGAACGTAAAGGTGGTTGATCATAACGTTTAGGGGTATGCACAGAATATACAGTAGAAACAACACAATGTAATGCATATTGGACATAACAAAGAATAGCAATGACATATCATATAATTGTTGACCAAACAAACAATTAATTTGGCATAACATAGAGATGCAGTGTCAGGAAATAAAGGAACTTACTCATAACATAAAGAAGAAATCACAGGACGTAAAGACAAAGCGACAAAACATATTAAATATTTACACTATAAGACAGTTACGGCGTTCCATATTGGTCCGTTATAAAGTGTTTGATCATCTTAAGTATATATGATTTGAAGGTTTAGGACTTACCTTCCTTCTCGCTAAAACACATAATCCGACAAAATACAATGTAAATTACTGAAAATATGACTAAAGGCTTTATTCTGGACATGTTCTCAAGAATTATGTTGCTTTGCCTTTGTATCGTTCTGGTCCTTGTCAAATTTCCTGAAATACAATAATTGTGAACATGGATACTTATGTTAATGTGAAAAACGCTGACTTTAACATTGTGCTTCCTTTTTGGACTTAAAATACGTGTACATATTTATTGAATTTACAAATGACTCTGGTAAAAAAGAATAATATTTGAAAATTTTGAATAACGAACAAGAAGCATTTACTAAAAGATACCAGCTATCATGTTCTAACTTACCAATTATCTGGCGATGAGCTACGTGTATTTATACAATCCATCGATTTGTTTTCTACGAATTGCAATCTGCCTCTGTATTGATTTGTTTTATAAATTGAAAAACTCATTATTCGTCCTTGGTTCTTAATTATAAATAACTATTGCATTTGTATTTGTCTTGTTACCTTCACTTAGAATAATATTGTTTGAGTAGTGTTTGCTGATCGACAATCCGTCAATAAAATTCAGTAAAATTTTAAATATCAGGCTTGTTCATTGTTTTAGCATATAACCGTATTAAACGTAGATACAAAAAACAAATAACAAATTCTAAAAATTTAAGTTTCTATTACTGAACGATCGATTTTAGTTAGGATCAATTATATTCTTTGTAAAGGTAACGTGACACCATGCATACAACTTCACAAACATGCTGTCGGAAGTTTTAACTAAATAATCAATATAGATGCAAAAAAAAAAAACTATTGATTTGGGAGGGTTGAACCATACAAGTAATTATCTTTTAGTAATTAGTAATATATTCGGTCTCATGGTGTTTTTCGGAATATTTCTTTAAAGATCTAAGATACTTTGATTGAAGAAATGCAAAGTTTTTTGGTTTTTTTTTTTTTTTTCGAACCCCGAGACCCATGGCAATGTGTACCATTCAAAACAAAAATAGGAAAGAAATAAAATTTGGTAAATAAAATTCTTAGGGTCCGTAAGCATGCTATATGATGATACTTGTACCTAATAGGATCTAATTAAGTTTAGAAATAACAAAGTTTATTGATTTTTACTATGCATGCTATGGTTATGAACATTAATGACATGAAATGTTATAATGATGTTTTTCGTTTTGAAATCAAAAACAATATTATGAGGACATGATTTTAAATAAACAAAATAACCGTTCAAAAACATCATATATTATTCAGTTAAAAATCAATTTGTATTGTATGAAATTACTAATACAAAAAGACAAAAACACAGAGTTAGTTTAAAAACCAGATGTGATCTATAATGCGCAACGATAGAATAATTGTAAGTCGCTATGTTTTCAAATTACCGATACACATCAAGAAGGGTACAAAAGTATCAAAAATGTTTCAAAATAGCATAATACACTCAGTCATCATAATATCTTTTAACATTGTTGTTTAAGGTGCATCATCACTATATATTTCCTCAGATAGAATTTTCTTATACATTGCCAAAATAGAAATTTTGCGATGCGTTTTCAAAATTATAATAAAAAGTATTGGTCACCGTGCTATTTTTTAAGCTACAAGTCGTCCAAAATTGCCAAATTTTGCATAGATTATTCATCAAAAAACACTTTTTGGTGAATAAAAAGAGATCTTTCAGATAGAATTTAAAAAAGAAATATGAGAAGATAGGTTTTATAATATGCTTTAAGAAAAAGAAAAAGAAAAAATGGTGTCACCGAACTTGTTTTCTTGATACAAGTAAAACATGAAAATTTCACTAGCAGTACTATGAGAGTTATCTCCGCCTATATGTCTAAGTTGAAAAATTGAATCGAACAAAAACAAATATCTAGTATTTGTTTAAACAGTCTGAATAATGCAAAAAATCTCTTATGTTTCTTTACACAGTAATTGCCAATCTGTCTAAATATTTACAGATTTAAGCAAATAACTAGACCGATTGTGTACTGCTATCATACAATCCAAGAAAGCGGTATATAATTAATCTACATTAAGGTGGTACCCAACACCTTGACTAATATTAATTTGGTTCGTTTAATTTTCATAAAATTTTGACAAAATGTTTACTTTGACCCTTTGACAAAAATATAAAAATTTTTAAAATTTGAACCAACCACTTTATCAGAAAAATTTCGTTGGTTATATAGCAGTTTGACAAACACAAATTTTGATCATTGAAAGCTTAATATTTCCTTAACAAAACGACGTGATTAAAACGTTTAGCTGATTTTTACAGAGTTATCTCCTGTAGTGTTAGGTACCACCTTAAAACAATATAATTTAAAAATCGTAAATATAAAACATAAATGGAAAAAGGAAAAACAACAATTCGGCAAAGAAAAAAAAAGAAGATGAAACGACTAACAAAAGTCTCCATTAATTCATAGAAAACTTTAAATGACGAGTTCCATCAATATCATTGGATTTATCCAGGTGTTCCGAATGAGCAAATTAATACCTATCCACTTTGATCTCTGTTTTAATAAAACTACTTTGATACTTATAAAATGTTATTTTTGAATTATGCTTTGCTACATTATCAGCAACCTGATATATAATAATTCCAAATTCATTTCTGACGTGTGAAACAAAAATTAAGCAAAATAAATAAACCTTTAGTGGCCTGAATTATGACTTCTGTCTTACTTAGTTTTTTTTTTTTTTTTGTACTGAATTATCATCATTTATACATTAATCTATGTATATATTGTTTTGTTTATAGCTATCTGTTTGATCTTGTACCTGTTTAGTTCAAATGGATTATCCAATATTATAATTTGGATATATCTACTTATCTCCCCAATAATATCTGTTTACTACCGTTTATAAATGAATTGTTTGTCTGTTTGTTGGTATTTTACGCAACTTTAAGCTACCATGATTATATGATTTCGACTAGTTTGTATTGAGTGGAGGAAGCTTATATACCCGCAGTGAACTACTGTGCAGGCTAATTTTAATATCAATACCAGGAATGCAAGTGTCGTTGTAATAAATACTTTCAAATTTGAATATAGTATAATTTTTGCAGTTTGACATTACATTTATCAAGGCAATATGTCAGACTTTCAGGTTCTAAAACGCATTTGATTAAATTTGACTTTTTTCAACATCAGACACTGGCAGCAAAACATGTTATGTCTGTTTATAAATCTTGGATGACCATTAATCACACATTGAATATCTGGAAATTTGTTTAGGCTAGTAATGAGTACAATGTATGTTATCAGTTGCCGCTTTGATTGCCAACTACTTCGTTTGCAACAAATATGACCTATTAACTTCATGGGTTACTATTAGGTCGTTAAATTAATTGATGAAAGGTTATGCATAAATCCCAATACTATATGCCATGCTTTTATTACAAAAAGTTGACGTGTGATAGTACCTTACAAATCGGGACATTAACGATTTTAAACATGATTCTGTTAACCAAATATGCATAGTAAAAGTTGCAATTACTTAACATTGAAACTTAAAAAGTTAAAATGAAGACAAGGGAATTGTTCAAATTGACAGTGCTAAACATACAAATCAAACAAACTTCCTAACACGACAACTGAAACAACCTTGATTAATAAAGACGAAGTACATTCAACCCATACAAAATCGAGGTGGGATGTTTGGCTTCATGAAAGGGGTGTTCGAGCGCATATCGGCTTGTATATAAAACAGTGTTAGGGACCGTTTTTTACTACAAGTGAGGTGAGAGTTTTTGCTCCGAGTTGAAAACCTCACTGTGACTTTGGAACGAAGAACAGCAATACAAGCGCTGAGATTTTGCTTTTGTTTTTCCTCCACATGTATTATTTTTGTGTCATAGATTAATACCCTTTATCCTGTCTTTTTCCATTATGTAAACGGAATTTGTCTCTCGTGCTTTATTAAAGCCGAAGATAGTTCTACCTTAATTGAGATGTATGCTCCTTTGTTTTAATACTTTTAGCCTATTTCATTGTATTTATTCTTCAGATATCTTCTCATATGTGTGTTACTTAATTTTTTTTTTTTTTTTTTTTTCTTTCTGCCAAATGTCCTTGTCAAATTATCTGACGTATATATCGATATGCCACGATGTTGTCTAAATGTTTGTATTGTTTCGCACGCTTCAATGCAATTATCGAGTAATTCTTGATATATTATCTTTTAAATCTCTATGCCAGATATGATTCATAATTTGTTTAAAATTACACCACGGCTGTATAATTCAATAAACAGTTGCAGCTGATTGCCATCTGGCAACGAATTCTGCTGAAACCGGTGCTAGTAGCCGTTTTAAACTTGCAGTGAATTGAAGGCTTTTGCTCCATATTAAATGGCCTCAATTTGACCTTGTTATAAAGAATGGATTAGTACCCCATAGTCTGTCTTTTTGCTTATAGTGTCTTCTGAACATTTGAAACGGGCACCCATTTGCCGTAATAATTGTGGAAATACACGACATCATCTTGGATGCAAAGAATCAAATTGAATAATATTACAACATTTATAAATCTTTAGATTTTAAGTAGTAAAAAGTCATTTGAAATATTAACAATATTCAAATTGCTTCAGGTGCAAGAATTGTTTTTTGGAAGAATGAAAAGCAACAAACCTAGATTTACAAAATTTAAATGGTTGGAAATCAATGGTTAACTCAAAGGGTCCATCATATGACATTGGGTCATGGTTTCTGGTGTATTAAAATGAAAATAGCAGATCGATTTATAAATCGTACTGATGTCTAACCGAATGAGCCAGCCTGTACTACAATTTCACTCAGTTACGTCAAACTGCACAGTGATTTTCATTATCGTCATCAGCTTACAAAATATCGGAAAGTAAATTATACCACATGAAGAAATCCTTTGCATGTTGTCCTGGTCTTAAATATCAGTATGATCTGTAAACTGCAAAGAAGTTTAAAAATAACCAAAAAATCCAGTTAACAATCAAATTTCAGTATGAAGATTTTGGAGATTGACAAGGGGTTCTATATTTTATAAAAAAAAAAGATGAGAGACTGTTTCCCCTTTAATTTGTTTTACTCACGATGACAAACCCGAAAGTTGCTCAAACCAAGTGGAATTGAAAAAGTTGTCATATTTATTCAGGAATATTTGTCACTGGATGCTAAGCAAAAACGATCAATCAATCATTGAATGTAAGATGTGTATTTAAACCTGGATAATTCACTTGTGATATTTGATCACTATTGTCTGAAATTTTGTTATGAGTAGTCAACTGAAATGATTATACAAGATCATACACTCTGTTGATGAAACTTGAAATATTTAAGGTTAAAGCTGGTAAAAAATTGACGTAGTAACTGATAAAGAGTTTTAATTACTTTTAATTCAGAAAAAAATGCGTGCATTTGTTGTTGCGAATCCATGACTTCTGGCAATATTGCGAAATCAAATTAATGCTATTGCAAAAATTTAAATAAATATAACAACATTTGGTGACAAAGGGAATCTGGAAACTAGTACTCTCAACGACTTTAATTGAATATCTAACCTACCTTTTGTTGAAAGGAATTTCGTGCGTCCGAAGCGTTTTTCTGTACATACCTTTACCAGGAGCGCTAAAATTCAATTATTTGAATGCAAATTGCAATGATATATAGATAAGTATACGAGACAATTAATTAAAAGCAATCTGATTGAAGTATAGATTTTGAGTTCACGATTCGCTTACAAAGATCTTACAATGCTCTGTTCTACCTTTTGTTTCGAAGACCTTTCATGCTCTAGTTTTGTCCTTATAATTCACACTTTAAATTTTAAGACTGAAGTTTTATATTGGCTGATGTTATAATTACCAGAACAGAAAGTTGTCAGATTCTTAAAAGCAAAACATGGACACATGATCTGTAGTTTATTCAGATTGGACCCAAGGGGATCTTAAAAGAATAACCATGTTCATGTCAAGTCAATTTTGCCCGAGGGAGCTTGGGTATTAGTTTTTAAATAATTTATTAATTTCTCAACAAACAATTTAAGAAAAAGTATGTTATAGATCATGGCAAAACAAAAGAACTTACTATTGCGCTGTCGAAAATCTGAAAACAACAATGAAGTCTCTACCGACCATTCAAAAAATATAAAAAAAACTGTTCATTTTTTGATGCAAATATACTGTTCAAAAAAAAAAAAGCATAGCTCGAATGAATTTTTCAAAATGCAAAATATATATTTTACAAGATAAAATGAAACGGGCAATTGCATCTTCGAATTTTTACAAGTAGTTTTAAACCTTCAGCCCGTTTTGTTTTTATTTGGCTCTCTGCCACATGAAATTTGTGACTCGCTAAAAGTGCATATGACCTTTTCCACAGCGAAATTTACCTAACGATTTTCACGAGAATTGTGTGGTCAACTCAACTGTTACACTTTTGCGCATATAGGGACAAAGTTAGAAGATTTATCACAACGTTAAATCGCTGCCATGCCAAGGTTGGACCCTGCTATTCGTAATACGTCATCGGCCGTCTGTAGGCCTGAGTGTCCCAAAGTAAAATAACAAGAATTGAAAATGTTAAGCAGAGCACAATTTCGCTACTTTGGAACAGATACAAGCAGACTGGCTGTATTAAGGACCACCGAGGAGTGGACGACCTCGCCTAACGACTCCTAGACAAAATCGCTACATCCGGGTTTTTCATTTAGGGAATCGAACCGGCCACTGTAGTAGGATACCAGGATGGAGAAGAATCAGCTCACAAACAGTCCGCAATCGACTGCCACAACATGACATTAGACCCAGGAGGCTGTATTTTGGACCCGTTTTGAGGCTGTTACACAGACGGAATAGAGTCAGATGGTGCAACAGATTGAGGGGCTGGACATTACGCAACTGGCGCAGAATCTGGTTCAGTAATGAGTCCCGTTTTATGCTTCAGCAACGTGATGGAAGAACTCGTGTCTACCGGCGCAAGAAGTGGACAGCTTCGGCGAAGGAAGTGTCATGATGTGGGTGACTATCTCGAATGACCGTAAAACGGAATTGGTACATGTTCCGGGTAATTTAACGGCTCAAAGGTACAGAGACGAAGTTCTCCAACCTCACCTTATGCATGTTATTGACCGACATGGGAGTTATTCCAGCAGGACAATGTTAGGCTTCATACAGCACGTTTAACAATGGACTACCTTGAGCCGAATAACATTTTTGTGCTTCCTTGGCCTTCCAAATCACCGGACTAATCCTATTGAGCATCTATGGGACCAACTGGATAAACGTGTGCGCCAGCGTAAACCCCCGCCTCAGAATTCTTGATCAGCTCCGACAAATGTTGCAACAGAAATGGCGAGCAATTCCAAGCAACGACATTATAACATTGATACCATCCAAGCCGAGGAGAAGCGTAGCAGTCCTAGCAGCGTGGTCTTAGATCGTCATACAATGTACTAACTTTAATGGCACTGGAAGTAACTCTAATTGTGATAAATTGCCTTTTATTTATCAATCTCGAAGGACTTGACTGTCCTCTTTTCAATCAAACACGTTTTGAGTAAATATCTGTATTGTAAAATTTCGATTCAAAATAATACATGTATTAAAGTTCTTAAAAATTTATTATGCGTTTTTTTTTTTTTTTTTTTTTTTAGCATTGTATTTATTGTAAACTATTTAATATTAATTTGAATTCCTTAAAAAAAAGATAGCACATGATTGGATGGTATTATACATGTACTACCAATAATGAAACATAAATGTAGGTAATATATATACAACAGGTTCATATTGACCAATCACATTACTGCATTGTCTTGGTGATACTTTCACGGCTATCTTGAAAGAAAGACTCAGTAAAAATTCAGACAAATTAAAAAAAGAGTAACAACAAAAGATCAAACATATTTTTAAAAAGGCTATAGTACAACGGACAATATTTTTACTTTGTATGCTTTATATAAAGATAAGAAGATATGGTATGATTGCAAATGAGACAACTCTCCACAAGAGACCAAATGACATAGAAGTTAAGAACTATAGGTCACCTGGGACAGTGGTTTTATCTAGAAAAAAACGAAAAAGGTATACTTTACTTTAGTGGATTTCTCCAGGGCATTTGATACCATTTAAAGAGCTTCTCTTTTGATTAAGCTGCAACATGCAAATAATACTGGGAAAATGTTCAGAACTGCATAATGCTATGTAATTGTTAGGTAAACATACTTAGGTGAATTTGGCTATCCTTATAAGGTGGCGTTTGGCCATATAGCTCCTGACCCTGTTATGTATTTATACATCATTGGCTTTCAATTGTTTGCGTTCGAGCGACGAATGACAGCTAGTTTCCTTTAAATCTTGTGCTAAAAACATTAAAAATGTTTATCATTCTTACTATATTTAATTACCTAGAATATTGTGTTTGCATGTTTTATCAATATGATATAAGTAGCTAAGAAATACTTGAAAGTCTATGTTTTAATACTCTATTTATATCTAGATGTTTGCATCGGTTCATGCTGGTGACACGATACTTTTAAAAAAAAACCTCCCAAGTCCTTCCGAAAAAGCTTTGAATAGTTAAAAGGATTATTTACTCTTTTTTTAATGCTTAATATATCGAAATTCTATAGAAAGTCTACATCATCCCCCCTTGTTCTCTTATATTTGACGATTCGGTATATAATAGATAGAAGATGACTCCATTCAGTTTTAACAATGATTCCCTTTAATCAAATCAAGCTTTGAAATAAAGATAATATGAATAAAATTAAGTAGAAATATTGACCTATTAAACTTTCAAGGTCGTGCTTGCCTTTTTGACTCGGCACTAGTTTTAAGCCCATCCTGGCCCAAAAGGCCAAGTAAGCTTTTCTCGTAACTTTGCGTCCGTCTTCCGTCGTCCGTCGTCTGTCCTCGTCCGTCGTCGTCGTCCGTTAACTTTTACAAAATTCTTCTCCTCTGAAACTACTGGATTAAATTTAACCAAACTTGGCCACCCTCATCATTACGGTATGTATTTTCAAAAATGTGTCCGATGACCGCGCTTGCCAACTAAGATGGCCGACATGGCTAAAATTAGAACATAGTGGAGAAATGCAAGTTTTATCTAATATTTTGAACACCGTTATAATTATAAAAAATCTAACAGAGGCATAAATATTTAGTATGTTGAGCCCCACCAATTGTCTTATTGCGTCAAACCTGTTAGGGGACTTCTTATAGGAATTACTACCCCTAAATCACAAATGTTAACATTTTTGCCTATTACCTTAAAAACTATAATAGATTCAGAGAAACTTTAAACTGCAAAAATGATTAGCAAGACAAGATCTACAAATAAGTGAGCATAATTGAAATCGTCGGTCGACTCTTAATTAGATTATTGCGCTTTGATGACGTTTTATACCAATTGTTTGCGTGTTTGCCTTATATCTTAAAAAATTATAATAGATAGATAGAAACTTAAATAAGCAAAAATGATCAGCAAGACATTATCCGCAATTAAGGATGTTTGCTCCTCTTGTTTTTGCTTTTTGCCAGATTTTGGGAATCCTCTGGTTTTATCCATGTATTGCCATTAAAAAAGATTTGCCCACTAACCCATACTTTTCTTTTCATAATTTTATTACATATAGTTTAAAAGGCCATATTTGAAAATCTTATAAAATCCTTGTTATTTTTTCATAGTTTTTGAAACAAAAAGCAGCCAATGTTAAAAGTATGAAAAATCTAGAGAGAATCATTTCCCGCCAAATTTTCAATGGCTTATATCTCGAAAACAAGCACACGGACACTTCATTTTTTTCTGCTGTTTTAGTTCCTTTATTTATATACTATCATTTCAGAACAGTCTTTTGAAAAGCTTGTTATTTTGAAACAGAGTAGCAAACATCCTTAAGACACTATGGAGGAAATTATCCGACGACTTCTTATTAGAGTTATTGCTCTTTGATGTCAATGTTTACCAATTTTTTGCGTTTTGCCTTATATGATGAAGATTATAATAGAAAAATAGAAACTTTAAATAACAAAAATGATCAGCAACGAAAGATCTACAAACAAGTTAAATGTTGCCGATATAGTTAGTAGACTTCCACTTTTTATTGGAGTCTTTACAGGACTTTGTTTTGCCCGCTTTTGTGTTTTGAGCAAAAACTAAACACGATAGAGTGAAACTAAACAGACAAAACGATTAGCAATACAAGATCAACATAAAAGAGATTTTTGTCAGGCATTCTGTTCTCGTCAACAATGAGATGTTACTGAATATGTACATAGACCTAGGTGAGTGATACAGGCTCTTTAGAGCCTCTAGTGTTTTTGTTTTGTTTTGTTTTTTTTTTTTTTTTTTATTGTTAAGGTTGTTTGAGACTTTTTGTAAGCAATAAATGGTAGCATAACATGTACAAACAAGTGATTAATCTACATGTTTGTGTAAAATTTTATAACGCGAAAATACCTACAGTGAAGTCTTCTTGGCTTGATTTGCCACTAAATCCCAATTTTGCATTAAACGCAATAAATCAATACATATAATTGCTGTGAATGACGTTTCCCTTTTGGTATATGTACAAAATGACAAAACTATAAAGCACTGGAATATGATATATTGTAAACAATTGATCGAGACAAATTATATAATAACATCTTCCGTAATGCGATCAGTTCAATCATTATTATACAGTGCCTGCTATTTCAATAACAACATATGTCATGCTTTAGAATTTAGATATCAATTATTGTAAATTGCATTAATTTTGTTTCATCTGACTATTGATGCATACAATAATAAGCTACAATGACAGAAAAACAAAATCGAATTGTCAAATTTTTTTTACCTGATGTTGGTTGGTATTTTTGTTGTTTTTTGTTGTTTTTTTTTTTTTTTTTTGTTTGGTGGGGAGGAGATCATCGCTTAAATTTATAGGTATTAATTTAAATGTCAAATAAAACTTGTTTGTAGCTTTTGAGATACAGACATCGCGCAAGATGCCTTTTTTCTTAAACGACCATCAATGATTTTTTCTTAAACGACCATCAATGAAACTTATTCAAAGATACTTTCGAGTATTTTTTGTAATCATCCTCAAAAAACCAACCAAACTAACCTCTAAGAAGAATGAACGATCATTGGAGATAAAATACATGTAAACATTTAAAATATATATATTTGACGTAGAGACATCAATTCAGTTTGATTTCTCCTTAACTTTTGTCTTGCAAACTGCAAATGTTAGAACACTTTATGCATGCTGTGTCTGAATATGAAATGATATAGCTAGAATTGATATTTCAGAAAATAATATATTTTTTTTTTTTTTTCGAATTAATCGTTCACTGTATAGATGCTCGAAAAAATGTTATAAAATGGATTGTTTCAGTTTAAATTCTATTTTCGAAATTGTTCAGAACATATTTGTTAATGCTATTAGCACTAAAATTGTAGAAAAAAAGTCATAACCTCGTTGAACATGTTGAAAATATGTTTTCCTCCGTTTTGAAAACCTCACTGAGACTTTTGGATGAAGAAAAGCAATAAAAGCGCTGGTTTCTTTGTTTTTGTTTTTCTTCGGCATGCATTATGTTTGTGTCATAGATCAAGACCCTTTCTTCTGTCTTTTTCCATCATGTTAAATTAGTGTGTCTTTCGTGCAATATTGAGGCCGTAGAATGTTCCACCTTATTCGAGATGTATGTTCCTATGTTTTGATACTTAATTTATGGCCTATTTATTCTTCAGATATCTTCTCTCTGATTTGTGTTTCTTCATATGTTTTGCTATCTGCTAGTTTATTAATCAAAATTGTTATACCTTTCACCAAATTATTAGACCTGTACATCCGTAATTCTCTGTCAAATTATCTAACGTATATATATCGATATGCCACGTTAATGTCTATTTTATGGCATTGTTTCGCATGCTTCAATGCAATTATCGAGTAATTCTTGACAACATCATATAGATGTATATGCCAGATATGATTCATAATTTGTGTATAATTACACAACGGCTGTATTCTTCCATACACAGTTGTAGCGTGATCGTCATCTCGCAATGAATTATGTTTAAACCGGTGCTAGTGGACGTCTCAAACTTGCACTGTGCTAAATTTGAAACTGTTGCAACATTTGAAACGGGCACCCATTTGTAATACACGAAATCATCTTTGTTGCAAAGAACTAAATAGAATAATATGACAAAATCTATAAATCTTTAGATTTCAAGCAGTGAAAGGTCATTTGTAATTTTAACAATATTCAAATTTGCTTTAGGTGCTAGAATTGACAACGAAATAAAATTCAGAATAGAAATGGGGAATGTGTCAAAGAGACTACAACCCGACCAAAGAGAAGAAAACAGCACAAGGCCACCAATGGGTCTTCAACACAGTTAAAAAATCCAGCACCCGGCGTCGGGCTTCAGTGTTTGTTTATTGGAAAATTGAAAAGCAGCAAACCTAGATTTATAGAATTAAAAAGTTGGAAATAAATGTTTATACTCAAAAGGTTTATCATATGACGTTGTGTTATGGTTTCTGATGTTTTAAAATAGCAGATCTATCAATCGTGATGATGTTTAAGCGGATGAGCCAGTCTGTACTACAATTTCACTCAGTTACGTCACACTAAACAGTAACTTTCAGTTTACAAAAATATCAGAGAAAGAAATATACCACATGAACAAATCCTGTTGTCCTGGTCTTAATTATATGTAAATTGCAAAAGAAGTAAAACTTTTCAAAATTTAGAATTATCGATCTTATATCATGTATATAATATATATATATATTTGGTAGAGCGTGTTCTCTCTCCGTTTTATAATTTTTAAAAATTAACAATGATCACTGATCAACATATCGTCTCTTTTGTCGATTCATTTAAAACAGTATGCTAACGAATGACTGCAAACTCCGTGTTTATACATTTATAACTGCCATTGTTAAACTAAGGACAATGCATGTAACTCAAGAAGGGCAAATGTGAAAAAAATAGATACCAATCTTTACCAAAATATTGATATTAGAAACAACATAAAGTAATGTAAAAGGATTGGAACGTAATTCTTAAGTGTCCCTCTGGACTCCACAATAATTGTTATTTCGAACTCGTTTAAGGACCAACACTACTGAACAACATAGGCGAAAACCAGACCTTCATTTTATCATCAGAAACAACAGGTTAAATTTTAAACGCATTGGTTGAATGTTTCGCAAGTTATTGCATGGAAACAACTGGAGCTGCTGACCAACCCACCTGTCGTATTTCTCCAAGTTAATAACCAAAACATCCAGTTAACAATCGAATTTTCTGCTTGAAGATTCTGGAAATTGACAAGGGGTTCTATATTTCATCAAAAAAGTTGAAAGATTATTTCCCCTTGACTTTGTTTCATTTACGATGGCAAACCCGATAGTTGCTGAAACTTAGTGGAATTTAAATGTTGGTCTAATTTATTCATGAAGTATTAGTCACTTGGCGTTTGGCAAAAACAATCAATCAATCATTCAATGCAAAATGTGTATTTGGATAATTCGCTTGCGATATATTTGATCACTATTGGCTGACTGGGTGAAGTTTTGTAATGACTAGTCAACTGAAATGTTTATACAAGATCATACACTCTGTTAACGAAACTTGGAATATCTAAGGTTAAAGCTGGTAAAAAATTGACGTAGTTACTGATGAAAAATTTAATTTCTGTCAATTCAGAAAAAAATGCGTGCATTTTCTTTTGCGAATCCATGACTTCTGGCAATCATGCGAAATCAAATTAATGCTATATTGTAAAAATTTTATGAAGAAAAAATAATAATGAATGCGAAATTTTATTGTTGCGAAAATGATATTGAAAATGTAAACACATACTAAAAAGAGAGCAATACTTGATAGAAGAAAATTTTGCAACTGAAATTTCAAATTTTAAAAAAACATGTTCAAAATGGTTTATAAAAAAGAAATATAGCAACTTTTGGTGACAAAGGGAATCTGGAAACTAATACTATCAAAGACTTAAATTGAATATTTAACTTAATTTTGTTGAAAGGAATAGCATAGCCGAATATTAAAAAGAAATAACGTCGTCGCCAACTAGACAACTCTCCACAAGAGACCAAAATGACTTAGAAGTTAACAACTTTATGTCACCGTACGGCCTTCAATAATGAGCAAAACCCATGCCGCATAGTCATTTATAAAAGGCCCAGAAATGATCAATGTAAAACAATTCAAACGAGAAAATTAACGACCTGTTTTATGTACAAAATAATGAACGAAAACAAATATGATAACAGCAACAAATGACCACTGAAATACAAGCTCCTGACTTGGGACAAGCAAATACAGAATGTGGCGGGTTTAAACTTGATTGAAGGCACCTACCCTTCCCTAACCTGGGACAGTAGTTTAACAGTACACCATTTTCTATCTAGAAAACGCATGAAAAAATTTATAGTGTACTTTAATGGATTTCTCCAGGGCATTTAATAACATATATAGAGCTTCTCTTTTGATTAAGCTGCAAATAATACTGAGAAAATGCTCAGAGAACTGCATAATTTTCTGTAATTGTTAGACAAACGTATTTATATGAAATGGGCTATCCTTTTTATTTGCCATTTGGTCATACAGCTCCTGACGTTTTTAGGTATTTATACATCATTGGTTTTAAATGTTTGCGTTCGAGCGACGAATGACAGTTAGTTTCCTTTAAATATTGTGCTAAAAACATTTAAGAATATTTTTTATCCATACTGTATTTGATTACCTAGAATATTGTGTTTGCATGTTTTATCAATATGATATAAGTACCTACGACAAAATTTATAGTCTATGTTTTAATACTCTATTTATATCTAGATATTTGCATCGGTTCAAGCTGATGACACGACACTTTTGAAAAAACTCCCAAATCCTTTCGAAAAGCTTTGAATAGTTAAAAGGATTATGTACCCTTTTTGTTAATGCTTAACATATCAAAATTTTATATAAAGTCCACAGTAATCTTATATTTGACAATGTCAAATGACGTGGATATAAGCAATTATAGGTCACCGTACGGCTTTCGTCAATGAGAAAAACACATTTGGTATAGTCAGCTATAAACAGTCTCATCATAGAAATATTGAAACAATTCAAAGGAGAATACTAACGGCCTTATAAATAACAATATAATTTCAGAAACAAATATGAAGAAATGAACCAACGTCTCCACTGAATTACAGTCTCCTGACTTGCGACAGGCACAAAAAGAATATGGCAAGTTCAAACATGTTCGATAGGGCTCATTACAATAACTGTTAAAATCAGTTGCAAAAGGCTTTACTCAAAAGATCAGTACGAAGCACATCCACACAACTAACATAAAAAGAATGACAATCCGGTATAATTTCAAGCGACAATAACTACAGCCGCATGACAAATTTATGATAAATGAAATCAAATCTAAGGATATTCTTCACGCACTATTTATTTTGAATTACTAATATGCTCTCATCTTTTTAATACGGTTACAACCAGCATAATTTTCTTTGGACGCGATTTAACTTGACATCAGCTCAATGTTCAATTTTACCTGATCTACTAATATTAAAAAAGAAAAGAAGAAGAAAGAAAATAAAGGTTTTGTTTATGTTATTGCGCTTTAAATTACTTTGGTTGATGTATTTGAATTGAATAATATTTCTCTGCCAATGAAAATAATTAACATCACCATGGAAGTCATGTTTGAACCCCTTTTTTGAAATTATATTTTAAGGAAGAACCTTTGTTTACATTACAACTCAGAAGAATGAATGATCATTGCAGATAATACACATATACATGAATAAATTACATATATTGGACGTAAGGAGATGAATTAAGTTTGATTCCTCTTTAACTTTTGTCTTGCAAACTGCAAATGTTAGAACTCTTTTTGCATGCTGTGTCTTATAAGTGTTATAAAATGGATTTGTTTCAGTTTAAATTTTGATTTCTCGAATTTTTTAGAACATATTTGTTTATGTAATTAGCACTAAAATTCTAGAAATTTTCATAACCTCGTTTTGAAATTGTAAAATATGTTTTCTTTTTGACCTTGCAACATTTTTGGGGATGTAGAAAAGAAATGAAGTACTATGCCTTCCAACAGATAAGATTTGGAGAATTACACGTAAAAAAGAGGTGCAATGTATGATAAATACAATTATGTTGATAAATGAACAGGTTTATATAAATCGAAAGCTTTAGTGTAGAAATGCCACAAGGGAGATAACTATAATGTCATAAACATGTCTACATTAACGTTCTTTACCTAAATAGCTAGATATATTTTACATACATTCAGACTTTATGAAATACATTGTGTAGCAAAAATATTTTGGGGTTAGGCTGTTGTGCATATCTAAATATGAACATAATTTATGACAAGATCTCAGAATGTGGCTATTTTGGCAGATGTTGCTGTTTGTCACTAAATGAGAGAAAGTTGAAGCCCAATAACCAATATGTAAGACATTTTTCAAAGATTTGAATAGTGATGTTCTACAGACTAATATATGAAGACAATTTTAAAGATTTTATTTGGTAGAGTGATATTTTTTTTTATTTTAAAATGCAAGGGGCCAGAAGAGTTTTGATTTGAGTGCTACATTCGAGTTTGATGAAGACGAGTCGCGTGTTTGGCGTACCAAATAATACGCCTGGTGTATTTGATATGGTTTTTTTATATTGCCTATCCATCTAATATTTTTTATAAATTAATAAAATATCGATTATTCTTGCGTTAAGCTTTAACTATGCAAAAAATAGTACGTAAATTAGATTAGTTGACTGATCCCATTGAGTTGAAAAACAGTCCTCTGTCCACGCTTTGCTTATGCCCAAAACCCGTTCTATTACCCGTTGTTGTATCTATTACATCAACAAACGGAATGAAGGTTTGAAACATAACCTAGAATTTAAACCCAACAAGAGGTATGTTTTGTGAGGGTTGTGAAAATTTGCACCATATGTTTGTTTGATCTATTGAGGGTTCATGTGGGGAAATTTTATACTAAAAATTAAAAACACAGTAGTGGTGAAGTGTAACTACCTGCGGTTTGCAACTCCTCCACCACCACTACAGGGTTTAATGTGAAAGTTGTATAAGATATAAGTTAAATATTTTAGTTGTGCATCATATATTTATTTCCTACAAGGTGGGGCTCTAGAGGGGGAGTATTGACGGATCCAAATAGGAGAAATGTCATTAATTTAGGATAACACCTGCTAAACCACTATTCCTTTCAAACTAACTATTTTACATTGAGTACTATTATCATTTTCCGAAATTGGATACTTTTATATTTTATGATATATGTTTTAAAAAAAACCAAATGGCATTCAAAAATATTTGCCACTTTAGAAAACATAGATTTTTTTTAAATTAGCAAATTTCTCCATTTACGAAGTTTCGTAAAGCTTCGGACGTTTAGACTAGAATGAACAAATATAGGGAAAAAAATTAACCTCAGATGTTTACATATTGTAACAACTTTAAATCATATTCTTACAAATAAAAAAGTAACATGATAATAAACACTGACATTTAGCAGCTAAAACTGCTGAAATTTCTTAACTTTCAGCTTAATTTCGACCATAAATGGTTACTTATAGATGGCGCTCCATAAAGAGACTACCATTGAATATTTGTTTTAAATATTTTGCACAGAGAGTTGTTGCAATGAACATGATAAAGGTATCATGTATACAATATTTCAGGTCAATATGATAACATTGCATTTGAAGCCTATTGCATGGTTTTCTGGCAGACTGGCTCTTATCAGAAGAAAATCTCACCAGAAAACAAAATGATAGCCTACCAGAGACATACATAACTACAGAATAAAATTGAGAATGGAAATGGGGAATGTGTCAAAGAGACAACAACCCGACCACAGAACAGACAACAACAGAAGGTCACCAATAGGTCTTTAATGCAGCGAGAAATTCCCGCACCCGGAGGCGTCCTTAAGCTGGCCCCTAAACAAATATGTATACTAGTTCAGTGATAATGGACGTCATACTAAACTCCAGATTATACACAAGAAACTAAAAGTAAAAATGATACAAGACTAACAAAGGCCAGAGGCTCCTGACTTGGGACAGGCGCAAAATGCGGCGGGTTAAATTTGTTTATGCGATCTCAACCTCCCCTATACCTCTAGCCAATGTAGAAAAGTAAACGCATAACAATACGCACATTAAAAGTCAGTTAAAGAGAAGTCCGAGTCCGATGTCAGAAGATGTAACAAAAGAAAATAAACAAAATGACAATAATACATAAATAACAACAGACTACTAGCAGTTAACTGACATGCCAGCTCCAGACCTCAATTAAACTGATTGAAAGATTATGTCTTCATCATATGAATATCAGGCACAATCCCTCCCGTTAGGGGTTTAGTATCATACCATCATAAAATATATGAGAAGAGCATAACCCGTGTCATGCCAACAACTGGTTTTTAAATAAATGTGTTTAGTTCCGATGCAAAGACCCTATAAGTGAATCAATATTAAAGCCAAAATATGCAATCTTTAATGACCTGACAACAGTATCGTAACTATATCCCTTCTTAATAAGTCTATTTAAAGGTTTTGTACTTACATAAGAAAATGATACATTGTGTAATCCCGATTATAATTTCAAAATGAAATAAGAGGACAAGATTTGTAAAGAACATCAACGTAAAATGTTTAATCGAACGTTAAAGAAATTACATAAAACGGCATTTAAAACTAAAAAAATGGACTGCAACTAAAAAAAACACATCAGATATAAGTTAAGAACTAATCTAAATAATGAACTACATGCTTTGGCTTAAAATATTTGATTTCAGCACTCAAAATTTTACGAAGGCGGCATTCTTCGGTACGCAATTGTTCTTTTTTTTTTTAAATATTTTCTAAACAGAATTATCCATGTCTTCTCCATTGTTCTCCTTTAAAGCATAAGATTTGATATTATGAAACAAATATAGAATTATTATCTATTGATGCAACAATACTCTTAATTCAGAACATCAAATTTGATATGTATCCTTAAGGAATCATAGCACTAATGCATAATTGCTTTCTATGTTTAATCCCGTAATGTCAAGCATTCATAGCTATTTTGTCATAAGTTCAAATAAAGTGACAGTCATCTCATGTAAAAACTATACCTTGTCTTCACTTGTGCTGAAAAATTCAACATACCCTTAAATGCATATTGCGGGCTCTGGTTCCCGGAAATTCGGTAATACAAAAAGGTACTTCTGATCTATGCAACAGGCAAGAGCAAATATGCCTTCCTATTCAAATTTAATTTGTTTTTATTATTAAAAAGAAACCTTTCAATGATGATTTTATAGTAATCCCACGCCCGTAAGCTTTCATTTGAAACCACAGTTACCCATTTTCATTATTTGTTGTCAATGTAACAGATATGCTTAGGAACTTTTGTTCAAAATGTGAAAGTTCTCTCTTACAGGGCCAGAATTATTGGTTATATTTCTAAAAGGGTCATTACCTACCAAATACATGTTCACCGAAGTGACAAAGTATCATATTTGATCTATAACATACTAATACATTTATCAGAATTGTGAACGTTTTATAGGAAACAATAACAGTACATGAAATCATAAAGACAATACATGTATCGTTATTTTGGGACACGTACGGCTGTAATTAGCTATCGACATGCTTTCAGGAAACTCCGATGGATAAGTTAACATTCAAAATGTTGCTCTTGTAATTGTTTGATACAAAATAATAACGTATACTGTCAAAATCGTAGCAAATGCTCCTTAAAATCCTTTCCAGTTTGTTTGTTTTTTTTTTTTTTTTGAAAGAAATCACTGAATTACAATAATGTCTGAACTATCTTGTATAAGTAGTTACTGCAACCTACATGTACAGATTATCTACTACTGCTTCGCCTGAACTTCGAAACACATAAGATTAGATTTATTCTGATCAAAATACGTTAATAAAAAAACAAATATCATATTTTTATGTTAATGTGTAAAATGAAATATATGACTATTAAAATTCTCTTTTCTCTTTGGATACTCTGTAGCGAATCTTCTTTGATATAACGTTAAATCCCCTTGCGGGAATAATCAAGATTAAGATTTGGAACAGCTAACTTGTACCTATAAATACATGTAGTTTCTTTTTCCTTAGGCAACGTCAATAACGTAGGGCGTGTTACGTCATGCACATTCTCATTTTCTTCTTCTTTTTCTCCATGTTTTGTTTTGTTTATTATAAAGCTTGTTGAATATTTAAACTTATAAATGTTTAGCAACTGCCAAAGCAGATAATATATTTAGTATAAAAGGAGCAGTTGAATATTTTGTGCAAATAATAGAAATTTGAGATGGATAAAAAAGTAATATAATAAATTATTTGTTCACTTTTAATATCAGTTGATACACCGATTAATCATTGTATGAAGCTCATCAAAAGTCAAGATTGTATATGAATTGAAGACTATACAAATTCTCTTTTCTCATTGGCTAAAACATAAGAAATCTTTTTTTCATAAAACGTTGTATTCACTGCTGTGACTGTTGATGTACATTTTTATATTAAAAAGAAAAGTATAGGAAACTGTTAATAGGGATAAGAAACTAGATATTGCTTTTGATAAAAGAAAAAAAAATCCTACAGAGACTTTCGAGAATATTCAAAATTCGTCCGTCACCGTGGACAAAAGACTGATTGTGAGAATTTTTTTTTTTTTTTAAATAAATGAAAAATTTAAAAAAGGTAATACATATTGCCTAAGTTCATACCGATCAATCACACCACTGTCTTATCTTGGTACGACTTTCACTAATGGAATACTTAATAAACTGTCAGACAAAAAAATACACAATTGAAGCCCTAACACTATTTTAGAAAGAGAAAGAGTACATCTGACAATATTTTTTACTATATAACAATAAGATGATTTGGTATGATTGCAAAAGAGAGGCGAAAGATACCAAAAGGACATTCAAACTCATAAGTCGAAAATAAACTCACAATGCCATTGTTAAAAAAGAAAAAAAAAGACCAACAGATAAAGAGCAGTACACAAAACACAAGATAGAAAACAAACGACTGAGCAACACGAACCCGACCAAAAAACGAGGAGGGGGAGCGGGTGATCCAGAAGGGGTAAGCAGATCCTGCTCCACATGTGGCACCCGTCATGTTACTGTAAACCAGGTGTAAATGAGACAACTCTCTACATGAGACAATATAACGTAGAAATTAACACCTATACGTATCCATACGGTTTTTATCAAGGAGCAAAACTCATACCGCATAGCAAGCTATAAAAGGCCCTAACATGGCAAATGTAAAAAGAAATCAGACGAGAAAAATAATGGCCTGATTAATGAACAAAAAATAAATTAGAAAATATGATATACAGCAGCATACAATAACCCATAAATTACAGGCACATACAGATTGTGGCGGGGTTAAACATGTTAACGGGCGCCAAATCCTTCCCCTATACTTTGTTTTCTATCAACAAATCACTGAGAGAAAACTATACTTTACTATTTTGAATGTCTCCCTTGTTGTGACATTGGTGGGAGGCAAGGTGAAATGTGTGCTATTCTGTTTTGTAAATGATGAAGACGAATTCTTTTATCAAATTAATATAAGTAGTTTATTCAAAGTTTAAAGTCCATGTTTTGTTACAAAGACTCTTTGGTTAAGCCGAAAAAGGATAGGCGAACAAACACTTATATGATTCTGTCCTTAAGGCAAAGTGTCTTGAGTTAACTACTCCATCTAATAGTTTAAATTTTACATATGTATTCTATAAATTACAAGCAACCATGCTAGTTTTCAACCTTTATCCTGTGGAAGTTTATTCTTTAGCGGAAACTTGAAAAACATTCGGCAGCTTTCCTGATGTATACAGTGAAGTCGCCGAAACTTCTTCGATATATATTACTAACGCTATTACACTGTCGTGTCATACCGTGTGAATAGCGTGAATGTGCATCAGCTATTTCGCTATTTTTTGCAGATGCTAAATCTTATTTAATTGATAAGTTATAAACTTACTTATTTTCAAGGATATTTTTCCGCAAAAAAAATGCAAAATTGCAGAATTTATGTATTGAAAGTGAAAAAAAGTTACTGTCGAGTTTCTCTCATCAATGTTTTACCATCTTTTTTAAATTTACAGTTGCACGTGACACAACTCCGCAATTTTTTTTCACCAAATTTTCTCTCTCGATCGCTTGCTCTTTCCTTATACTACATGACAAAGCACAATATAATGTTTGATGGCTAAACGGAGTTGCAGTAACAAAGGAAAATATTTTTGAACCATTATGTGTTCAGTGTCCATATGCATGGTTGGCAAAAAAAAGCATCTCATATCATTTTGAACATTTTATTACTGTAATAGGTCAAAAGTAGAACCCCCTTATACATTTTAACAAAATAAAACAGATTGGAGTTTTATGTTGAACTATATTAAAATATTTTTGGTGCATATGTTATGCATACTCAAAACGAAAATATGCACCTAATACTTTAAGGTTGGCGTAACTATTGCATTTACTACAAATCATTCCTAGTGTTTTGCTATAACATTGTGTTTATATAGTGTAATATTATAAATGTACCTAGTGTAATGCTATAAAAATTTATTCAGTATGAATTTATAAGATTCTCTACCCAAAAAGAATGTAAGATTGTAACTAGTGTAATGCAAGAAGACTGTTCGTAATGTAATGCATTACGAGTTAACCTAGTTTAGTGCTAAACGAATTGTGCCTGTATATGATGAAAATTGATTTCATTTAAAATAATGTTTGTTTTAAAATTTGTACCTCGATCTTAGAATAGAGTATGTTAAATTTGGTAATATACTTGTAGAGTTTCTGAAAGAAGAATAAAATTGGTTTTTGATTTGTTTTTAAATCAGTCTTTAAAAAGCTTTAAAAATGTAAAAGTCTGGACTCAATTTACCTCTCATTCCGCCAAATATAAAATTACCTTATCTCCATTTACCTTGAAGGGGTTCAAATTGCGGTAACCAAGTGTCGGGTTATTTTCCTGAATTTCTGTTTTGTCATTTTTTTTAATGAAACTTGAGAATAGAAATTCGACTTCAAACTTTCATTCACTTCTTCTGAATGATACACAAACACAATAAAAGTATACAATTTTCGCTACTCCACTGAAAATTCGAATTTGAAGAAAATAATAAAAAAGAAATGTCAAACTCTATCTTTATCATGGGTAACATGATTATTCGTCACCTACAATCTAATGCTGTATGTATTTCAATCAAACTACGGTTTTTACACAACAGAATGTGGGGTCATTTCTGGTTGGATTTTAAACAAACTCGGCACCAATAGAAGCAGAATTGTCACAGATTTTGTTGGTTATATTTTTGTTTGAAGCTTTATCATTCTCTATTATATAAATGCAAGTCTGCTTTTTCACCCTCTCCGGTGTGTCTAAAACGATTACAGTGGTTACATTGTCAGGATAACCAACAATACTCTGATTTTTGATAGGAGTCATCTTTATAATTACGCTGAAGACAGCACATGCATACTTGTTTAATTCATGATAACCCGCACTAATGCAATTCTTGTTTGTGTTCCCATTTTCTCTTTTATTTGAGTAAGGGAGATAACTCACGTAACCAACGACGCAGGTTGTTTATCCCGAATTCCGCTTAAGTCGTGCAATTACGTATACTTCGCCTTAATAGAAATATACGTTTAATATCAGTTCCAGTAACTTGTTTATTTATTTTTTCGAAGCCCTCGTTCTTCCTGTTCTAAAACAACAACATAAAATTAACAATATACTCCAAGATAAATTCAAGAGGCTTAAAAATATATTAGCTTCTAGTTGATAAATTACCTAAAATTAATTTGTCACAATGCTGAACTTAGCTATTCATCAATAACAATAACGAAGTATCCAGTACACACAGTTTAATAAAAGAAAATACTGTGAAACAAAGACTAACAGAATATTTTTTTCATAAATGATATATATTCAAATTGAAAATCACCGAAGAATTTAGAGTTCATTTTTTTATCCATTAGTATATACACAGAAGGCTGAATCAGAATGTAATTGATTAAAAAGCCATTTTTGAAGGAAAAAAACATAATAGGAAGTGATTATCATCCTACAAATGCATCATGTATGAATTCTAATCTCTTAAACATAACATATGAAATAAACTAGTTTTATATCATCTTTGCGGCTGAATCAACTGAATGCGTAAGGATGTAGTTGCAACTGATATTCAAGATTCGTGAATAAGAGTTCCAACTAAAAGCTTTGACAACAAAATGCGGTATACCTACGCACTTTTTCTTTGTCAATATAATGGAATTTTATACGACTGTCGTACAAGTGAGAGTTTAGCTAGCTATAAAACCAGGTTTAATCCACCATTAGAAAATGCACCAAGTCAGGAATATGACAGTTGTTATCCATTCGTTTGATGTGTTTGTGCTTTTGATTTTATCATTTGAATACGGACTTTCCTTTTTTAAATTTTCCTTGGAGTTCGGTATTTTTGTTATTTCACTTTTTTTTCGGACTTTAAAAATATAATTCGAACATTGATTTGCTAATTGACGTACTTCAATGTAAAGAACGGGTTAATTGTGTTGCACCTGTTTTAACCAGTTTGTGGTGATAAATTGTTTTTTACATAATGAATATATTTTTTACAAATGTAAAGCTGAGAAATGTTTTCATTGAACAAATATTGAAAATTACTAAAAATTCTAAACACTACAGCCGAATGCTATAGGAAGTAGACTTACTTGACAAAAGAGAGATAGGTGATGTAAATATGGGTATTATTGATTAAATCGAAATCTGTACCCCATTATAATGAATACAATAGTCAATACATTTTGTAAATCATCCAGCAAAATAAATATAAGATAACAAACGAAGAAATAGATCCATGAATTCATTATGATATATTTTTACATTTTTAACTTATTCTTTATATTTTCTCCTTGTACCTTTAACGCTCGTTGTATATCTATTCTGGACCACATGAGTATTTGAACCATACGCGTATGATCCTGGCCTTCTGCATATATACTCATATGGTCCGACCATACGCGTATGGTCCGGGTAATTGAAAAGATGAACATTGAAAAGGTGTCACATAAATTAAGATTTCTAAAATAATATTTTGACTTATTCAATACATTGTATTATCTTAGTCATTGTTATATGATTAATTTCATCAAGTGTACATTACTTACTAGTAAGAATTATAGTAACATAATCTGTACATGGTTATTATCATTATCGATTTGTCCTTCCGAAACTCAATATGTCGACTTAGGAAAATTACTTCAAGACATATCTAAATGAACCGTTAAGTTGAACCCTTTTTTTTTCTTTTTTTTTAAATTTGGTGTTTCAATTTGTTTTATTCAATTTTATTTCATAAAAATTCCTTATAGTTTTTAGTCAATTTGATCATGTGTTTTGCTGCAATTCATACGATGTTACAATGACAGTAAGATCGTCTGAATAGGAGCAATATTACGCCAATTTAATGAAGATAAGCAGAAATAAGAAAATAATTTGTTTCTGAAATAGTAAGTTAAACACTAAGAAAACAGAAAAAAAATATGCATACCCCAAACGCATGTGGTTTCACTTAGGAACGAATATCGACTGTTTAAAGGCGATTTGAATTTACTCTTAACGAATGCAACATAACAGATACACCGAGATGCAAACAATATTTAAAAGGTAAAAGAATTTGCATAGTAACTTGTGCAGTTTTTTGTTTAGAGAATGAGCTGTGTGTTTCTGCAAAGGAAGTTAAAATGATTCGAAAAATACCTATGTGGTCTAAACACTCAAATGGTCCGGCCCGTTAATAAAAACGAGTGTAATACTAATACTGTCCGACCATACGCGTATGGTCGGACCATATGACTATACGCATATGGTCAAAATACTCATATGGTCCGATTGATATCCATTTCAATTAGATTAATACGTTTCGTAAATTAAACACTATCCTTCTCATTTATTTGTACAAGTGAGCCCATCACACTTCTTTTCATCATTATACCCAATGTCAACACATGATATTGCCATCATAACCTTTTTTCTGTATTAACCTCTTTAAATAAGATAATTTTGATAATAGTTTTAAAAACTACCATTACATAAACTCATCATAGATACCAGAATAACAATTTTGTACGACAGACGCACGTTTCGTCTACAAAAGACTCATCAGTAACGCACGAATAAAAAGGTTAAAAAGGCCAAATAAAGTACGAATTTGAAGAGCATTGATAACCCGAAATTCCGAAAGGTTTTGCCAAATACAGCTTAGGTAATCTATCCCTGGGTTAAAAATCCTTAGTTTTCGAAAATTTTTATCAACAGTTGATTTATAATTATGACAATATCAATGATAACTCATGTCAACACAGAATTGCTGACTTTTTGGCTGGTGATACCCTTGGGAGAAACCTCAACTAAAAGCATATTTTGGTTATAATATGTTTCCCTTATCTGAAAATGATGGAAAAAAGAGAATGTTGATTCGTAGCACAATACTTTTCATAGTCATTACATATGTGCATCTAAGTACAAACAAATCAATTATTTCAGTGAACATCAATTTATTTACATCCAATCAACGGTGTACATTAAATCAGATGCAGGTACTGTAACATTGTGAACGTTCATGTTACGAGAACAGGACTGAGACAGCATCTATAATAGCAAAACAATGAATTTGTCAAAACAAAAATCAAAGACAGTAAATGCATATGTAACAACAAAAATCAAATATAGCAAATGCATATGTAACAAAAAATGAAATATAGAAAATACACATATACATGTATTTTAAATGTAATTGAATAAATCTCGTTTAAAAAAAATTTCAAATGTTCATTCGAAAGGAACAGACAACCAAACAATAAAGACATACACAAAAAGATACCGATGTTATGCGGGAAAATCCTTCTTCGGGTGATTTCTAGATCAAAGGTTTGTCAAATCAAAATATATAAGGTGTTGAAGTAAAAAAATATGTAAAGTCCTATAATAGTAAATTTACTTAGGACGGATGCAATCCAATCGCTTTTTTGTATTTCATGAAATTCTCGTAACCATGCGTGTGTTTTTTTTTTTTTTGCATATGAACATGAATGAAAAAACAAACAAATTCGACACTGAGAACAATAGAGAAGGTGCAAGCAAACAAACTTTTCTAAATACTTCCAGTATTTTGCTTTTTCCCTTGCGATCATGCTGCGTCTCCTTGTTTAAACATAGTTAACATGTTTATTTTATTGATGGAAATGTATAAAATGTTAAATTGTTACGCGATGAAAGAATGAGAAATGAAGTAGATTTTTTAAACTTTTGGAAACATGTGTAGTAGGTAGTAAAACACGTACCTCAATTACACCATTTTGACAAGATACCAAAACACCAATGGTATCACTGAATTCTTGACCTGTCCATTCAGCTATGGGTATATAATGTTTCAATTGACTGCAATGACTGTTTACCTTTAGTTGCAATACAAATGTAAGATGAATGCAATAACAAATTTTATGGAAAAATAAAATGATATTACGGATTAAAGAGAAGAATATACAATGTACCTAGCTTGCTTTTAATTATGATATTTGCAGACCAATAATTTGCAGCGATGGTATCATTATCAGTAAGATTGGTTTACGTGTTTTAAATGTTCAGGTGAAACAAAACAAAACCTACATAGTACATGTAAAACGATCATTTGTTTTTAATTGCTTCAGTTTCAAAATGGTGGCTTACATGACTCGTTTAGAAAACATATCAACATTAACAATTACTGTTACAACAATGTAACTGATGAGTCTGGTGTAAACATTTCAAATACAAATACTATTTACTGAGGTTAGAATTAACAATTTTGTCGTATTTCAATCATTTATAAAGCGAAGATAAGAACATATTCCTAGTTTCCTTTTTGTCAATATTTAGATGTTACTTACAATGTATAACGTTTTCAAACAATTTAAGATATATATGAAACGATATTGGGTATATCTCTTCACTGTATATTACTCAGCAACAGATGTTAACAGAATTAAAATTGTAACAGATTATAAACTACTGACCCTTTAATTACATAAAGATTCATCGTGTGAGTATTTTTTTTTTCCATCTTTGATTTTTCATTAACCTCGTTGATGTGTTCTTGATTTATCAATTCAGGGTAAAGTTGATATTGCTATTCAAAAATATTTAACATACTTTTTTATTCAAAAGACTATTAAAATTTACCGTTTGATTTGTTTGTGGCATCGTAATGTTACTTAAGCTGTGGTCAGCTTATAAGGTATCATTGTTAGATTAAGGCGACAGTATTTTTCCGATGTTCAAATATGTAAAACACATCAAAATATCAAAAAACAACGACCTACAAAATGCACATTTTTGTTGCTCTATTGATTCCTTTAATGATACTCCAATATATACTATTAAAAATTTCAACATTTATTTTTTAGTAATGTGTTATGTTTAAACGGATAAATTCATGATTTCAGTCGTTCGCTGTTTACGAGATAAGAGTTGAAAAAATATTAACTTTATATCACGAAATGGCAAGCCACATGTACGATAAAGAGTTCAAAATAGAAACCTGTATTCCCTTCTTCCATTTTGAAAATATTGGAGCTTGGCAGTGTTTGAGAATTACTGCGTCAGACGATTTACCACCACATGCGTTGGCGTTTTGTATGGTCACACCTTTTCCTGTAGCTAAATCTATAAGTAGTCCCATTTTATCACAGACATGATCTGAAATATATTTTTCTTTTTAACAAAAAAGTTGGTAGTTTTTGCATGATTTACAGAGATTTACATATGGATATTGTTTCAAATTTGTAAAAAAGTAAATGTACAGATCTATCAACACTAAACAGTTCAATTTAAGTTCAAATTCTTTTTAACAAACAAGGGCACATATTACCAGAATCTCATCTTATAACGGAGCACCTACAAGTGCATCAACAAGAGGGAGATGTGGGTAGCTATAAAACCAGATTTAACCTGCCTCCGCCATGTTCACATTTGTTTTGTTGGGTGATAGTTTCGAGCGTTTGATTTTGTCGGGTTTATGGACTTTCCTTTTGGAATTTACTTTGGAGTTCGATAATTTTGTTCATACTTTTTTACTTGGTAAGCACCCTCCACTCGACTCAAAATTTATCAATAGTGCAAATATTTGATTATATGACAAAGTTAACATGAATGTTTGGAATAATGTTAAAGTATCGGGGATTCGCTTAAAACTTTATAAATAGCTTGCTTTCTAATATTCTTTATAGTTTGTGCATCGTTATAAAAAGACAAATGCAGCAAAATCGAAATTTCTTTTATCGTGAGCTGATAATTTCGTTTTAAATTGAACATACATATTTTCCTCAACGACTTTAAAATTAGAAATTAGAAAACAGTTTTGCTCTATCCTTTCTTTGAACTGAATATTCGAGATCCATATTCACTATTAATCAACACCTGACCTATAACATTAATAACATAAACGGTACAAATTTTTTCTGCACCAGATGCGCATTTTGATAATCAATGTCTCTTCAGTGATGTTCAAGGCAAAACATTTGAAAATCCAAAGCTTATTAAAAAGATGAAGAGCTATAAACCAAAAAGGACAAAAAAGTAAGCCAAATTAAACTTCACAACAAGCAATACATTAAAATGTTAACAAATATCTATCAGTTTGAATGTATTTACAAGATAGAATCGTATAGTAATGTACATTTATCAACCTAAAGTTGAATTAAATCTTGGTTGCAAACATGAAAATAAGAATACAAGATTTAAACAGGTGTTTAGAAAATAGAATTAAAGTTGAAAGCAACGACATACTACAATATCGCAGATTGAAAAAAGGAGAAAGTATTAGACAAACGGAAAAATAATAACGATAGAAAATCTACAAATAAATCTATTTAAATGACGAACTAGTATTTACTAACGATTAAGTATTGATTTTTGCCTTCTTAATGGTATATGTTACCTTTGGTTGTTGGTTGAGGTCCAAAAGGCAGAATTGCTAAAATTGCATAAAATACTTGTTTTATTTCTAGTGTCATTAAATAAGACAACACCTTAAAATTATGCCACAAAATAAATTGCAAATGAATTAGAACAAATCGTAATTATTATAGTAATATATAGTATTAAAAGAAAAAAATAACGATATATGCAAATTATAGAATCAAAAGTCACATCCTACAAATGCATGCCGTTTACATTTGTGTACCAGTTAACATGTTACTTTTCAACTACCTCATTATTGTATACCTCAAACATGTTTTCGATAGGCACCTTGTTTTTAAAATGCCTTTTCTCAAAAGTTAAAAGTATAACAAAACTGCACTTGGCACTATAACAGCTTTGACATCAATACTTGCTATTAGTTTATTTGTATTTGATAAATTTTCTGTGTAAGGTCGTCCAATTGAAATACAGCAAACCGAAATTGTCGTATATTGCCCCCATATATTTCAGATTGCAACATGAATGATACTTTCATTTTGACATATTTTGCATTAAGATGAAACTATATTTCCTCAGAGCAGTATGTCCTTTTATAATAGAAACAAGACGACATATGATTATGATATACACAGATATTGCAAATACTAATGTCATGTAGTAGTATATTACTGATGATGATTTCGTATACAATAAAGGCCATATTTATAATTGTATACCGGACGAGCAAGTAAATTCCAGTGCGGGGTATTTTCAAAGAAATATTTTAACATGTGCAAGTTTGATTATTTTGAATGTTTTCATTTCCAATGAATGCATGTGGAACTTAATAAATATGATTTACCGTGTTGATTTAAGGGATTTAATCATATCCTTTAGGCAATATGTGGTATAACCAATCAAATAAAAGAAGCCAAATTACCGCTTTCAAACAAACACACTTTCTAGCATACTTACGACCTGATCCAACGATTGGCTGTTTTGTTGTTGCTGTTCAATGGAAAACCATTACATATGAATGTTAGTGCTATCATTACAATAAAATCGAAAAAAAAGAAATGTGTTTAATTTGCTCTGATTATTAAAATGTTTATCCAATACTATACTCTTAAGTCATTTTTATAAAAAAATACAAACAAACTTTTATTTAACAAGGAATAGACATTGTAATTTATCTTCTCCATTTCAAACATTTTATCGGAGAAGAATAACAGATTTTACAAGTTACAATGCATCATTCCTGTTGTGCATTTTATGTCTGTTTTTCTAAAAACAGCTTCTAAATTTAATTTTGAACGCATCTGTTGCATAGAATATTTATGTTTAATCATTATTTAGCTAGAATATTAACTGCGAAGGCAACGTGTTTTCCTGTGTTCTTTGGTTTTTGTCCTTCTTAGAGACTCTGCACATGTTCAAAAAGTATCTCACAGTTTACTATATTATTTAGATTGTGACAGTTTTGAAAATGTCGTTGCACTGTGGATAGTACCCTCCTAACTGCCAGACCAACAATAATGGTACAGTTCAAGTGATTATACTATTTGATATAATAGAAATTTGACAGTGCACGACACGGCATTCTAAAACATAAATCTTCGCCAGTTTGCTGTAGCGTTGATGTTAAGAATCGCAATAACAAAAACATATGTAAAATGTTTAGAGCATAAAAGCCAGCAATGTCGAAATATAACAATAGAAACTTCTTGTTTTAACTTTGCAATAGGATTTGAACACATGGTTAATCTATAAGTAAAATCTTCTTGCAAAAAAGAAATCTTTCCAGTTACAACTAATTAGCTACCTATTACAATGTATTAAACTGATTAATCTCCTATTGCAAGTAAACGCAGCATAACTATGAACTTAATAAAAATAATTACAGTGAATGTTTAGTATTACCTGTTTGACAGTTGTTACCAGAAAACCCTGAATGACATTGACAAAGGTGTCCTCCCACTCCATTATAACAGTCACCATGCCCGTGGCAAGGATTAGAACTACAATCTAAATCAAATGTGAACATTAAGATAGTATGTTGTTGTGAATATAAAAGGAAAGAACATACGTTTTATTCAGGATCTATTAAGTGTTATATTATGTTCAGTCTGCTGTCTATATTATTATATCATACTCAATTATGTTGGTTTTTATTTTCAATTTGTTACCAAAATGGACGAACTGTTTATATAATGCAAAGAAAAATTTCGTAATAGCAGCTACATCTAGACAGAAACCTGTCAGACTATTAAGTATAGTTTCAAGCATCAGTCCTACAAAAACGAAACGTGTGTGTATTGTTCTACCATAATATGGTATTTGAACTTGAACTTCCTCTACGTGTTTCTTAAACAAATTGACTGCGTGAAGTCAACGAAACCTTTTTAATTAATAGTTTTTTCTATGGTGAAATTGAGATCTACATGAGCTTTTCAAATGCTATTACGACATAATACACTGTTACATAATATTTTGTCTAACAAAAACACATTTACAATTCATCGTTGTGAATTTATCGTATTCCTTACTGCGAATAATATTTATATTCCTGTCATCCATTTCGTTGTTTTAATATGTGTGCTTCACTTCCGAAGATATAAAATCCAACAATATAAATATATGTTTGAATGTAATAACGGGATGTCACCCTTTTCAATATAGTTTTTAACAATTACCCAGGAATGTACTCCATGTTTACTTGTACAGATATTCAGGGGACAATAAAACTTTTTATAGAAACATGAACACCCTGTCAAATCAAGAAACCAACGAACGGCTATCAATTATAACAAATCATGACAGAAAATTAACTATCGAACAGAACGACCCCACCAAAGTTCAAGTTGAATTGCGGTTCTAGGGAACAGTAAGCAGTTTCTATTCTACTAGTTACAATTGATGTTTATTCATAACATCACTGCTAGCATGTTTAATCCCGTCCGCTAACATATTTAACCCCGCTATATTCTGTATGTGCTTGTCACAAGTCGTTGCTTGTAATTTATTTTGTTGCTTCATATCATATTTGTATTTCGTTTATTGTAAATTTTTACATAAATCAGGCCGTTAGTTTTCTCGTTTGAATTGTTTTATATTTGTTACTTCGGGGCTTTTTATAGCTGACTATGCGGTATGGGTTTTGCTCATCACTGAAGGCCGTCCGGTGACGTATAATTGTTAATTTCTATGTCATTTTGTCTCTGGTGGAGATTTGTCTCATTGGCAAGTATACTACATCCTCTAATTTTATAGATGATTTACATACTTACGATCAATAACTGGAATAAAGAAATTCATCACTTTTATGTGAAGTCTACAAAAAGGTACACAATCACAGAATACGGTACTCTACATACACACTGAACAGTCTCGCCTGCTTAAATTATCCTGATCAAACTTATGTTGATAGTCCGTACTATGAAGAGTTTACTACATGTATGGCCTTTAAGTAACATGACCAATGATCCATGGAAATATAGTCAAGGTCAAGTATGGTCAATAAGTAAACAAACATGTACACCTTACAATCATATCATACACAACAAATAAACTTATGATATTTTCTCATGTTGAATATCACTACTGAGAAACAGACCCTAATCTCAAAAACTAACTAACAAACATAACCATGAAAAATTAACATGGACCAAAGAACCAGGAGAATGAGGCCAGATAAACCCTGCCAGACAAACATGTATACATTACCCTTCCGGAGCACCTGAGATCACCCCCAGTTTTTGGTGGGGTTCGTGTTGCTTAGTCTTTAGTTTTCTATGTTGTATCATCTGTACTATTATTTGTCTGTTTGTCTATTTATTTTTGGCCATGGCGTTGTCAGTTTGTTTTCGATCTATGAGTTTGACTGTACCTCTGGTATCTTTCGTCCCTCTTTTGTAATCATTCCTTGTACGAAATATAGTTGATTATTTATAGTATCCGACAACACCACGAGCACTCAACATTGACCAATGAAAAAGGAAAATCAGGTCAAGGCCAGATGAAACATGTCAGCCTGACATGTGCACCTTACAATCATTTCACACATCAAATAAAGTGGCTAACTGCATATAGTATCTGCGAAATAGACTAATCAACAAACACTTAAAACATTGTCAAAAGAACCATGAAAAAACTCAAGTCAGCTTGAAACTGCTAGACAGACATGCACCGCTTACAATTGTAAAATAACCAAATACAGCTGATCTAGTGCTTATAGGATCTGACAAAAACAAAATCTCAAAAATAACATTTACCAATGAACCTTGAAATTTAAGTCAAGGGTAGATGAAACCTGAAAGTCGGATATCATTCCCTTCACCAAATAAAGTTAACAAAAAAACCATGATCAACATAAAAGTAAACCTTACAAGGATCTTGTATTCCAGATAACCAAATGCATTTATCCTTTTATTCATAATGAGTGAGTGTTTCCCATAACAGAACAAACTATAAATGTTTTATTTAGCAATCGGTCAAGCATGGAAATGATATCATGTACAATAGACATATGACAGATGGAAACTCCTTAACATAAGGCATCTGCATACAAGATATTAAGCATCCAGGTCTTCTTCTTTCTAAAACCTATAGCATTATGCAAATAATTTACGCCATCGTCGTCGTCATGACCGTCGTCGTAACCGGTAAGTTATTCCAGGCATGTGTCTCGCAAATTTGCTACTTTGTTAGAGGATAGACAAAAAATTAAAAAAAAATTATGTATTTTAAAATATTCTAAGTAGTTTGCTTTTAATCGACTGAATTATAAATTGTGCATCGCGTTGACAGCTATAATCCTGATAATACCCTTTATTTTAAAACCAAATGTTACATTTTGTTCTCATTGCATTTAATTCCATATTCTCAATACATTTTGTAAATATTCCTACCAGGAGAAAGTATGTATTCCCACCTAAATGTTAACTTCACATTATGCATACGTTCTATTTTTTTAAATAAATAAATGGCATAGAATCAATCCCCGTAACCAAACATGAGATGAGAAACATTCCATGAATAGTAATTTTAGAAAAAGAATTTCGAAAAATGGTTAATAATATGTTAGTTTCCATACTTACCTGATGCACACGTTTGACCTGTGTATCCTTTGTTGCAAGAACATGTAAATCCTATCTGAGTATACTGACAGGTTCCATGACCATTGCAGGGATCGGGTGAACAATCTAAAATGTAATGTTATCAAGTAGTTTGATGAATATTTAACTAAAAATGCCATTTTCATCGTTGCGGAGTTTAATACATTTTGTTGAATGGTGGAAGATTAAATTAACTGTAAAGTTATGTGAAATTTCAAAATGTTATGGGAGATTTTGAGTATGGAGTTCAGCGTTTGCAGATATTAAGACTTTATTAAGCAGGGTACCTAAAATTGTATGTAACCCAAATGAAAAGTATGAATAATTTTTAAAACTGATTAATCAGATTTGGATTTTTCTACTGCGGGAGAAATATTTTTCTTTCATTATTTGCTTTGAGTTATACAAAACAAAACGTTCATTGTATTTAATTGCTATTTCCAAAATTGTATTTCACTATTTATGCTTCATGCAATCCATATCTGAAGTGTATCACCCTCTTCCAGGTGTTTTATTTCATTTCATTTTATTTTTTTTTTTTTTTTTTTTTTTTCAGGAATAGAAAAATAATGTTCAGGCAAGTTTACAGAAAATTATGTATTAAAATGAATATGTATAAATCGATATTCACCATAAAAAATGCTCTTATAAAATGCTATAAACTGTTATTATGCATGTATTCATTAAAATATACGTTACATATTCAGCTAAAATCGTAGAAATCTTCGTCATTCGAACTTACGATGTGCATCTGAAAAAACACAGTATGTTTTTTTTTTTGTTTTGTTTTTTTTTTTTTTTTATAAACCTGACCTGTAGACATTTTAGTCGTCGTTGATCAAATAAACATAGCAACAAATGCTGGTATGAATATTCAAACTCTTGCAAAAGGCAAAATTAGAAATAGCATTTTTTTATTCAGACGTACTACATGTATTAGTACTTTAGATTATCATACATGTATAAAAATGGTGTTATGATGTATGATAAATTTGATATTAATAATATCATGATAAAAATTTTATACGACCCATTTGACAAAGTTTTATGTTTTTCTGTTAAATTTCTAATATATTCAACCTATTAATTTACCGTAGAATAATACTTTTCTTACTATTATTACAATTCGTTCCTGTATAACCAGCATGACAACTACACAAGTACCCATTTACGCTGTTAAAGCAACTTCCATGTCCGTGGCAAGGGTCTGGTAAGCAATCTACTCAAATATAAATGTTATATATATATTAACAGCTGAGCGTCAAAAATGAAAGTCACACTGTATATAATTTCGTGCGTCCGAAGTGCTTTACTGGATTTTTCAAAACATACTTAATCCCGTAAAACTTTTATATACCTGTCCAATCCTGGAATTTGTAAATCAATGGTTTTCTATGGTAAATGATATATTTCTTTTTAATTATTAACAAGTTTCATGATCAATGTTGGTTTTATCGTTTGAAGTTTCCTTTAAAAGCTTTCTATAATGAATTTGGTTTGCTAAGTGATGAAGGTCCTGTAGAGAACTTTAGGACTGCCATCATCTTTGTTTGACCTCTGGTCTATGGAATACATAACACATCTCCTTATTGTTTTTAAACTAATTGGATGGTTCTATTTTTGTAATAAAAAATTGATGATAATTTCTTCAATCTTTGGCCGATAGGAATAATGAAACGAATACGGAAAAAATCAAAATATGATAACAGTCAAATGCCAAGGTAATACGAGATTCGTAATGAAAATAAAAACTTGTCAACATAGATATCTTTAAACAATGGTCGCATTAGATTTTATTTCTTTTGTATTCGAATTTACGTCATCCATTTATCTTTTCTTGCGAAAAGAAATAAGTTGATGAGCATCGGTGACTAGTTTATAAATCATGTTTTTCCATATCCTTAATCTTATTCAAATGTTTAATCTAATCACGTCATATTTGTTCCAGTGTCTCAAACCATTCGTTTAAATGCAACTGGGCACTCTGTTGATTGGAGCTCTATAAATATCGAGTGCTATATTTTCATGATTGCACGTATGTACGCTATGCTATGAAAAAGGCATTTACGTATCATCACTTGTATCTTAATATATTGTTATATATTATATTAATTTTCAAATTTTTCATATATGATAATTATTTGACCAGATGTGTTCATTCCAGTTTCAATACTTTCCAATTAAATCCTTCGTATTTTTATACCCTACCTACGATAGTATAGGGGCATTATGTTTTTCGGTCTGTGCGTCCGTTCGTTCGTCCGTCCGTCCGTCCGTTCGTCCGTCTGTCCCGCTTCTGGTTAAAGTTTTTGGTCAAGGTAGTTTTTGATGAAGTTGAAGTCCAATCAAATCGAAACTTAATACACATGTTCCCTATGATATGGTCTTTCTACTTTTATTGTCAAATTAGAGTTTTTACCCCAATTTCACGGTTCACTGAACATATAAAATGATAGTGCGAGTGGGGCATCCGTGTACTATGGACACATTCTTGTTTTATTTACTTCATATGATTGGTGATTATACAATAGACTTGCAGATATTATGAATAAATTAAACATTACATAAGTATATATGCATTTGTGCATTTGTAACACAAAGTGAAAATAGTGTCCTTATTATACCTGTAATACTTGAAACACCAAAACAAACACGGAGTGGCAAAATAAATTTGCTAACAACGATATGAATAAAATTGAGAATGGAAATGCGGAATGTGTCAAAGAGACAACAACCCGACCAAAGAGCAGAAAACAGCACAAGGTCACCAATGGTTCTTCAACACAGCGAGATAATCCCGCACCCGGAGGTGGGATTCATCTTGCCCCTAAACATAAAAGATACTAGTTTAGCGAAAGTGGACGTCACACCAAACTCCGAAACATATAAATGAACTAAAATTAAAAAAACATACAAAACTAAAAAAGACCAGAGGCTCCTGACTTGGTAAAGGCGCAACAATGCGGCGGGGTTAAACATGTTTAGTGAGATCTCAACCCTCAAGTCCAGTACTGAACTGATTCATTTTGATCTGATTCATTTTATTTTTAGCATGAGCTAGATAACGCTATTAGTTAACATGATAACGCTATCAGTTAACATCTAGTTCTCAGTGGTATCATTTACTTTTAGTTGACATTATTTATAAAATTCTTTCCTCAAATTCTGTGTTGATACAGTTACAAATATTTGAAAAATTGAACCCATGTTGTTTTCGCTATTCGTTTGTGAATTTTGGTCGAAGACTCATTGAGTATTTAAGTATTTATACATCATGTACTTCCTAATCCTTCAAATTTTTGATATTGGACTTTCTTGAATAAGGCAGTCACTATGAAATGCGTATTATTGATGGACAGGATATCATCAATTTATCAAACAGTGAAATATAAGAACTTATCATGATGGGAATGGAGAATTTCTGCTTCAAATGAACACCATACTCAAGAAATGTGTTGTCTAAAAACAAAAATTGGTTGGTTGGGTTCATGTTTGCTCAGTCTTTATTTTCTATGTTGAGTTTTCTATACTTTTGGTAGTTTTCCATTTTTTGTCATGGCGTTTTCATTTTTCATCCAATAATGAATTTCTGTATTCCTTTGGTATCGTCAGTCTCTCTTGGATGATAGTGTCTTTGCTAGAATAACAACGTAAGACTTTAAAAAACTAAAGACTAATAAAAACTGGAATAAATAGTTCCCATTCAATACTTGTTCAAATTAATGAATCAGACTATTGGTTAAACATTTTGTTTCAAAAGTATCTCTAACGTTTATAATACTTACGATCAGTTACTGAAAAAGTGTTAAAACTACAAAAATTGGTTTATTTTTAAATGAATTCAAAATAAAGGATAAGCAATATTTAATATAGCTGACGACTGTCATACAAAACTAATAAAATATCGAAATCATCTCGATAGCTCATATGGAATTTCCGATACATATGCCGGAAAAGGAATGTGTAATTGTTCATGATGATATGACGTTATTTCATCTATGATAGAGATTTGGTGTACATGAAATATATAAAATAAAACAAAAAATAAAAGTAAAGAATGGAAGTTACTGTTTATTTATGGTCGATCTAATATCTTAAGCCTTTTCCAAGTGGTTAATATAGTTTTTTCTTATGTTATGTTTATATACTGAAATGAAAGGTAAGGGGAGGTTCATCGCTCACAATCGTGTTTAACCCAGCAATATTGTATAATTATGTACTTGTTACAAGTCAGGAGTCTGTAATTCAGTGGTTTTCGTTTGTCGCTGTAAGTTTTATTGTTTCTAGCATAAACGAAGATGAGGGTTTTTGTCCTTTGAATGATTTCATTGGCTTTCATAACTAACGATTATGGATTTATTATCAATCGTGAGATACGGGGATAAAGTATACTTTGTATTAAAATGATCATTTAAGTGCAAAATTTGTATAGGCATTTATGCATCTATAGGCTCCAACAATATCAAATATCTACAAAAAAATTTTTCCAAAATCCACGGAATAGATTGAAGGCTAAAACACAGTTTTTCTGTTATATTTTGAAAATCATAACTAAAGACTATTCCGAAATATAAAAAAAAATATTAAAGATATGATTGTAGTCCCTTTCGACTTGAAACATGTAATACCTGACCTTTGTCGTCGAGGGAAAAACTTGCTGTCTTTTTTTCTAGTTTGTTAAAAGGGAACAGTCTCATTTAAAATTATATATCTGGTATTTCTCAAAAATAAAACAAAAGTCTTCATACCGCGTTCGCAGTTAGTTCCTTCATAACCAGTATTGCAAATGCAGCTATATCCGTTTCTACTATTGTAACACCTTCCGTGTCCATTGCATCGATTTGATAAACAATCTGCAAATTGTAATAATGCAATTCAGTTTTGTTCATTTATCAATATTACCTTTACTACCATGTAACAGAACAATACTGTAATTTCTTACAAAATATAACAAATAGGTTAAACGGTAGCCTGCTGACATTTTCATTTCTGGCATAAATTTGAAAAGTATTGGAAAAAAGGGAATTACTTTGAAAAAGGTGTTTGCTTGTTGGTAGCCTACTGCGCTGATTTTTACATCCCAAATAGGTCAAGATAAGAGATTTTGGCAAAATTTGACAAAATCGGCCGGATTTTAACCAAATTTAGGACCAGGAAATATAGAGCGCAGGCGTCGACAAACTAAATATTCAAGTCAGACATGTAAAATGTCTTTACAAACATTATTTTAAAAGATCTTTTTTGTCGGCGTATGCGTTCTATGTTTCCTGTCCAATAATCGATGGAAATTTACCCATTTTCATTGATTTTTTTGTAGAAAATCAAAAAGAGTACTATTTGTGACGTAATGAATAAAACGCATGTACGTAAATTTTCAACAAAAAGGCTTATTTCCTATCTAGTCACTGTATTAGCTATGATTCATTGTGATATTGGTCAATAAATCCTAATTTGATATTTAAGCTACAAAAAAGGCCATTTTAGGGCATTATCGAACCTACTCCTTACCTTTTTTTGAATTTGGCAAAACCTTTCAGAATTTTTAGTCCTCAATGTGTTCTTCAACTTCATACTTTATTTGTTTTTTTCAACTTTTTTTATTGGATCGTCATTGATGAGTCTTGTGTAGACGAAACACGCGTCTGACGTACACAATTTAAATCCTGTTATCTATGATGTTAATTTGCTTTGAATACAGAATTTCTTGTCTAGTTATATGTGGTTCAAATCTAAACGCTCTTTTGTGTTGCTACAGACCGCACTTACACTGTGCGACAGTATAACGCTGTGATATTGAAATAAAAAAAAAGTATAGAACATATGCTCCAAGGTTTAACATCTCCATCAAAGTTAATTAAATGTTTGGTTAATTAGATTGCTAACATTCATCAAGAGATTGCAAGTGCTTGTCTAGAGATATATAGACAGATGGAGATATGAAAGACACCATCTTTATTTCACTTGCGTTTTCTATTGTTAAATATGCTGTGTTTACAGTCAGCTGGAACTTCAATTCCTGTAAAGACATGTGGAACATGAACTGCTAACCTTCCAGGAGCACCTGTTGTTCCTCAAAGATAAGGTTGGGTTCCTGTCTTTCAATATTTTGTTTACGGTATAATTATAGGACTAGTGTCTCAAGACGATTAAAAGGGGGCCCTATCATACTTCTGTTTAAGTAACTCCATAGAAAAGAAAATATGATGTGCGGTCGTGTTGCCGCTGGATACATATAACCTTCTTAAATCGAGTTCTATATTTCTGTAAAAGTAAACAAAAAAATAAGTCAAGTGGGAGAAAATATACTTATCATACATATTTTCAAAATCAAACACCTGAATACCATGATAGATGGAGCTCAAATGATCGTATAAATTTAATTAAGAATAAGATTTAAGATTAACATGAAAGTGAGAGTTGTCTCATTGGCAATGATATCATTAATACTTAGTTTGTATGTATACATGTATAAAACGACTCAAATTACCTTAAATTTAAAACATAAAAATGGTCCATGCAGATACCCCCAACTTCTTCAATGCGAAATATTTTTTTTTTTTTTTTTTTTTTTTTTTTTTTTGTATCAATGAGCATGTTATTTGTCTAAAGAAAGAAACTTTTATTCACAATTTTCCATGAATGTTTTGAAAAATTTATAATTAGTACCTTAAACTAATCAAAACATACCAGAATATATCTCATTCCGGAAAGTTTCGTTTTGAACAAAAATTTATGCAATACTATATTGGTACTTACAATTTATGACTGAAAAGACAACAACAACAAAAAAACAAATAAGAATATCAATGTTCGTTTCAGAAAACAAAATATATGCAAAATATCATCATGTTCATTGGTGTTACATTAAAAAACTGATATCCTGTTTAGGACAATAAAGTTAATTTATAATACGTGCATGACCTAATCACTGTTTACTTTCCATTTAGAACCTTTTTAAGTTTTTCACCTGAATTCAATTTTGTCACAATCGTAAATACTATCCCTTTAAATATCTGTATTGTATTTGTATAAGGTTAAAAGGTTCATTATGTTTGAACATGTAATAGAAATATCAGGACAAAACGGCCACCTATTGAACTAGTTTGTCTTACAAATTTACTCTCATCTCCATATTAGAATTAACCTATCAGCTACGTTAACCTTTGTTTTTACCTTGAGCACAAGTATTTCCACTATAACCAGCAGTACATGTACATGTATATCCTGATGCGCTGTTACTACATGTTCCATGGCTGTTACAGGGGTCAATACTACAGTCTTGTAAGAGAAAAAAAAAATCATTGAATGTGTTTTTATATTTCCTATCTAATTAATGTCTCCATTTATTTTTCATTTGTTTGATGCTGATACTGAATATCAAAAGGGTACTTTACAGATATATATTATTAGTTACATAGTGTGCTAATGACCTAATACGATATATATGGGGTCAGTAAATTCCATATGGGGTGAGAGCGAAGTGTATTAGGTCACTAGCACACTGTGTAATGAATGTAACTTACCGACTATCTTAACAAGTGGTATTTAGATTAGTGGCCTATCAAAGTGATTAAGTCTTCTATACTTAGTAGTATGAACCTATACTTCCATTTGTCTATATAAAAAAAGCAAATGCCAACAATAACAGCTTGTTAGCTTTAAATGTGTTTCATGAATTTATTTCAATCGTTCATCATCAATTTCTTCGCCTGTTGAAACCTTTCAGATTTTTCCTCAACACCGTGTTGTTTTTATTAAGGGACATAACACAACTAATAACCGCGTATTGAAAAAAGCCCCGCATACTAACTTAATATGAAATATACACGGTCTCCACGCGTTTGATTTCAACCAATCATATTCCTAGAAATTTATAGGAGGTAAGATAAATATGTATATTCAATGAATAAATGTAATGACAACTTTCAGACTTGGCCGTGTTTTTATATCTCGCAAGCATGATATGTAGCACGCAACGCCTTTCTAACTAACACAACGGAGACTGACAAGTTTTTGATACATGTAGTTACAAAATTGGTAAACATAGATTAATACTTTTCATAATATATGATTTTAGTTTTCAAATTGCTCATCATTTCAAATAGTATCCGTTAAAAAATATTGACAAAATATTAAAAGAGAGGCGAAAATTATCCAGTCGAAACAAACTGACAACGCCAAAGAAAAAAAAAGAAAATCGACCAAAAGACAAACACCAAATCCGGTGTGATCTCATGTGCTCTGGAGGAGAACAGATCGATCCTGTTCCACACGTAGCACCCGTCTTCTTGCTCATGTTTGTACAACCCTAGTTATAAGTCTAATCAGGTAGGTCTAATCAAGGACAAGGGATCTCTTCAGACACATTTGAATTGTTCAAAAATTGTAAAGAAAAAATCAGACATTGTTAATACTTTTCAGAATGTATCGACTAAATTCCCACAAAACAAAACAAAAATACAAGTATGTCATTTTTCAGTATAAATAGTAATCGATCATTCAAATCATCAAGAACAAAACTATCATTCAATTTGCATTAAATTTGACTTGAATAAAACTTTAAATCGATATAATTGACTATCTTCTAATCAACAAACTGTAAAATCAACTACATGTAGCTTATATTTGTTGCCTTTCTTCATAAGGCACATGTTTTCCATTACGTTTGTCGTTCTATGGTATCAAATTCAAATTTAAATAACGCTGTTCAACGTTTGATAATTTCATAAATGTGAAAAAAGAGTGACTTTCGAAATGTGCGAATTGCGTGTAAAAAATGTTTATAACTTGGTATTTTATTGCGACGGTAATATTAAATGAAAGTAAACTTAGTAAATTGATTGCGGCCTGATTTATCTTCACCTGGAACGTTCACATCCTAACATTGGAGAGCAAAAATTGTATATATAACCAAATACAGGAGGAGCTACATGATCAAATGAGACCTAAAAAGTATCATAAAAAGTAAACTTACTACTGAAAATTTTCTCGGTGTATCATCACCGGTATTTCATGGTACAGTAAAAACATTATAGACTAATCAATCAATTCCTTTGAAATTATAAATTTGTGTCATATTTTATATAGAATTTTGAAGTATTACATTACAGAAAGATATGGAGTCAACCGTCATGATTACTTTCTGTCAGGAGCGTTCTTATTTCGACACGATGATATGCTAACGTTGTACGTACAACATAAGAAGTTAGACTAACAGAAAGTAGGCAAGCAAACTTGGTTTACACATTATCCCCTATTGAGTTTTAATCACATTGTGAATTGATACAATGTTGGAATTCACAAATTAAGGTGGTATATAACACTACAGGTAGATAAATCTGTAAAAATCAGCTGACCATTTTTATCACGTTCTATTGTTAACAAAATATTAAACATCTCAATGATCAAAATTTGTTTGTCAAACAGCTATATATCCAATGAATTTTTTTCCGATGAAGTGTGTGGTTCTAGTTTTTTGAAACTTTTATATTTATGTCAAAGGGTCAAAGTTAATATTATGTCAAAATTTTATGAAAATTGAACAGCCAGATTAATTTTAATCAAGGTTGTTAATTCTTAATTCACAAGTATTTGATGAAAAGATACTTACGATCAACCACTGTAAAAGATATTGAGAACATTCATAATTTCATTATTAGTGATATATTTTCATAGTTTTACCTTTTTTCTAGCATTTTCAGGAATGAATATGGCATGACAAGTTAAGGTAGATAAATAAGACATTAGATACATGAATCCTTTCATCAACTGTTTTCGTATTTTTAAAATTTGGGATGAAATATTCAAAATATAATATTGGATTTTTAATGCCACGTCAAACTAATTTTACATATCAAATAGAAAAAACAGAGGATATAGGTATCCATCCATGACATAAAATCAGTTTATGCACAACACACAACAAGCAAAAGAAAAGTAGAAACAAAGACATGATTTAATTTCACTATAGAACCTAACAGTTATGTGTAGCGTTCTAGATTTGAAATAACATATTCTTAACGAGTTTTAATGAGTTGCTGTTTCAAAGCAGTGGCTGCAGATTGTCACGTCTTCATGCTATGGTGAATTTGAAAATTTGTTAATTGTTTTGTTAACTTTATTCTATTTGTTATGTTGGTTATGACGTAGCGTGAAAAAGCGAATATTGATCTTAGAAGGACGTGTCATATAACCATGTATTAAGCAACTAGCAATTGAATTCGCTCATCAAGTAATTTCATGCATATGATAAATACATAATTTTCATGTTCACCGTACACTACGGTACTAGTCTATCAAACACCAGCAACTTTGTATTCGACTTGTGCATTACATATTCACATTATGGCTTTAAACGTCTTGTAATTTATCGAACACTGGCAGAACTATCGCAATTTTGGGATTTTTTTTATTAATATTCAGTTATGAGCTGATCATGTCGATAAGGACAAGTCCTTGACATTTCCAGAAAAAAATGTTATCAATAATGAATTGTTATCTTAGTCTATGAATACTTGTCATCATTCAAAAGTGTACCTTCGCTATTCCGATGCATACTTATCACTACTAATACTCTTGAATCGAATATAGCCCTTCTCAATTCCCCCAGATCCAGCCCAAAATGTCAACGTCTTTTCTTAGAAATGGCGTCGTTTATTCGTTGGGTTTACGTTGTAACATCTTTTGTCAACATAAAAACATTCCAATATGTCATAAATGTTTACCTTAAAAAACTGAATGTATCTGAGGTGTTGCTGAAAAAACTTTTAAATAAATATTATTAATAACTTACGTCTTTCACAATGCTGACCTGTATAACCAGTTTCACAAGTACATGAACCAGAAGTGCAATTTCCATGTTGACAGGTTACTCCATGACAAGGATCATCTATACATTTTTTATAAGATTATTTACGTTTTATTTACTTTGATTTCATTTTTCAAATATCTATTTCTATCTTATGAAATATTGTTATAAATCTGAAAATGGCACTAAGTATTTCTTGTATAACATGTATAATGCATAATTAATTTATTAATGTAAAATTACAAAATACAATGAAATATAAAAGAAAAATGTCCAAATGCCCTTTACGGAAATCACTGTTAATATGGGATATTGCATGTAATTGTTCATTTCTTTCACATGTAACATGTTCAGTAGGTTGTTTGAATTAAACTCACCAGCGATTTTATTTACTATCTTAGCTCCTTATATAACACTTAAGTTGTCTTGTCTGTAATTTTTCGATTGTGTCCTATTCCTGATGCTGTAATTTTGAGTGAGTATGGATTCACATGACAGGTGATGCATGCTTATTGCTAGCCCATTCACGCAGCATCTGGTCTAGCTCCTTTTGGAGTTCATGTGATTCCCTCAGAGCATTTGTGTTACTTTAATTTGTCCCTTCATACGATTTACGAGCTTTCAACATCAGTGTACAATTGCAATCATTTGAATATTTTTACATTTAAATCTCTAAACAAAAATAATCTTCAAAAGTTTGTTTTTAAATTTTCTAAGTGATTATCGTCCAAGCTTTAAAGACTACAACATTCACATACTTCACAGGAATAGTCAAGTTAGAGTATACCATAGTTACAAGTTTTTCCAGGATTGGTCTGCTTAGGTTAAGACACATTGATAGCCGAGACGATGTGTTGTTGGCAATATTTTAAATGTGACAATTCCATTTACAATTTTTGATGAAAGTCACAATTAGATGTTTACATGTTTAAACACATTACCATTTTTTTTTTTTTTTTTTTTTTTATATAAAATAGAAAGTTTCTCAAATCGCTCATATTTACTATAAAAAATACATATATTTCTGATTAATTCCAATTTCAATTCTGTCCTAATCATATTTTAAAGCGAACTCTTCTTTTTTTACCAAAAGCATAAGATAAAGGTTATCATCAGCAATATCATTAATATACATTAAAACAATATATGAAATAGTTAAACTTCTTTAGAAACACCACCTTGTTGATTTGTTTTGCTCACACATTGTTGAAGTATATTGTAATTCTGTACGACTGTCATACAAGTGAGAGGTTTCGCTAGCTATAAAACCAGGTTTAATCCTTTATTTTCTATATACGGAAATGTCTGTACCAAGTCAGGAATATGACAGTTGTTTTTGATTTGTTTGATGTGTTTAAGCTATTGAATTTGCCATTTGATAAAGGACTTTACGTTTTGAATTTTCCTTGGAGTTCAGTTCTTTTGGTTTTTTTTTTTTTTTTTTTTTTTCTCTTCGTTTGTTTCCTGAATCTGACAAACAGATGCGAGTACCCTTAGATCAGTACTTTGTTTTTTGTCTCTATTTTAATTTTTTTTTTTTTTTTGTCATTCGTACCGATCTAAAACCTGTGGTTGCTTTCTGTTATATTGGTTTTCAGTTGATAATTTTTTTATGAATTAGACCGATAATCTGTTCGATTGATATGCGTCGCATTTTGTAGCTTTTGTAGCTGATTATACGGTATTGAGTTTGCTCATTGTTGAAGACCGTACTGTGACCTATAATGCCTTAAATCTAGGTCAGTTGGACTATGTTGTCTAAATGTCAGAATCCTTCAACATCTTCTTGGGTATTGTTTATATTTTAAGCAAAGATTAACAGTTTGAAAGAATAGATTAATTTGTACACATTTGTTTACATGTTCATTTTTTATATACTCTTTAAAACAACAATGTAAACTAGTTTCACATTCCATTGAGAAAACATTATCTGTATGAAGAAGATAAATCGTCTATACAACAGCAACCTAAAATCCAAACACTTCTAAACTTATTTAAATGTTGAAACCGACCTACCCTTTAATCAACGAAAGATTGATTGGTTTATTGTTTATTGTTGCTTGTTAAACGTCCATACATATTCAAGGCGAGAACAAATTAACAATAAACATAATATATGTTATACTTAGTAGGTGAACCAGAATGTAGGGCGGGAAATGTAGAGTTCCACTGAAATATAGAAAAATATGGGTATGATGGGGCATTTTTTTATATGGCACTTGGCCATATCCTAGTCTCCTATGGGTCCCAATGACTTTTTAATATGCAGAGATCATGGTACTTAACCTACAACATGTATCAAATCTAATATTCCTTTTGCTACTAGGCGTGGTTGTTATACATCCTACATAGTCAACATTTTAGGGTAATCGACAAAATATATATAACGATAGTTTGAAAGTTAGTATGTTCAAACAATTGTGCATTTACAGTTACGTGTATTCCAAGTTGACATAAATGTCTTGATTATAACATACTTTTTCCACAGTAAGGTCCATAATAACCATGTTTGCAAAGACAATGATTATGAAAACAGACTCCACCATTATGACAAAACCAATTCCCAGGGCATCGAGCTATAAATAAAAGTCAAGAATTTTCTAAGAATTAGTAATGTGGTACTGACACATTTTTGTATAAATAACAAGGAAACACACATTTAAAGCACGTTCTAATATAGTTATTATAATTCAAAAACCTGAATGTTTATTATACAGGAAAAACCGAAATTGACTTATACGTGTTTTGAAAACATCCATATAGGTGTTGCAATCTCACATAAAAAAGCACTTTATATTTTTAAACAAAAAGTCCTGTAGTTCAATAAAGAATCGAAGTTACGTCCTATTGTTAAATATTGGTGACACAATTGACTGCAAGGTATTGACATGTGTAACAAAAGCCATGCTAGATTCAAATAGGATATTTTAAAATCTAATTCATATCATACACATCTTGATTTATCACTTTGAAATTAAATCTAGTAAACGTGTACACGTAGTGTTGTAGTGTGTCAATATTATTCTGATTAAACTATTCTAGGTGAAACCATTCATGCATGAAGGTGATCTGTACTTACAAAAGTAAACGAAATGGTGTGTACACTTATAAAAATGCCTGTAACAAGTCAGGAATATGATAGTTGTTGTCCATTCGTTTGATGTATTTGTGCTTTTGATTTTGCCATTTGATTAGGGACTTTCCGTTTTGAATTTTCCTCGGAGTTCAGTATTTTTGTGATTTTACTTTTTATACATATTTCAATTAGCATTTGCGTGCATTCCTATTGTTTACTAGAGTGTAATCCATTGTTATTTGAAGTACTTCAAATGGTATGACCCGGATTCAAAAATACACATCCAATGAGATTTCAAATATGGTTCTGTTGTATCGTGTGAACAGGATATAATCTTGTTCTAATACCTATCGTTTGTAATTACCTCTAGGTTTTAATATCATAATTAACACACATTTCGTTCAATACGTTTACTTTGAAACTTTACAAATACGATCTGTTTGGAAACATTCAAGGTAACTTGCCTTTAGAAAAACGAAAACATCGAAGGTTGTACTTAGGTGAGGCTTAGGAACTTTTGTAAAATGTTCGGAATCTTTAGGTTTTTTCCTACGATACAGGGTAAAATAGTTTGCCCCATAACAACCATTTTTCTTTTCACATAAAAATCCAATAGCTCATAAAAAGACATTTACCAAGATTTAAGCAGATTTCAGATTTCCTATCTTTCAATTTGAGACCAAATAATACCTAATTGATGCAAATATAAGATAACGGTCAGAATCAGCCTTTCCTGACATGTTTTGTAAATTTAATACTTTGAAAAGAAGCTCCTTAACCTATCAATATTTTAGCTTGTTTCGTTTCCTAACTAATGCCTATTTAAAATTTAGTATCAATTTATAAATCTAGATTTTTTTTCAATTTCACCTACGTACATCCTAAACACCAAGATTTGTCTAGGTGTTGTATGATTTTGACATCCGTTATTAAAAACGACGGCAATTTAAAAACTGATATTATTTAGATGCTTTGCTATAAACTCATGACAGTAATTTGTCGATCAAATCATCGGTTATGCAGAGACATACCGCCATCTGCTAGTTATATAATGTATGTGTATTTACTTACCGTCTAAAAGAAACCTTTTAGAGTTTACAGGATCATCTGTAAATAATAAGAGTTATGTAGCATTGAAGAAGGGGTTAAATTTATGTTATATATAAAAAAAAATCTCATCTTCCGTTGCATACTCAAATCTGTGGGTTCTTTTTTTTTTTTTTATTTTATTTTATAATTTTTTTTTTTTTTTGCCATTTACAAAGTTTAACATAATATCTTTATTAAACCGTACAATATCATGCGTCTTCTTACTGAGTTGCAGTTCGACGGTGGTTTAATATCAAGTACATACACTGAAAAGAAAATCAGCTAGTAATAATTAGTCAGTGTCGAAATATTCATATGTTTTATCTGTAAATAAAGTTAAAACTTTATTTTTTTTTCAAAATAGACTATATACGGACAAGTATTAATTTAAATGTTGCAATCGGATGATTTACTTTTATGATCTTACTGATACACGATTTTTACTCTACTCCACTACTAACCAATAAATATATTTATCCGGACAGTCCTTAAAAGACTTTACTCATAGTCGACCATGTCAAAACAGTCGGAACCCATTCTCGAGTAATTGACCTTTACTTAGCCATTTCGAAACCTGCTCTCAATGTCTAAGCAATATTCGACCAAAGAAGTTTAAGTTGTGAACTATACTCCATTTAAGTCTGAACCGTACTTGAGCAAGCTCTGAACCTTAATTTATCAATATGGATAGTACTACTGTAACCTATTTCACTAATAACCACCCATTTTAACATTGATTTTACTAACATGACAAATCATTTTCAAATATAGTATCTTATGGTATAATTTATAGCTGAGTCAAGGGAAACATATGTTGTAAAAGATAGACTCTAAATATAAAGCGTAAAGAAAGATATATTAGGAATAGGCTTGGAGTAGTATGAGTCAGACTTGATCGAGTATTTTTCATGCTTGGTCGATAATGGTTCAGACCTGATAAATGATGCCTGTCATCAATTCAAAGCATGACTTGTATCATATCAACAGACACTGACGATTGCGAAAATATGGTATCTGCTAATGTACATGTTTTCCTCAGGAAATAGAAATTACAGAAACAACAAACACGACCTTCTCCGCCTCATTTTTAGAAGTATACCTCGAATTTGACATAAGCGGTCATCTCAGTGCTGCTATACCCTATTTGTGACATGTTTACCTATTATGTCTGTTTGTTTTTTTCACACATTGTTGTCAATCTAAGTGAATTTGATGCGACTGTCATACAAGTGAGAGGTTTACCTAGCTTTAAAACCAGGTTTAATCCACCATTTTCTACATAAAAAATGCTTATACCAAGTCAGGAATATGACAGTTGTTGTCCATTCGTTTGATGTGTTTGAGCTTTTGATTTTGACATTTGATTACTTTCCGTTTTTTTGAATTTTCCTCGGAGTTCAGTATTTTTGTGATTTTACTTTTTCTTTAGTAATATAATTTTGGCGTGGTCAGTATACACCCCGGCATTGTATTGTTTTATTGTCATGTTTTGTATTTTTGTCTTTCATTTTTTATTAATATGTACTTTGTCTATAGTGTGCCTATATGGCATTTTTTTCTTTGTCGAAATAATTATATTATTTAATAGTCATTAAGATCACAATACAATGTTGACTGCTGTAACCCAATTTTTGACAATTTTTATAGAATCATCTAATCGAAGAATTCAAATAGAGAAAAATATTCAACGAGTGAACGAACAACACATTAACGTAGCGCATGAGTGAATTATCAGTGTTGTTCTGTAACGAGTTGAATATTTTTCGATATTTGAATTCTTTGATTAGTTATTCTTTTTATTACATTGGCAAATGGCTTTTGTATGGAATTAAAGTAGAAAATGTAAGGAACTATATCTTTTTCTACGCATTCACTATTTGTTTTGATCCGACGTTACCAACGTCTTGACAACGCCTATTGTTGTATGACGTCAGAGGAGTGAAATAACCACGTTTATTTCACATGTGAAATTATCGTTTTTTTATTTCCTTGGGAAACCTTATGTAATACATTGCAACCAATGTAATAATACCTATTATATCTATTCGTTTTGTTTAAACTTTGTTGTCAATATGATTGAATTATGTGCAACTATCATTTATGTTAAAGGCTTAGCTAGCTATAAAACAAGGTTCAATCCACCATTTTCTACATGAGGAAATGTCTATAATAAGTCAGGAATACGACAGTTGTTTTTAATTCGTTTATTGTGTTTGAGCTTTTGATTTTGCTATTTGATCAACGTCTTTCCGTTTTTTTTTTTTTTTATTTTCCATGGAGTACGAAATTTTTGCTATTTAACTGTTTTCCTATTCATCCGCTTACTTCAGTCATCAGACATGTGGACATTTTAGAGGCAAACATGTCATTAGCTGTATAATAATCACCGGTATAGAAAGTACAACGGAATGTTGTCAGATCCGAGAAAAAACTGTGGACTCGGGATCTGTGTTTAATCAATTTGATACTTACGTTTCGACGATATAAATAATAATTTGCTGAAGTCGTTTCAGTTATTGAGATTTTCTAAGATGCGATTTGATAATAACATAAGCACTTACAGCAACAGTTATTTAAACAAATACCATCTTTTCTTTGTACCCATATTTCAAAAATCTCCTGAAAATAAAAATTAAAAAACATGCAGATTATTTTTTTATTTTTCTAAAATTTTAACGTTTACGAGGTACCTTGTGGACGTAGCGTTTGGATAAAAATAAATTGACTAAATGTATTAATTTCTGTTTAATATAAACAATGATAAAGATGTGACAAAAATATGCGAAATGAAAAAAAAAAACAACTACACATGAAATAGCCTTTTATATCTGACTATGGACTTTGCTCACTGTTGAAGGCAATACGGTGATATATTATTGTTAATTTTTATGTCAGTTCGTATCTTCTGGAGAGTTGTCTCAATGGCAATCATACCACATCTTATTAGTTTTTTATACACACAAGAACACACCAGCGAAATCGCGGGTACGTGATTGAATTAAAATACCTCATTTTAACCTGGATTTTAAGTATTCGTATTGTCATTCGATAAAGTCATGCCGATTGTTAGGTTCACAGTTTATAGATATAAGAAGATGTGGTATGAGTGCCAATGAGACAACTCTCCATCCAAGTCAAAATTTATAAAAGTAAACCATTATAGGTCAAAGTACGGTCTTCAACACAGAGCCTTGGCTCACACCGAACAGTAAGCTATAAAGGGCCCCAAAAATTACTAGTGTAAAACCATTCAGACGGGAAAACCAACGGTCTAATCTATATAAAAAACGAGAAACGAGAAACACTTATGTATCACAGTTTAGTCTGTTTTTATGCCCTGCCTACGATAGTAGAGGGGCATTATGTTTTCTGGTCTGTGGGTCCGTTCGTCCGTCCGTCCGTTCGTCCATTCGTCCGTTCGTTCGTCTGTCCCGCTTCAGGTTAAAGTTTTTGGTCAAGGTAGTTTTTGATGAAGTTGAAGTCCAATCAACTTGAAACTTAGTACACATGTTCCCTATGATATGATCTTTTTTAATTTTATTGCCAAATTTGAGTTTTCACCCCAATTTCACGGTCCACTTAACATAGATATGATAGTGCGAGTGGGACATCCGTGTACTATGGACACATTCTTGTTAAGATCTGTTTTTTTGGAACCCGTCCCGGTTTTCTTACTACAATAAACGTTTTAATTTTATCTAAAAAATTTACCAACATTAATAGTGGTTTTTAGATGGGAAATAGCAGACTTATTGAATAGTTTCTAATAGAGTTACATAGATATAAAATAAATTCTTGACGAATTTCATTTAGTCCTGATAGAGGATGGAATACAGAAGGTAACAGGTACCTACACCCGGAAACTACATGTGACATATACTACTGGTATCTGTATCGCATTCGTTCCAAAACTTGTCAATTAATGGTAATATCAATTATGTGGAAAAGAATAAACTTGGAATGCTGTAATTTTTAAACAACACGAATGTCCTATACTAGATATTAAAAAGCTGATTTTATTCATTCTTCGTTTTTTACGTCATGCCTACTAACAAATTGGACCTAGCTAGTTTAGTAGTTTAGATGATAATTATATATTAATCAACACATAATCACGATATTCAATGAATTTAAACGCCGTTATATTTCTTAACATACCATGGTCATAAGATCAGTGGTGTTGACCGTTATTAGATATTCATCTTGAAAAATCTTGGTCCTTCCAGTGAACTCTAGGTTTTTTGGTGAGAAAATACAGCCATGTGTCATATCTCGTGTTGACCAATATTGCAAACATTCATTATTCGGTCTTTTGGAATAGTTTGGAATAAACATACATGATTGGATAACCGCTTCAGACAAACAAAGCATTACTATGTTGAAAAATACCACGGTACACCATTTCACTAAATCATATGTAAATGAAAGCAAGCAAAGTATGTTTTACAAGAATGACGTGACAATTAATTGAATAATAAACAGCAATTATAATAATTATTTATGTATAATGTAATTGATTCTATGATAAAGGGAACATTCTCTGTATTTACGATAAAAGTTAATTAGCAAAGAAAAAATATCTAATTTAACTGTTTAGCGTATATCAATCCTTTCATTGAAGAAGTATGCTGGAACATCAACTTAATGATTCAAATACGTAAAAAGAAATCCAATTTTTAAAAACATCGTGGACTCTTTTCAGCCCTACTAAAACCCGAGGACTGTTTAAATTATCTTCACACACTTCTCTATTTGTATGCATTCCTGTAACAGCTGACTTCGGACTTTGCTTAATTTTCACTAATGTGGTTGTGTGTATGTGTGTATGTCATACAAACATTAGATGTACAAATTAAGTGTAAAATAAATACACAAAATATGCTGAAATATAAAGAATCATTTGTGGCTTAAACTCTACAATTTTTTTACAGCGCAAAGTCATAGTTCAGATGTTCCTGTGAGACTAGTAATACTACATACATTTTTAAAGATAGCAATATTATGTCCACAGAATTGACAGTTTAGATTACAAATGTGTATGGTTGTCTTTTAAGAAATTATTGCATACGGTATTAATTACAATCTTTATCAAAACTTATTTTTTATATTTGATCTGGCATAACTTACAATTACGGTTGTTGAATAAACTAGATAGAATTAATTCCATTCTAAATTATACGAGCGTTCGTTATGAGATTTACACAATAAAGGTCAAATTTACAAAATCGTTATCTTCACATTGTACTATAAATTTCTTAATGCATTATCTTAAGTTCAGTTTGTCTTGTAGATATAGTGTATCAAACCAGTGTTACTATTTAAAACTCTTTATTCTTACTAAAGAGAGAAATGTCCGTAATACAACAATTGCAAACCTGTAATAGTGTGATTTAAAATTCGTCACTCATTTTGACATCATTTATTTCTGTGTACGAAATGAGTCTATGAGGCTTCTTTTGGTGGTTCTAGTATTTCTACATTCCACATTTCAGTTTCATCAAGTTATGTATGTTATTTATACAGACAATCTTTAAGTACACATAAAATGTGTACAAAATAACCTCATTATAAAAAAGGAAACATTAAAATATAAGTAAAAATACATTTGTTAATATTTTGGATAACAGATATCCTTCATAAACGTGCTGTAAAAAATATCTTATCGATCTATTCTGATTTAACTCAAATAATCTTTAACCTAAAACAAATTAAAAGACGAATCACACTTGTATATTCTAAAATTTGAAAGTTCATATAAAATCTAATACTTACATTTATCCAACTACTATGATTATCACTGCGAAATTTGAACTACACATTTTCGTTGAACTCATTATGTGCTAACTATCATATTTCTTTTATCCATAATGTTTATCGATTGCTTTTCTCCTCCCTATGCCATGTAAGTCGATGCTGGTAATATTCAGTCAATTGATAACTGCCGAAGTGAGACAATGGGACCTCAAATTTTAACTGATAGGAAGGTCTGGCTTACATTTATAGTCACTACGATCGTCACTTATACGCTTGTGAAATGAGTGTTCTGACTCATTTTAACATACATGTACCGTTTGTCGTATTAACACTGTAGAAGATGCACATTATTTGAAGTCTTGTAACATGTGTAAGTAATATTAGAAAATAAAAGGATTTAGAGTAAATTTACATGGACAAAATCTCACACAATACATAGAAAAAATATAGAAATTATCAATGAACAGGGCTTTTATTCCTGTTGTTAATTTCGTACCAGTGGAGTGACCGTTAAAAGTCAAGCCATTAATAAACATAGAAAACAAGGAAAATATGGTATGATTTCAAATGACACAACTATCAACGTGACCGATTGACATATATGTGAGCTACCTCAGGTCATCGTTAGGCTCTCTCTCAACAATTAGCTAAACCTGAATATTGTATCGTAAACTTAAAAAGGTACTGGATATGACAAAATATAAAACAATTCAAACGAGAAAACAAAGAATGTACAAAATCAGCAGCGACAAACAAATATAATTATCAGCAACCAAGACAAGCAGTAAGTACATGTTTCTGAATATGACAATGTGCTTACCCATTTGTTTGAGTTAAACACTTTTCGATCGCTCAACCCCTCACAAACTTGAGAGGGGATATTACAACACAGAGCATAATTACAAACTGTAAAATCAGTTGACAAGGATAGGTCCGTTTTTGTTAAAAAAAAGTAAAAAAACGAAGATGTTGTTTGATTGCCAAAAGACCAAATGACACAGAAATTTACAAGTGTAGATCACCGTATGGCCTTCATCAATGAGCAAAGCCCATACCACATATTCACTTATAAAAGGCCCTGAAATGACAAAAGTAAAACAATTCAAACGAGAAAACTAACGGCCTAATTTAAATACAAAAAATAAACGAAAAACAAATATGTAACACAGCAACAAACAGCAACCACTGTATTGCAGGCTCCTTACTTGAGACAGGCACATACATACATAATGTGGCGGGGTAAACCATACGGGATCCCAACCCTCCCCCTAACCTGGGACAGTGATGTAACAGTACAACGTAAGAACGAACTATAAAAATCAGTTGAAAAAAGGATTATCTCATCAGATGGATACAAAAAGAAATACATCTAATAAAAACAGAGTGGACGTTGCCGGGTACTTGTACATCCCAACAACAAAAAGACACTTAGTACAGATCTGAGTGTATTCGCAGTTTCTGATAGCTAGTTCAAAGCCAATAACAACTAATAAAAATAAATCATGTATCTAAGACTATATTATCAATCAGTACACATCCAACATCTTATAGATTTAGTGTAAAGACATCATAAATAGTCAGAGAAAACATGACCTTGTGTAATGCCAAGATACAGGTATCGACAGATTGTACATCCATGAACGTGCATATGTATATAACAATAATATTTAGTTTGATTTTAATTTACTGATAACAAAATCAATATAAATACCAATAAAACAATATTAGATTAGGTTCACAGTTTATAGATATAAGAAGATGTGGTATGAGTGCCAATGAGACAACTCTCCATCCAAGTAAAAATTATAAAAATAAACCCTTATAGGTCAATGTACGGCCTTCAACACGGAGCATTGGCTCACACCGAACAGCAAGCTATAAAGGGCCCCAAAAATTACAAGTGTAAAACCATTCAAACGGGAAAACCAACGGTCTAATCTTTATAAAAACGAGAAACGAGAAACACGTATGAACTTTAAAAACAGACGACAACTACTGTACATCAGATTCCTGACTTAGGACAGGTGCAGACATTTGCAGCGGAATTAAACGTTTTAATGGTACCAAACCTTCTCCCTTTTTCTGAAACAATAGTATAACATCACAACATAGAAAGACACACTATAAAATATCAATTGGAAGGCTTAAATCAATCAAACAACGTAAATTAACACACAACGAACGAATAACTTTGATCTGTGATACCTGAATGCAAATACATAGTTAATAAAAATTATAAAGGATAAATAATTAAGGTCAAAAGTAAATAAACAGGTTTAAACAAAGTTAAAGTATGATACCACTGTGAAATGTTAAACAAAATTTAGAAAATCATCACTTTTGAAAAAACCTGCGTCATATAATACACAGGTAAATGAAAATAATTTTGTTGTTAAGTATACTTCTTCTTCTGTGTGTATAAAATCTTCCGTTTAGGATTACCAAGAAATTTCTTTAATATCAATAAAACTAATCTAACACTTGGTACATATGGGGTGAACATCAACAATAAAACTATACAATTAATGCTAGATAAAACTTCCTGTACAGGTGCAAGCATTGATTAGATATGAATTGAAATAATTTTGATGTTCATTGTACGAAGAAGTGAAAATTTGTAGTAAATCCAAATAATCAAAGCTGGTAAATAGACAAGATCCATGTTAACATCAAATAACAAAAAGCATTAGCAAATAGTATCAACAGGTCAAATTAACAAGAAAGTACGATTTGGGAGTACTCGCAGTTACTGACAGCTAGTTAAAAGCCAAAACAATTAATAATAAAAAATCCTGCATCAGAGACTGAAATCAACTAAAACACATCCCAGGGATTTAGTATTTTAGTATTTTAACGTCATGAACAGTCAAAGAAGACATGACTTGTGCAATGCCAAAAATAAATGTATCGACAGGTAGTAGTATAGTTAGGAGTGACTCCTTTATAGATAAAAATGAACGTGTGTGTGTCTCTATACATCCCGTTTGAAAAGAAAATACAAATTTAGTTATGTTTTAATTTGCTAATGACAAAATCGATATCAGTGCCAATGTAAACTATATTCAAAGATCTAATTACAACATTGGTACGATAACCCTTACTAATAAGTTTGTTTAAAGGTTCGATGAGTTTACACGGATCACATAGTGATTTCCGCGCTTTAAGTACAATATTACCGTAAAATTTAGGATGTGAAATACCATTTTTAATAAGTTTTCTACAGGTACAGCCAAATTTACTAATCAAATCTTTGTATCTATGAAAGAATTTAGTAAAAGTTTTAAGTAATTTATGGTAACGAAATCCCTGACTTAATAATTTACCAGTGATGCATTGATTACGTTCGTTAAAATCTATGACACCACTACACACACAGGCATACCGAACGAGTTAGGAGAAATTGAAATGTCTAAATCTAGAAAAGGACAACTGCTGCTGTTTATGTTAGATTTAGTTAAAATAAGTTCTTTTGGGTAAATTTCGGTAGTATATTTAGAGAACTCTGGATTATTTAACGAAAAAATATCATCCAGATAACGGTAGGTATTGTTGAATGTATCAACCAAATGTAACAATGATGTGTCTTTACTGAGTTTGGTCATAAACTGAGATTCATAACAATACAGGAATAAATCTGCTATTAAAGGGGCGCAGTAAGTGCCCATAGGAATACCTACTACCTGACGATACACTTTATCGCCGAAACGTACATATATGTTATCTAGGAGAAAATTTAAAGCTTCAATCATATCCTCACATTTCCAGTAAGTGTATCTAGCATACTTTCCTTTTTCGTTACAGAAAAGGCTTTAAACGAGTTACAGCAAATAAATTTACAATGAGATTTTCGAAAGACCATTTTATTAAATATGAAAACTTTTCTTTATTAGACTGTGTGGAAGTGTAGTGTAGAGAGTAGAAAAATCATAATTGTCAACAGAATTAAAAGGACCATCAAAAGCATGTATTTTATCTAAAACCTCTAAAGAATTTTTAACACTCCAAAAATAATTAATACCATTATTTTCATAAGCTTTATTACAAAAGTTAATAACTAGTTCTTTGATAGTAGTAAGGGAGGTAGTAAGAAGCACTGATAGATTAGTAGATTAAGCTACTTCTACTGGTAATATGTCCATTGCTTTAACCAAAATTGCTCCAATTTTGATATATCACATTAGTTCAAATCTTAAAAGCTTCACAAGACCAATGGTTTATGAATTTTGTAATGTTTCTTTTACTCTGTCAACAGTGGTTGCAATTCTCAAATATCATATTCACTGTGCCCATTTAAGGTACACGCATTGATCATGTTCCGTTCAAACATGTTAAAGAACCTGCATAGTTTGCAAGTGTTATTTTCACTTTTGGCAACTGCCTATTTATTTTCCTTGATGCTGACAGCACCGAATGTTCTCGCCATATCCATGAGTAAAATCAATAGCCTTTTCTTGGACATTCAAAATATTTTTTGAAGTTATGAACTGCCACACATGAAAACATAATTTAATATATTAACATACGATAAGATAGAAATGATTGTTGTCTTAAATTTCGAAGATATTAGATTGATATCATTCATAGAAGACACAAGTTATCAAAAAAAAAAAATGTTGAATAATGTATGTTTCAATCACAGTTTAGATTGCTGTCTTTTTAAAGACAACCATTTATTTTTTATTTGATTGGAATTTATGTCATCTTAATTTGCATTGTTCTTTTATATACTTTTTGATTCTGTTGTTATGCTTTTCTACGATTTATTAAGGTTAAACAAAGAATCCTTTTTTGAATTTTTTAAAGCTCATTTTTCAGCTTGAAAGATTCTACCCTTTTGTTGAAGATCGAACAGTTTATTTGACTTAATCAATTTTGTCTTCAACTGTAACACTTTAATCCTTTTAAGAGGATTGAATTTGGCAAAACATTAAACAAGAAAAATATATGGTCATAGAAAAACACTACATCTGCTACATGTGTAGCAGAATCTGCTTCACTTCCGGAACACATGTTTTGTTTAAAAAGGTATTGTTTTGGTCTTGTTTCGTTGTTGTTCTTTGTTCTTTCTACTTGTTCAATGCATCTGTTGTTTATTAACGATCCAAAATGTTTGTGTTGTTGACTACAATTTATTGTTAATTCGTCAGTTGACCAAGGAGTGAGCCGCCATGTTGACTTGCTGAAATCCACGAATGTGTGAATGATGCAATAGAATAGAAAATGAAACAACACCTACCTCAAAACTCCATTTCAATGCGAAGTTATCCGACTTTAGAGCGTACACGTAACAGAATAATCTTCAGCTTGGCAGTTTTCATTCGTATGATGTCATTGTTTGACATGACGTAAAAATCGTTAATGAGCCAAGATCATTCATGGAATTTTGCAGAAATTTATTTTATTTATTTTTATACACTTTTAAGAATTTTACGCATTAATTCTTTTGTAATGCATTAGAATAGGCATAACGGTACTGTAGGTATTCTTTTTTTCAATTTTAATTTGACTACAACCAAATCCACATAGTGTTTGCGATTTAATACGACACATGTGGATTTACTTTGGAGGTAAATAGTAACATCAATTTATAAATAGATTAATACATGGCAAAATCCGTATCGATGCTGTATTACCACGAGAAATCAATATCAGTCCCGAGGGCTGAAGGTCCTCCGGTTTTGTTTCGGTTCGTGCTGTGAATATTTAGTTTTCGAAGTTGTGTTTTGTGTATTGTTATTTGTCTTTTTTACTTTTTCTTTTTTGGCCATGGAGTTGTCAGATTATTTTCGACTTGTGAGTCTTTCGCCTCTCTTTTGTTATTGTTGACTTTCCAACAAAAAGAAGAGGAAAGAGACAGTCTGATAAAAATTATAATGGTAAAGTGTGCAAGTTTGCTGCGGAAAATTCATTTTGTTAGAACTTTATAAAATAGAAGTGTCAGTTCGCAGCAACAAAATGTTGCAACAAAAGCCAATTAAAAAAATCTCTATATCTACATCGTTGTGCAGTTGTCTTATTGGCAATCATCCTGTATCATTGTTTTGTATCTGACTCACTTAAGTAAGTTTATAAACATTTTGTCTTTGTTTATATTTCTTATTGAAATTTTAAATGTGAAGATTCTCTGAAAAAAAAGAGAATGCTCTGAGGTTATTCAAAACTGATTGAAAATAAAGTCGGATAAAACATGTTCTATCTGCCTTACAAAAACATCTAAAACAACTGTATAAACCATATATTCCTCCGATTTTGCCATGATAGAATGAAACATTGAAACAAATAGCATCTCTGTTTTTATTTGTCTTCATATCCGTAACCGGTTAATAGGAGAGGCTATGAACTTCTATTTTTGTGAATATAAAGCACAATTATAAGACTAACAATGAAGTAAGCAAAAATGTTACTCGAAATCAAAATTAATGGGGTAAAACAAACACTGGACAAAATATAAAACAGCTGCACTGACAAATCATGGATTAGGAAAAAGATATGTGTACACTCCACACTAGATAATTAAGGAAAATAAAACTTTTTTTTGAAATCTGGTGCTTCCGAAACACTGTTTTTTTTTAATTATCTTCATGAGGAACGCTGAAATCTTAACATTGAAAACCAGGGAAGTATATAAACATACAAATATTAGGGACTGTGTGAAAAAAAGTACATACAAAGATTTACGAAATTTATTAAAGGTTCTTAAGTAATTTGATCATTAACAAAATAAAAGTGTTAGTACCATTAAAAAATAAAATCCCAAAAATACTGAACTCCGAGGAAAATTCAAAACGGAAAGTCCCTAATCAAATGGCAAAATCAAAAGCTCAAACACATCAAACGAATTGAAAACAACTGTCATATTCCTGACTTGGTACAGGCAAATTTCTTATGTAGAAAATGGTGAATTGAACCTGGTTTTATAGCGCTAAACCTCTTACCTGTACGACAGTCGCATCAAATTACATTATATTGACAACGATGTGTGAACAAAATGTCGCAAATAGGGGTACAACAACAACACGAACACGACCAGAACCTGGGGGATATTTCAGGTGCTCCGGAAGGATAAGCAAATTCTGCTCCACATGTAGAACCTGTCGTGTTGCTCATGCTATTATAAAACGGTAAATAGTTTAATTCGGTAGGTCACATTCGTGAAAAGGAACGGGACATATGGAACATATTTGATATTATATGTATAACGGATATTTCATAACGGCCAACCAACTCGTGATTGCGTTCGTAAAATTAACGAAGAGATGATTTCAACTTCATCATTTGGAACTCTTGGTTTAAAAATGAAAAGATCACAATTGGGAAGCTGAAATCATCTCTTTTGTCGTAAAGTTTTGTTTTCAACCGACCCCCATAGTCAATTTCTAAATATAAGTCCTAATCAAATGGCAACATAAAAAGCTCAAACACATCAAACGAATGGATAACAACTGTCATATTCCTGACGCGGCTCAAGCATTTTCTTATGTAGAGCGAGTTCCTTCGGCACAAAGATAGAGGGTATCCATCCATGACATAAAATCAGTGCATGCACAGACAAAAAAAAACATACAAAGTAAAGACACAGCAATTTTTATTGCTGCTTTTCATCACAAAAAGTCTCAGTTAGGCATTCAAAACTAAGCAAAAAACTTTCACCTATCTGCAACATGTGCAAGTAAAAGACGGACCCTAGCACCGGTTTGAGCGGAATTATTCTCAACCGGACAATCACGGAACAACTGTGAATTTAAGAACAAAGCCATAGAGTATTATCAATGAAATAAATCTGGCAAATAAATCCAAATCTGAAATGTACAAAAACAATACACACATCTGATAGATTATAATTATCATGCAAAACCTATCATGGAACAATTAACCAAAGTGTCATAGAAGCATGACCTCTCAGTGACTAGTGGATGTCTAGCAACTTCACAGATTCCAATAAAGTTGTTGAAAGATAAATTGATATCATAATATCAGAATTAATAGGCAACTTTCATTTGAATTGAAAAAGTGTCATTAAATCCAAAACTTCTGACATACATACTCAAGAAAATCGTAAGATCACAAACTCAAACTGTCTACGATGAGTTATATGCAACAGTCTATCTGTGTTAATTCAAAGAAAAAGATGAGGAATTAGATGCTACTAATATCATGTAAGGGAATTATGTTTTTTTTTCAATTGTTTTATTTTAATTGTTTAGCATTAATGTAAAATACTACATGGACTCAAAGTGTTGAATTATTAGATAGTTCGTTTGTGTAGATTTTTCTTTCTCTATCTTTTAATACTTTCGTTTTTGACGAAATGAGCACTCCGTATTGTACCAGGTTCTCCTAAAATATATAAATTTCATACATTATATACATTAATAAAACAGCTCTTTTAAAAAAAACATTGTGCTTAAAATAGTATTAACTTAAGTTCTAAACTCATGCAAAATTCAAAAATATGGACATTTATAAAATCAGACAAAATCAAACTTTAGACTTTAAACCACAATCAAAATAAAATTACAAATTTTCAGAAACACCTTTTTGTGTGGTAGGATTTCAACAAAATGAATATGCTGTTGTTAGTAGATATGAGGAATTTGTTCAGAATGTTATCGTACAATTGTAGTTATCTACATTATTTTTTTAACTGGGTTAAGTTTAATATTTGAAAGGCTCTCGGTCAAACACTTACGACTAGCAAATGTATATTTAAGGTTGTATGTAAGCGTTGTACTTTAGATTCATATAAATTTGTTCGTGCATGTATTGTGTTTCACTTTTATATATGTTACTTTCCATACAGATGAACAAACATAAATGTAATCTTCTGTTCCTATTCTAAAAAGTAAAAACATGACTCGCTATCATTGATCTTCATTATATCAATCCGACGATGCCTTTTATATCCCAGTCACTGATGAAGTTGGTACATCCTCTAGCATGTGTATATTGTATCTTTGTTATATCTCTATTTTCAAACATGTTAATTATCATATGATAACATTAAAATCCGACAAACGTTCGATACACCATATATAAAATCAATATCATGCATTTTGACACTCTTATTTAGCTTTGATAAAAACAAATTCATCGTCAGTATCAACTTGTCAAATCGAAAACTAAAACATTGTAAAAAAAAACGGAATCAAATTGTACAAACCCGCCGTCTAAGGTTTTCGAACCAACCATAACTTTCCCTTTAGATATTCTGTATGATCGTCCATTTATCAAATCATCGTTAAGTTGTACTGTACAGTCTTCCTTAGAGTATGTAATATCTGCAATATTTTAAGTTATTTAAATCAAATTGACTGTTATAGATTATGAAAACATTCTACAAATAGTTATGGAATTATTTGAGATAACCACAATTATTAAAATATTATCTTGACTTGTTATACATGCATTAAAGTATGTTTTGTGTAAAGCGGATTAACAATCCACATTGCTTCTTGTTTTAGTTTCCAGTGTTGTGTTTTGCTTCTACTGGAAATATGGCCCCTGTTCTATAAAACATGATTTTAATATCAATATTTCACATTTGGTTACGTTTTAGAGATTTAACATATTGTTTATGAATTTGGTGATGTTACTTGTACTCTATCAACAATGGTCACATGTATATCTCGAATATCATATTCACTTTTGACAAAGACCCATTTACGACCAATGTATTTGTTTTGTGCCGATTAAAGACGCACCAAATTGTTTAAGTGATATTTTCACTTAGAACAATGTATACAACTTATTATTTATATACCTGGGTCCTGACAGCATCGAATGTTCTCGCCATATCCAATAGTATACTCAAAGCCACTCATATACCCTTTTCCTGGACATTCAAAATATCCTTTCAAATTATAAACTACAACAAATAGTAAAAACATTCATGTAATTAAAATGCGAGAACATGGAAACTATTGTTAGTTCAAACTTCGAAAGCGTTTTATTGTTTTCCTTCGAAGAGGACAAAAGTTAATAGATGAAATCCGATTTTTATTTTGTGAAAAGAGTTTTATCTGAATGGAATATATCTTATTTTGAAGTTCATTGTCTTCCTAAAAGTATTGGTTCTGTTATTAGGCTTTTCACAGTTTTATACAAATTTACATAAAAAAAAACATTGTTTTATCATATTTATTCTCACTGATAAAACTTTAATCTGGATAAAGGCTTATTTCGCTTTAAAAAAAAAGATTTAATTGTACGGAAGCCGGTAAGTGTCATTCAAAAAAATAATTTATGTCGTAATTACGACATGGTACGTCGTTATAACGACATAGCATGTCGTAATAACGACATCGCTATAGATAAAAAAGAAGATGTAGTATGATTGCAAAATTGACATCTATTCACAAGAGACCAAATGACACAGAAATTAACAACTATAGGTCCAAAAACGGCCTTCAACAATGAGCAAAGCAAATTCCGCATAGTCATCAACAAAAGGCCCCGGAATGACAAATGTAAAACAATTCAAACGAGAAAACTAACTGCCTAATTACTAAACAACAAAATGATCGAAAAACAAATATGTAACAAAGCAACAAACGACAACCACTGATTACAGGCTTTATTTCATCCTTACAACAACCTTAGCGTTGTCACTTTCCGAGCCGATCGGAAATTAAAAATGGCCACCAGTGAGGGCAATGTTTGTATTGAAACCCTACTGTAATCAAATTTATCTTCTTTTTGAGAAGAATGAACACTGAATTCAATGAAACTTAATATTGAAGAAATCATTTGCACATAATAGAAATTTATATTATAATCAAGTCAAATGAGACCCGGTTGAACAGGTAAGTGATTCAGGCTCCATGCAGCCTCAATTTAGATTTGGCATGTATGTAGATCACCTCAAGAAGTTGTGTTTCGTACCCGAAGTGTTATGCGAGCTATTGATATCGCTTGGTCAATGTTGTACGTCGTCGTCTGTCGTTAGTGAGATTTGTAAAATCTCCTTTGTAACTACTGTTCAAAATTCTATGAAAGTTAGTTTGATTTTTCCTTATTAAATCTTTCCTACACAAAAGGCGTGTTCCAATTTTTGACTCCTTAAAAATCACAGCCGCTGTTACTAAAAATAGGACATAATGGTCACACATTAGTTTTTTGCAAATAACTCGAAAACCGTTACATCTATCCCAAACTGTCGAGAGTTCATCATGACAATATGCCGAAAATTTCAGCAAGATCATTTTGACCCATTTCTGGTTTGTGTCCACTAAAATATTTTTTTGGGAGATCTATTGTCATCACTTGGCGTCCGTCGATTATGACCGGCAACCAACAACATGTACACTGTTACTAAAAAGTAGACCACTTGGGCGAAATAGCAGATTTTTGTCTCGCCTGTGACGAAAGTCATAAAAAGCGAAACACAGGAATTGCTATTTGGACGACGGCGGCTAAATTTTTTTCAAAATTTTATCATTTTTTTGTAAACTTTGATAAACGTTTAACGGTAACGACAGGCGACGATGGACGACAAGCGATAGCAATAGCTCACATAACCCTTTCTGATACGAGACACATCTTCTTGAGGTGATCCACATACATGCCAAATATAACTAGAGGTTCCATGGAGCCTGAATCGCTCACCTGGGAATCTGGTTCTCCTGAGACTTAATTATTAGATAAAGTTATAATATGTACAAGGCATAGTAATAAATTAAATGTTAAGCTTGATTGAATTCAGTGTTCATCAATCTCAAAAAGAAAATAAATATGTTTACGATGGGTTTCAAAGTTTAAACTGAATCATATCAGCAATCTTGAGAAGAATGTTTCCTACACATTTTCTGAATTTTTCTGATTCTGAACATCGAATCTTCAAAGTCCCTTCGCGGCCATGTGTTTTTACCAATTGGTAACAAAGTAAAAATAGTTGCATAGGACCCTATAGTGCGCACCTATATCAAGTGTGATTCAATTCTGATAAGTGGTTCTTAACATTAGATGAAAATGTTGTTTCCCATAGTGTTTCAATGCAAACTTTGACCTCTGCTGGCGGCCATTTTGAATATTCAATCCGCTCAAAAGATAAAACTCTAAGATTGTCGTATTCAAAACATACAGATGTGGTAATTACGACATAGCGATGTCGTTATTACGACATAAGGATGTCGATATTACGACATAGCGATGTCGATGTCGTTATTTCGACATAATATGTCGTTATTACGACATGCTATGTCGTTATAACGACACACTATGTCGTAATTACGACATAAATTATTTTTCGAATGACCCTTATCGTCTACCGTACAATTGAGCAAACCATACGTTAAGATAAAAGGTTTTTTTCTAAAAGCGGAATTACAAAAATGCAAAACGAAAATGAAACAGACACATATCTGGATTAGGAAAGTATGGAAAGGACAGTTTGATAAAAAATTACAGATGCATATCTCAATTTCGATTTAGAAGATACATTTTATCAGAACTTTTTAAAATGAAAATGCCCTCTGTTGGTGGACTGCTTGTCCATGAGGGTTTTATAAGCGCATTAGTCAGATCTTTGGCAGTGTTCCAAATGACAGTACATCGAGGAAGATATGTTGAACGTACCAAATTTAACTAAAACATGTTCATGGTGTTTATATACGCTTATATTTATTTATATTAGCAGTAAACAATTAAAAGCATAAAACACAACGAAACTACTATGGATGATAAAATACAAAACTTGTTGTATTTGTTTCAATCAGTTTGAGTTTCCAATAATGGAGATTAAATTTTTTTCAGAGGTGTCATTTTTGTGGATAGAGGAAAATTATATTTTCGTGGATATTTGATTTCGTGGTTTGAATACTAGTACAAGCCTATCGAAAAGTTTTACTTAGTTGAATACTCAAACCCTTACCCACGAAATTCACGAAAGTTGGTATTCATCAATAACAATGAATCCTCAGTAGGTATTTTCTACTTTGATTTTTTAATTGTGTAGCCAGTTCGTAGTTTTTTACTATTGTAAATTACTTTTATCAATACTTACATAAAGTCTGACATTTTACGTTTCTTCCTGGTCCCGGTTTACAGGTGTATCTGATGGGATTAGATAATAACTTATCATGAACTTCTCCGTCCGGACAGAACATCACATATTTGAAAGGACTATTTGAATATTGTCTACCTTCTGTGACGCAGAGTAAGAGCAGCATCAAAAAAGGTAATATTAAACCTACAAGTAGGAACAAAATACTTGAGTATTTTGAAATGAAAAAGAAGAACTTCCACGATCCATATGGAAACCTAATAATATTATACCTTGTTTTATGCGATGTTTCAACAGGCTAATTTATTGTGCTGAGAGTTCAGTTTGCTTGCATTACTTCGTTCCTCAGAAAAACATCTTTGAGAACAAAATAGTGGGCAGTGATCGTGAAATTCTTTTAGAGAAACTATATACGTTGCATAGCTATTATTGGCGATGCATCTTATTTTCAGATCAAATATCTAACTTCGTTGTATCAATGTGGAATTTCCCAATCGAAAAACATACATCTTATTTAAATGAAGTGAAAAAAATACTCAATTGCAAGTCTTTCTATGGTTCAAGTTCTACATTAGAAATTATGGATTCGAATGTATTGCAAAATGTAAAAAAAAAACAGATAGTTTCGTGCCTAGTCTCAAAACATAATAATATTCTCTCTTTAGATCGTGAAAATGAACAGAAAGTAAATGCAATGGAATGTAAGTATTTGTTTAATTTTGGCGATAGCATTTAACCGCGAAATGTATCCTGGAAATATTTCACTATTTAATTGTGTTAGAATTAAACGTTTCACCTAAATATAAAAGTATGTGCCCTTTAAAACAAATGAACTCCGCAGGCGTCAATCTTGATTTCCAAATGCAATAATACAAATATCTAACCATTTACCTGTATATAAACTCATCATAGATACCATGGTGACTGATCTATTCTAACACACTCAGAATTAAGGATGTTCGCTCTTATGTTTTAACATAACAAGCTTTTTAAAAGATAAAAATTGATAGTATATAAAAACGGAAATGGAAAAATAAAAAAAAAAATGAAAGGTCAGTGTCCTTGTTTTCGAGATATGATGAATTGAAAATTTGGTAGGAAATGATTCTCTCGGATTTTTCTTGCATCTAAAATGTTAATATAAAGACCTATACATAATTGTGCCTTTCAAAGATACAAATTAAGCGTTATGATCAAAATAGAAAGTTTTTTTTATCTCTCTAAATAATCAGTCAAGTTATTGACTTTAATAGTTCAATGATTAGATTTACCTCGGGATACAATAAAACTTAAAAAGACTTACCTTTGTGGTTATTGTAATAACCAGACATTATAATAAAGTAAGAAAAGAGAACAGCTTCTTTAACTCGATTTTCAAGAAGTAAATGAATAACTAGTATGGTAACAATAGAGCATGTAGTTTTTAAATGATGGCTATTAATTTGATGAATTAGATATGTGATGACTTTAGAAATTAATCATGCAGTTGCTTGACTTTTATGTTATAATATTGTAAGACTTGAATATCAAATTTTTAAAGATTAAAGATTTAAGAAATGTAAATGAATTATCTAACATGAATATAAATGCAGTTTCTAACCTTCACATTTTTCATTTTATAGCCGACTATACGGTATGGGTTTTTTTCTCGTTGTTGAAGGCCGTAAGGTTGCCTATAAGTGCTTACATCCATAATGATTTTATTTGAACTTAAGTTGATAGTTGGTTCATTGGCAATCATACCACATCTTCTTATTTTTATATTACTCACAAATTACATACTATGCATGTTTCAAACATATGATTCTTACTGCAAAATGACTGACCAATAACGTTCTCGACATAGCGCAAATATTTTGACACTTGCGCACACCATTTACATTCAATATTAGGTTGTATAGTTGGTGTCAGTAAACATTCCCTTTGTCCCTTTTAATGTGCTTTTTATGTAAATAATAACCGTATCTGAATTGAAATGATTCTATTTATTATGTGGAATTAAATGTGTTTTAGTATCACATTATGATTAATAGTACTCTGATCTGTGATTGTTTTTTAGATCGGTTATACCTCTAATTCCAGATTGAAAAAAAGTTTGAGAGATCGAAAATTAGACTTGAGGTACTCCCTACAGACGTTGTCTTTGATATTTTATAATGAATTTGTTCTTAATACTAGTTGTTGATGATGACCGATGTTTGAAAGCCTCTGTTCAATTATCTATAACTTTTCTTGACTAGCGTCAATTAGGACTTAACAACAGTAGTCTACAGATCTTCAAATATAACAAATCGATTTAAAAGACAATAACTGAGGGGAAACCCAAAGAAGTAATAGCGAAACCTGATGGCTTAGAGGCTCCTACTATAATCGCATTACCCGTCATTCCACAAAGCGAATTTAAGCAACTATAGGTCACCGTAAGTCCATTATCAATGATCAAAACACATAACGAAACGTCAGTTATAAAAGACGTAGACATAACAAAATGTAAAACAATTTAAAAGAAAAAAACAACGGTTTGATTTATAAAAGAAAGCATTAAACAATAAACAAATGTTTCAGACAGCAACCAGGGACAACTACTGAAATAAAGGCTCTTGACTTTGAACAGACACGTATAAAATGTGCTGGGGTTAAGTGTGTTCGTGAGCGCTTAACCCTCTCCTAACCTGAGATAGTGATTTAACAACACAGCATAAAAACACACAATAAAAACAATTTGTGACTCATCAAATCCACACGAAGCACAAAAAACAACTAACATAAAAACAAAGGACATTTTTGTCTAAACAAAATGCAGACGTCCATTGCATTGTAAAAGACCTTATTTTGAAATTTAGAATATATAGCAGAGTAATACTATAAATGTCCATTTGAGGCTTTTGTTTTGTCAATTGCGTAAGGGATTATGTGGTATGAAGTAATACACAATATGCATTTGTATATTACAATTTACAGAATTTCTTAATTTGTTTTGTTAAGACATTAAACAGTTTCCCGTGTACAAGATATATAGTACTCTTTTATATAAACTGCATATTTTATTAAACTTCTCATACAATTCAAATTGACCTTTCATCTTTCGGTCGGTTAATCAAAACATGTATGCAGTTTGTATTTGAATTATCTATATAATATATCCTGTCAAGTTTACTTAAAATAGCTTGTTTTGTCCTGAGGTCGACTAAATGTGTGATTATTTCAAACATTTACGTTTAGAATAACGGGCAAATTAACATGAATAGGCGAGTATTTTTTGCAATTTTTTTCTTGTCATACATGTCAAAGTCTCGAATCTGTTAATATTAGCCACATCTGTTTTCTACAAATAGCAGATACGTCTTAATTTTATTTCCTTTTTTCTGTTTATCGAAATTGTTATGCAGTTGTGATTATTTTCTCTGTTTATAAATATCAGGAAATCTAGTTTGATCTAGTATGGCGTATGGTGCATGCATAGCATTGGCGCTTAACCGTTCGCGTTTTTGTTTTTGCCTGTATGGAATCTATGATATTTGAACATCGGTCCTCTACTGTTGCCTTCCATGACGAAGAGGGGAAACATAAAAATTGACAAAGATAAAATAAATTGGCTTTTCTTTTCGAAAATGAAAGTAAACTGTTAGAACTTCATTTCAAGTTCTTTTTTTGTAGGTTTCGAACAGTCATATTGTTATATGCATATAATATGAGGAAATCTAGTATGATCTTCAATGAGACAGCTATAAACCGACGACTTAGGACAAGGATGTAAACAACTGCAGGTCCCCTAAACGCATAGTAAACTATGTTAAATCACTGTCCCAGGTAAAGGGAGGGTTAATCGCTCACAAACATATCTAATCCCACCACATTCTATATGTGCCTGTCCAAAGTCAGGAGCCTGTATTTCAGTGGTTGTCGCTGGTTGTTGCGTGTCATATTTGTTATTCGTTCATTGTTTTTCATGTTTTTCATAAATCATGATTAGGTAATTTTTATACTCAAAAACAATTATACAAACAGCAAGTGACGACACCCTATGTAAAACAGCCTGCTGTCTTGTGATATAGAAATAAAGAATGTGCGTGAGCACTGAACCATTCCCTAATCTTGGAGAGTGGTGTTACAGAACTGTTCAAATCAGTGTTGAAAAGGGACTAGACTCGTCAGATCGGTACTAGGCATAAACATAAAAACCCACTTACGAAATTTTCATGATTAATGCTATTTACTAATCACACTATCTGTTAGTTGGCCTCTATCATTTATATAAGCAACTCTTGATAAATTATTTAAATGTTCTAGTGAGTTCTTGTACTCACTAGAGGTTTACTCACACTGTTAAGTTTTGATCTTAATCGGTAAAAACATCAATAATATCAAATGGCAAGGTACAATCAGGTTACAAGCAATTCATTTTATAATAGATTGCTAGAATTTGGGAAGTATGTTAAAACTGACGACGGCCATATGCTATCTCGATATATTAACCCATTTCTCTGATGTTATTCTATTGTTCTAACTGCAGATTATTTTTTAAGAATCCACTGACCACTTTGTTAGCTTAAGATAACTTATGATATAACTTTTAACTTTGGATCTTTTATCCTCTCAAAAACGAGTTTCATATGGGCGTATTTTCATCGCAAATTATTATAGTCTTCAGTCTATGTATGATACAACTAGACCACGAGTGCTGAAGTAAATCATTATTAAAATTATACTCTTACAGTGCTTAATTATCAATACATGCAAACAAACTTGATTTCTGTCTCATTGATAATTAGTTTCTGTAATTTATGAAATATATATTATGTCTTCGTTTGCTCTTCTTTTCATATGTTAGTGGATTTGTTTTATTTTGGTGTTATTTTATTTTTTTACTTTAGGAAGATTATGTTCGATGTGTGAACGTTCTTGAGTATAATTATACAGAAATATCAAAATGTAGACAACGATACAAGAAAAATAAAATGAATGAAACATTTTCTTTAAAATCACAAAAAAAAGAGTTTATTTCGCATGTCAAGTTTGAACATTAGTCGATTTTTAACATCTTTGTAACGAACTGAACCTTTATACGATTGTGGCTATTACATAATTAGTTGTATCCACTATAGAATAAACATCCTTATCGTATACTTAAGAGCAAATAACTTATATTTTTAACAGGATGATGATAGCATTAAATTTACGTGAGTTCTACATTTTCCGAAATAATGCTTAGTGGGCCGATATGGATCGAGGGATGATACCAGGGCCAATATGGAAAAGTCATGTTTTAATCTATTTATCACACATTTAAGTTCTACAGAAAAGAGAAAACGTTCAATTATAACTATTTAATTAACCGCAAGGCCAACATTAAAAATATCTTTGTTTCCCTCCCCGACTGAGGTTGTCAGGGTATGGGTAGGTAGGTTAGGCAAATTATTTTATTTTATTTCTTGATATGGTTTTCTATATTGAATTTGTACAAAATTCAACAGGTAAGGCTCACGTCAAGAAAAGTGGGGTATTCCTGTATTCAGTGTACACCCCAGTTTTCTGGTGTTAAAACAGTATACAGGGACCTCCTTTTTCCTATTCATTTTATGGAATGAAATCTGCAAAGCGCACATTCTACATGTGATAACAATGTTTAATGATAGCAAGTGTTTTATTAGTTAAAAATCAAGCTTATTTCAAGTCTAATTTGATGCATAACTCACAACAAAACAATTCCTTTGTTCACCAATTCATACTTTGATCATCAATTATGAGATGACAAAAGATATGTTAATCACTTGGGAATTAGAATTCAATGAATAAAAATGTTCAATAGAAGTGAACATAATTCAGTTATGTTCAGTTACACCTGGATCATGCAGCTTGGTCAATTGATTCATAAACAATAGATTTGTATGTTTTTCGAGTTCTTGAAAAACAAGGCTTCACTATTCATGTTTTGTTGTTCCTAGAATACTTTAAGTATTTACAAATTCAACTGATGCAGTTATAACGTTAAAACGTGCCCTTTTGTAAATGTCATGCCATAAATCTAAAATGAAATCACATTTAAACTGGGTTTTTACACCAGAAATCAGGGACGTTCCTAAAAGCAGGAATACATGTATCCCATTTCCTGACTTGTGCCCACCTGTTCGAAGACAAAGTAGATAGATTTCAAAGCACGATTCAGACCATTTTACTTAAAGATTTTATCCTTTAAACAGGAACAGAGGTTAAAGACAAAGCAAATCAAGGTGCACTCAGTGGGTTGAAAGATGCTTCAGATTTTTATTTTCAAAGATCACCCTTGCACACAACACAAATCGTGTGGCAAGGCATTATGTTTGTTTTCCTTGATTCCGAATCATATAGACGCTTCAATGCAAAATGCCTTGATTTAAAACGCTTGTTGACTACAGCATCGGAAAGGTGTCACAAAAACCAACGCTCGTTGACTACAGCATCGTAAAGATATCACCAAAACCAACATAGCAAAAAACAATATTTTATTTTGGCCCAACAGATAAAATCTAAAAAGATTTATCACATTATCCATTAATTTTTAATATTTACTGCATACAAATTTATTGTAACATTCCCCTTATTTTTGAATATGTAATACACAAAAACGAGAATTTGGCATAACTTGGCCTAAATCGATAATAGTTGGTTGGACATTGTTACTAGTGGCCATTGTAGCATAATTCTCATAATTTTCAATACAATCACCGTCATTGTTCGCCATTGTCGTTAAGGACGCAATGAAGTCACGTCATTTGGAACCGGGGCACAATAACCAATAACCACTTTTTTGCCCCGGGCAGCAATATGAGTAGGACAATTGTGCGGTTATTACATATGCAAAACCCAATGTTTTCGTAACAAATATGTGATAAGAAAAATTATTAACTGCTTCCAGTTATTATCGCATGCCTTTCCGAAACGTTTTCGCATAGCATTTCGACGTTACTCGGCAAACTCCTGAAAATACACCTCAATGGAACGTTTTCAGTGAAAAACATAACAAAGTTGAATAAAAAACAATACTTAGGAAATTGGAAAATATATTTTGAAAAATGCAAAACAAATAATACAATAAATGCATTTTTTTCAAAATTTTAAAATAGTTCTTGACTGTATTTCTTCTGCTTAAGTATATGATAAAAAGATAACTACAAGTAATTTTTCATATCAGACCCTTCATCGGCCCTCGTTCATGAAATCATCCCTCGAGCCTTTCGGCTGTTGGGCTGATATCATGACCTAGGGCCGATAAAGGGTCTGATATGAAAAATGCCATGTAATAATCTATACGTATGCCCATTACACTTTCACCGTGTGCTTTTCGAATTAAGAGTTCTGAATGTATCCATGGTATCTTACGTCCCTTTCTGCTATTTCGAACGTTTTTTATTATCTGATGCATCTGGTCAAATTAAGACACTATCTGCAGTGGACTTCGGCATGAGCTTGATTCTGAACCGTTGAATGAGCCTACAGAGGCAACAGTGAGAAAAGGGGTATGTTTGAAGGGATATTTGTTGGGGTTCGTGTTGCTCAGTTTTTAGTTTTCTGTGTTGTGTTTTGTAGGGTGAAGTTTGTTTGCTCTTTGTTCGATTTTATATGAATGGGTATTTAAAATATTTCCTTCAATTGAATTTACAATGTTTAATAAGGACATAGAATCATTATTCAATATATACAGTATAGAAAACAGATATATATTTCACACCCTATTAAAACCGGATGGGGCATCTGTTACGACTGTCATACAAGTGAGACGTTTAGCTAGCTATAAAACCAGGTTTAATCCACCATTTTCTACATTAGGAAATGCCTGTACTAAGGAATATGACAGTTGTTTTCCATTCTTTTGATGTGTTTGAGCTTTTGATTTTGCCATTTGATAAGGGACTTTCCGATTTGAATTTTCCTTGGAGTTCTGTATTTTTGTTATTTTACTTTTTACCGGCTATAGGTACAATTTGGTCTGTGTTTCCGTTTACTATTGAAAACAATTGTTTAGGCTGTTGTGTTTGTCTGCGTTTCCGATTACTATTGAAAACAATTGTTTTGGATATTGTGTTTGGCTGCGTTTTCGATTTCTATTGCAATACAATGGAATTTGTAATTTTGTACGGCATATTTAGATATGTGTTATCTGACACCTCTGTTGTACCGATAGCCGGTTATAGATGTGAGTGTACATCAGAGCATTTCTGTATTGGTGAGTTCATTACCATTGACCCTACTTTAATTGGACATTTGATTATATTTCCACAACGGAAAACTAAGGACTTGGTTTATTAAACATTCTTAAACTTGCAGAACGATTCGCACTATACCTTCACGATGCATCGGACTGAGCGACCCAATTTCAACCGGATGTGGCTGTATATTTATACCGAACAGCCAAACTAATTCCTCAATAACAAGGGTTTTATACTGGAGTCTGGATGGGGTCCTTCAATTCTGTATTCTTTAATTTTTTAAGCTGTTTTTCTCTATTATTTATAAATTTTGCCCATTATTCTCTATTCTTTATTCTTTGGGGCATATTTTTCTCTTTTCTTTATTTCATTAGCCACTTATTTCTGCAGTTTTTGTCCATTATTCTCTATTTTGTAAAACACACCCAGACCCTCTTATATTGCAGGACGGAAGAACTCTATGGATCATATTTCTATACTCAGTCAACCCAAAAGTAGATGAAAAGTCAATTTATCATAACACTTTAAACTTAGTACCTTTTGTTAGCTATTATTCGTGTGTTTCTTTGTCCTATATGTTCTCCCATTCATTTGTATTGTAGTCCTGTCATGTAATGTTGTCATTTTAATGTTATATTTAACATTGCCAAAAAACCAGGTTCAACCCACCATTTTTTTCTTAAAATGTCCTGTACTAAGTCAGGAAAATGGCCATTGTTATATTATTGTTCGTTTCTGTGTGTGTTACATTTTAATGTTGTGTTGTTGTTGTGTCGTTGTTCTCCTCTTATAATTGATGCGTTTCCCTCAGTTTTAGTTTGTAACCCGGATTTGTTTCTATCTCTATCGATTTATGAGTTTCGAACAGCGGTATACTACTGTTGCCTTTATTTATATTGTCACCTCTTTACATACAAACATCTTTCAATGGATTTACGTTTTTCTATTGATCGCATGTCTCTTGAAGGAAAAATAATGGCATTTTTTCGAAAATTTTATGAACGTAATCATAATTTGCGTTACATGTACCCTGAAACAATATCTGTTTTCATTTGTTACAGCCATAATCGAGACATCCTTTCCTATAGTTTATGACATTACCCTATGCTGGTCATCACCGAGTTTTTTTCTTTTTATACGCAATTTTAAAACGATCGATTATTAGAGTGTCCTCCATATAGCATTAGAGTATATAATAGACTCAACGAACATCCTAATTCAGATAAATTTGTAAGCCAGTCAGGAAGATTAGAAAAGCAGATACAATATTTAAATGAGCAAATCAGGAACATAAATTCAGAAAATCTGAAAGTTACAACAAAGACAAAAAAAGTTTAAACAGATCCAAACAACAATCAGGAAACGTCAAAAGCCAAAGCCAAACCAAACCTTTTTACCTCCCCTAACTTCACATCTGATGTATTAAGACAAACAAAATTTCCACAAGACAGAACTAGATATTACATAGACAAGACCTACCTTGAAGGGCTTCATCCAGGACCTGTCCTTGCAAAACTCTGGTTACGCAGAATATGTAAACGAGTAGTTCAACTTTGCTACTAGAAATTAACACTCAAGATAATAGCAAGGTTTCAGCTTGCTGTATCAACAATATAGACTGACAGTTTTCAAAATATCAACACAATCTCACAAAAATATATCAAATATATATCTCATAAAGAAGCAAAATATTACTATCTGCTTATTTCTAACTTCGAATTACTAAATCAAAGAATATCCAATCAAACAACTGATAAATCCTGTCTAGAAACCTAGCTGAAGACAACATAGTACTCAAGCAATAAACATTTCCAGACCGTCGATAATTATATAAACATCAAGCAAGGTTAGAACTTGCTCTCCTGACTACTAATAAACATCTAGCAAGGTTTGAGCTTGCTCTCCCAACCGTAAATAAACATCTAGCAAGGCTTGAGCTTGCTCTCCTGAATATGAATAAACATCTAGCAAGGCTTGAGCTTGCTCTCCTGAATATGAATAAACATCTAGCAAGGCTTGAGCTTTCTCTCCTGAATATGAATAAACATCTAGCAAGATTCGCGAAACAAAATAGTATAAACAACTCAACTGGCAAGAAGAAAACTATTTTGAAATGGGAAGAAACAGACACAGAAAATTACCAGCAAGTGAGACAAAAACCTGAAATGCAAAATGAAACTGATGTAGAACAACAGGCAATAAACATTATAGATATCCTACAGGAAGCCAGCAAAATGAGCGTTGTCAAGAAAATAGTCTCCCTAAAAGGACCAAAGTGGAAAGCTTCACCAAAGGTAAAGGAATGCATAGAGAAAAACAAAAAGGCATTCTATGCGTGGAAACAAAAAGATAGACCAAAGAATGTAGAAAATCTAGAATACCAAGAAATGAAAAAGAATAAACGAGAACTAAGAAACCAAATAAGGAAAGAAGACCGTACTGATAAGCAAAACTTTTTTAACAACCTAATGGATAAACCAGATTCAAAGACTTTTTATAGACTGATCCGAAGAAACAAACATGAGTCTAAAGATACAAAATCAACATTAATTAAAGATGAGAATAATGGAGAAGTAATAAATCCAGAGGAACAATCACAAATATTTGCAGACTATTATGAAAAACTAGCTGTCCCATCAAATGAAGAGCATTATGATGAAGAGTTGTTAGAAGAAAATAAGTATAGACTTGCATTAATGAACAATATTATTAAACATACAATACAGGAATCCATCATCACAACATTTAATGAAGAGGAAATTTTGAAATCAATAGCCAAGCTTAATTCAAGAAAAACATCAGATGAATACTCACTGACAGCAGAACATTTTAAATATGCAGGTAGAAGCATAATCCCAAATATACTGTCTCTATTCAATAACATAATGCAGACTGGTGAAATTCCTAAGGTATTCAAGACAGGAATCATGACACCGTTACATAAAAAAAGGCAAAGACTCCACATTACCAACTTACTATAGAGGAATACCAGTAACATCTGCCCTTGGGAAAATCTTTGAATATGCAATATTGGACAAAATGACAGAATTAAATAATAATCAATCAGAACTGCTTGTTTGGATTTACAAAAGGGTTGTCTCCCATAATGGCAGCACTGTGAGTCTCTGATGGAATAGTCCATGCAAAGCAGCAAGATATGACAATGTTTGCGGCTACACTAGACAGCCAGAAAGCCTTTGATGTAGTCCATCACATGATTCTTCTAGAAAAACTGTTCTATGAAGTACCACCTGACATATGGAGAGTGGTAAAAGACTTGTACAGTAATATGTCATCAAAAATTAAATGGAATAATTATATAAGCAAGCAATTTCCAATACACCAAGGAGTAAGGCAAGGAGGAGTGCTGTCAACTCACCTATATAAGCTTTATATCAACGACTTACCAGAGGAATAAGACAGGAGAGGACTAGGACTAAATATAGGACTTGAGTACTGTGGAAGCCCACTCTGTGCTGACGATATAGTATTGATGACCACTGATGAAACAAAAATCCAGGCAATGTTGGATATTGTCTACAAATACTCCTGTCAACATCGATACAATATTCATCCACAAAAGAGTACACTCATCAAAACAGAAAGGACCAAAACAAACCACCAACATCATATTATTACGCTGGGAGAAAGTCCAATACAACAGGAACAACAGACAACCCATTTAGGAATTATGAGAGCTGCTAAAAATGAGACAAAACTGAACATACAAGAATATATAAGTGTAGCCAGGAGATCACTGTACACTCTAATACCTGTGGGTTTAAATGGACAAGAAGGACTAAACCCTAGAACGGCATATAAGATATATCAAGCCTATGTCATACCCAGACTACTGTATGGATTGGAAATCCTACCTCTTAATTCAACCCAAATGACATAGTTGAAACAATTCCATCTAAAAACCCTGAGATGCTTCCAATCACTACCTATAAGAACAGATACGGCAGCAGTAGTATATGTTACTAGGAGCATTACCAATAGAAGCAGATATGCACAAAAGGCAGCTAAGCCTCTTATATTCAATACTGGCATCAGAAAACACAAAATTGAAAAATCTTATTGAAAGACAGATGACAGTAAATGCAGGAAACTCAGATAGCTTTTTCTCAACAATACAAGAGATCTTAAAATATTATAATTTACAAACTGTTTCAGAATTTAAAGATCAATTGCCATCTAAAATGCAATGGAAAAAGGACATTAACAGAACTATTGCCAATAAATGGTCAACCATCTTGCAAGAAGAAATGAAAAAAAAATCGACACTGAAACGATGCAACACTCAAATGCTGAAAATCCATGAAACCCATCCGGTGTGGAAAACCTTACCACCTTTAACATATGAAGTTAAAAAGGCAAACATTACAGCTAGGCTTCTGACAGGAACGTATCTACTACAAGAACATGTTCAGAGATTTACCGGAAACACTGAAGAACAAAAATGTCAGTTGTGTCAAATCGAAAAGGAAGATATAGTGCTTTCATACTAAGATGCCCAGCGTTATATGAAAAAAGACAAAAGGTCTTACCAGAACTTAAACAGCAGATAGTGAATTCCATTGGCCAGAATAAGTGGTATGAACATTTCATGGGAAATAAAGAGCTTTTAGTGCAAACAATCATAGACTGTACAAAATTGGAAATGAATATTCTTAATATCAACCAAGAAAGTGCAATAGAAATAGAAAAGATAAGCAGAAAGCTATGTTATAATCTGCACGTTACAAGAACATTACTCCATCAACGATTAGTTGTAACAGGACAGAAAGTGGCAAAGGACCCTGGGTGCAAGTAATCAAACATCATATAAGGGGGTTAATTTGGCCTAGAAAACAAAATACTAAACATTTAAGACAAATGATTTAGAAAATGGTTAAAAAAAAAAAAAAAAAAAAAATCTGAGTCCAAGTCTAGTAGCGTTAACTTTGACCATACAATGGATATTCATCAACACTTAAATATAATCCAACTTAAGGATTTAAATCTAAGACAAATAAGTTATTTTAGAAGTTTTAACTATTCACTTTATTTTTATCAATGTTAAATAAAATTGTTAATGTATAAGTCATTGTTTCCCTCAATGAAACAAAATCTAAAACAAATAAGATATTTTAGATTTTATAAGTTTTATTTACTCCTCAATCTTTCAGCATATTTGAATGGATAAACAAACTGTAAGTTTTAAACCTTTATCCCATAAGGAATAAGAAGACCAAACTGAAAATCTATGTATATTTTAAATAGGCACTATGTAAATAATTCACTCGCACTAATAGGTGTAAATAGAGCTCGATTATGGTGTTTTGTTTTATTTTTACATTTAGGTGTATATCCTTTTTATTTTTAAAACATTTTAAACATTAAAATACTTATGCCAGACTGTATATAAGCCCTTTTATTATTTTACTTTTTAATTAATTATACCAGTAAAAGTAAGGGCTTTTAATACCGTGTGACACGGGTGCTCCGATATCGGAGGAATCTACTTAGAGAAGAAGTAACTTGCATATTAAGTTGAGTATTTGTTGTGAGTGTGTGAAATAAAGAGACAATATCCTAGCTGTTTATATTTTCAGAGGGAAATTCATGTTTCTTTTTAAAATCAAGTTTAAATCTATCTCTTAAAAGTTCCGAAATCAAAAATCATTTCAATACATTCAGTTGCTTTGATGCTTCTGTACATCTGGAAACAGTATAAAAGTCAATATATGTTCCTGTGTACATATATCAGAACACTCGCTTGTTTTTCTGTCTAAGCAATAAGGAATCTTTCATTTTCTCCTCAGTTTCCTTCGTAGTATACCGATGACTCTATCTTTTTTTTAAATTATGGCAAGTTTAGGAGATATTTTTTCAGTTGGCAATATCATTTTCTTTGAATTTCATAGACTCGGTTACATATGTTTTGCTATAGTCGTTTTGAATTAAACAGTCCCGGACGAGACTCTAATCCGTTCATAATTTAAAAAAAATGAAACTACTGTCTCAACGAAAACATAGCCGATATTTGGCTAATCATGCCCCTCATAAATATTTATTATTTTAGCATTTATAAAGATATTTCGTACTCAGTATTCTAATCCCAGATTTTATACATTTTTTAAACTAATTTCCACGAGCTAATATCTTGCATCTGAATTCTAGTGTTTATTTTTTCATTATTCATTGTTTTTGTCATTTCATTGTTGTTGTTTTTTTTTTTTTTGGTTTTTTTTTTTATTGTAAATGGAGATGAGTAGAGTCATTTTTGCATCACTGAGATTTTACTTATTTCTTGCTTCAGACTTGTGAGTAGTCTGGTGAGATAAAGTGTGAGGTGTTCCTTTCCGGGGAAATTGATACGAAAGAAAGAAGACAAAAAATGTTCCGAATGAGTTCCGAAAGTACTGGCGGGAACTGTTTCATAACAATTTTTGGACGCGAGTCGTAGAGAAAAGTTACACAAACAACATGCCAACTTCTGTGAATTTTTCAATGAAGAAAAGAAAAGCTGCAACATTATCTCCTCCCGTCTTTACTTCAAAGCGGAGCAAGGTGAGCTCAAAATCACACAATGTTCAAGTAATTTTGCAGTAGTTTACTTGAGGTTCATCTAAAGGAATTGAAAAATATGGCCGTCTTTACACCACAAAATCTACTCTGAGTACAGACAAACTGATGCATCTAGGAAAGTTTTAAGGCATGGCAGGACCTAGATATATAAAAGTTATATGTAGTTTATTTTTCAGAAAATTCAAAACTTACCTGGATTTTGATGTGCATTTTTTTCCAGTCTGCAGAAGATAGCAAAATAAAGTAACACCTGAGTCTCATTTCAGACATTTGATACGGTCCACTCAGTTACACAGTTTAAATCATCTATTGTTTGGAGATGTCTATTGTCCATCTATTGTCCATTTAAATCAATTCAACTCACAACATGTATTACATGAGGGGAGCTTCTCAAACTTCTTTCCCAACTTAGTTTATTTTGGCACCTTCTGCAGGAACGAAAAAAAAATGAATAGCAAAATCTAGTTAAGTTTTTAATATTCTGAAACTTAAAATGCATTTAGATTTTATTTATCTAGGTCAAGCCATGCTCTAAAACTTTTCCAGGTGCACCGGTTTGTTAGTACTAGAGTAAAATTTGTGGTGTAAATATGGCCATATTTGCGTAAAGGTTATGATGAACCTTAAATAATTTAGAGTAGGCAGCTAGGGTTTTTTAAACTGTTAAATCAGGTTGGGATATAAATTAGCCTGGGGTCCTGGCTCGCTGCTTTCTAGCAACGTTTCTGAATACCTGCTTTTTATGAGTTTGATCCCTTGGCAGTCTTACAACAGGTTGGGAACAAACCCCCTATATGGTGATAATACCTGTACAGAGTGATTACCCTTCTATAGAGGGATAAAATTATCCCTCTATAGATGTATATATTTGTTTAGACTGGATTTAAAGCAGGAAGATTGCAAAAGTGCATTTTCTAGTTATATTGGCTATAATCTATAGCATTCAGGGCTCACGCTAGCAGGCGACTGGGGCGAAAAAGTCGCTTTCCCGTCCGTCACTTGGCTTTGCCATGTTTGCCCGTCCGTCAAAAGCGATATCTAGTCGCCCTGTTGTTCACAATAGTCACTTGAAGTTGCTTTCGTCATCCCATTTTTACCAAGTCAATGAAATACAAATATAGCATATTTTTCATTCAAAAATAAAAAATTAAACACAAACGATTTATTTCTTTAGAAAAGATGTGAAAGTATTGACTTTACAGATTAAACATATGTTATTTCAAAGAAACAACTTTTATGAAGTATTTTTCACTTCCGTTACTTGCTACTCGACATCGTATATCAAAACATTCCGATTTCCGGCAAAATAAGTTCATCAGAAAGTCAAAATTGCCTTTAGTTAATGTTTGATCCATTTATTGCATTTAAAGCGTCATATTCCTTTCCGAATTGCTTGTCAAACGTGGTTTATTTTCGTAAATTTTTCTTCGTCTGCCATTGAAATATTAGTACAAACTTACGGATCGGAGGCGGGATTCATCAGAAGCGGACCAGCTATGACCAAAATCCGTATTCTTACGAAAATAACTACAGACGTCAGAATTGAACAGCTGACAAAAGAATAATGATCCCTTCAAGTGAAAATTACGCATTCCACACGTATTAACAGACTTTTGGTTAGATCCCCTTGCTTAATGTATATATTTTCATGTAAATGCAGTGTTTCAATTTATTGATTAAAGTTTCTTAACTTTGTTAATATATATATATATTAATGAGAAACAATGAATTTCATTATAAACATGATAAACAGAATAGTTTTTTAATAGCATTTTATTTGATATATGATACTTTCTTTTCCTTTTTGATATTAAAAAAGTTCTTTTTAGTGCTAGATATTTAATTGGTATATTCTGACAAGAGGACTAATATAATTGTGCAACTATAAATGACCATTTAAGACATAAACTGAAACAACTGTTACTTTAATTGACAGGTATGAATTGAACATCTATAAAAAAAAATAGAATACATATGGCCCTTTATATAATAGTTAAAACCAAACATTATAGCGCCGCGAGAAAACAAGTACTACTCTTTCAAATCTCACCACTTCTCCCTATCAGTTTCAAAAAGAGAAGTCACTTCTTCCTATGATTTTGAAGAAGTGTGAGCCCTGGCATTATCGGTATCAATTATTGCACTGTACTAAAAATTGGGACGCCCAGTTTTCTGCTAAAGTGACAGAACTTGCAATCTGTTGTGTACCTATCTGAACACCTGATCAACAACAAAAGGGACAGTTGACCTTTAACACTTTCACTCCTGAATTTTATTTTTTTCGCGGGATTCCCTGGCCGAAATTTTATTTGCATGAGCCGTTTGCCTGACCAGAAATAATTTGACATGTGCTACAGCAAAAGACCTCGTAGTTTTGATCATTGTAATCTCAGGAACCCTAGCGAATTGTGCGGTCAAATTTTGATAAAATGTAGAGAAATAATTAAGGTTGAGCGTCCATAATTTTTTCAAAGAGTAACAAGCAGTTTACCTTTAGAACGTGTGTCAATAACATAGGTTGATCGAGTCGGAAGATATTTTTTGGCATTGCAACACTGTATTAACGCGGTGACTTGCATTCGGCAATATTTTTTAAGCAAACAAATGTTTCAAAATAGAATTTCTATGAGCCACTGAATCATTTAGCTTCAAAAACCATTTCTGTTTTTCGTTTTCCTGACAAAAATACTTGTAAATCTAGCCTGTCGTTCACGTAGATTTTGGCTGCCATTTGTTTACGATTTGGAAAGAAGAAAGATAACTCGAACTCTCGATAACCGACAATAACTCTTCCAGGCGAATTATATAATATTCCCCACGTTGATAAGTCAATTAAAAATAGATTTAACTGCAGCAATAATTGATGAGACTTCTTTACTTTATGACTTAAAATCACTCCATTAATGCCTTTATTCTTCCACAAGTAAATGAGATGAACAATGAAGCTTTCCAATAAAAATCTCAAATAAAACGAAAAGAAATAAAACCAAGAAGTACATTTTTAGCTCACCCTTCCGAAGGAACTGTGAGCTTTAGCCATCACTTGGCGTCCGTCGTCGTCCGTCGTCATCGTCGTCGTCGTCGTCCGTCTGGTGTAAACTATTTCAAACATTTTCTCCTCTGAAACTACTAAACCAATTCCAACCACACTTAAGCTGAATGATCCTTAGGGTATCTAGAATAAAGTTTGTGTTTTATTTTCTGTTTCGTGAAAAAACATGGCCGCCATGGCTACAAATAGAACATAGGGGTAAAATGCAGTTTTTGGCTTATATCTCAAAAACCAAAGCAGTTAGAGCAAATCTGACAAGAGGTAAAAGTGTTCAAAAGGTAAAGTTCTATCAGCCCTGAAATTTTCAGATGAATCTAATAACCCATTAATGGGTTGCTGCCACTAAATTGATAATTTTAAGGAAATTTTGCAGTGTTTGGTTATTATCTTGAATAGTATTAATGATAATGATAAACTGTAAACAGCAAATATGTTCAGCAAAGTAAGATCTACAAATAAGTTTAATGACCAAAATTGTCAATTGACCCCTTAAAGAGTTATTGCCCTTTTAGGAAAATTTTACACAATTTGTTCATCATGTTTTCTAACTTTAAAAAATCTTCTTCTCTGAAACCACTGAACCAATTCCAACCAAACTTAAGCTGAATGATCCTTAGGGTATCTAGAATAAAGTTTGTGTTTTATTTTCTGTTTCGTCAAAAAACATGGCTACCATGGCTAAAAATAGAACATAGGGGTAAAATGCAGTTTTTTGGCTTATATCTAAAACACCAAAGGAGTTAGAACAAATCTGACAAGAGGTAAAAGTGTTCATTAGGTGAAGTTCTATCAGCCCTGAAATTTTCAGATGAATATAATGACCCATTGTTGGGTTGCTGCCACTAAATTGGTAATTTTAAGGAAATTTTGCAGTGTTTGGTTATTATCTTGAATAGTATTAATGATAAAGATAAACTGTAAACAGCAAATATGTTCAGCAAAGTAAGATCTACAAATAAGTTTATATGACCAAAATTGTTCATGTTGCCCGTAAACAAAATCGATTTGAAAAACATTACGAAATCCTGGGTTGAAACTGTTCAGAAAATTGAATATTTATAACATCTTTCATAAGAATGGAAAAGAAGAATGTTTTAAATTAAATTGCAGCAATTTCCGTTGTTAACATAAGAAATTATGTGTAACTTGGGTTTCGATTCCTTTCAGGCAAAGTTGACCTTTGACGAATTTGACATAAACGGCATTGAATCATTGGCCAATGCAATCAACAAACAAAATATAAACTATTGTAGACTACTTTAAACCTTGGTTCGGAAGATTTTGACTTAAGGGGAAGTTTCAGCTTATGCAAGAGCTTTTTTCAGTACTTTTTTCACATTTTTGACAGGTTGTGATTCAGTAAAAGTTCAAGAATAAGTTAATCCTGACATTCAAAGAAGTCCTTACAAAGAAATGCATGTAAAAATATTGTATTCGGAATTCTTTTATTGTAAATATTAACTAATCGGTGCACTCTTACCATATAAAACATATAAAACACATGAATCAATAGCATACTTAATGGTCTGAAAAACTACTGCAGATTTATATGTTAACTTCCAGTCAAATGGCTGAATAGTTTTTAATTTTTATGTAGAAAATTTCTGAAAAATAACTTTGGCATTGGCCAGTGTAGCCAACGAACAAAATATTAAAATAGTGTATACTTTTGTAAAGTAAATAAATAAACGATATCAGTAGAAGAACTTACCCATTACTAGTATAGCTGGAACAAGAAAAGTCGTTAGAAGTATCTGGATTGCCTTCTATTTTTACCAAGTGGAAATCAGCATGCAGACGCTATTTAAACAAAACAATTACACAGAAAGAAAATAACAGGTTGTTTACAAGCTAGATTGAATGCTAAGCATTTTGCATATTGTGCAATTACAAATAAATCTTCAAAAGTAGATTTTATTTTTCACCTGCATTTTGATAGCAATTATGTTTTTTCCAGACCATTAACATTGAAGGATATAATCGTTATCCGTTGTAATATTTTTCATGTTTTAGTCAAGATCATTCGATGATAAATTACGGAAGGTGGACATTTGAATGCAACATATGTGTGCTTAAATGTACATTTGTACTGCATTACAAGGCAGAAAATTATTTCCTACCAATAGTTTTTCTACTGCATTAAACTCGTTTATAATACCGCAGTCATAGCAAAAAATTACAAACCACATATTATACAAGGTATGTTGATATATATGTATATAAGGGAAAAACCCAAAAAAGAATAGTTGAAAGTTGATGAATTTATTTGTCTTTGTATATTTTCAACCGTTACTGTTTAGTCCTTTTGGCCTTGATCGGTATTTATACATCCAGTCATTGTGTTATTGGTCTATGGTCATGTATTGTATTTCTGTCTTTTATGTTTGCTTATAGTGCTTTGTCTTTTAAGTGTCTACGTGCCGTTTGTTTTTCTTTGTTGATATAGTTGTTTGTTTTTATAGCGATTAAGGTTATAACACAATGTTGACTGCTTTTACCTATTATGTCTATAAAAATATGAAGATGTGGTATGATTTCCAATGAGACAACTCCTCACAAGAGACCAAATGACACAGAAATTAACATATATAGGTCACCGTACGGTCTTCAATAATGAGTAAAGCACAGAACGCATAGTTGGCTATAAAAGGCCCCGAAATAACAAATGTAAAACAATTCAAACGAAAAAACTAATGGCCTGATATATGTACAAAATAATGATCGAAAAATACAGTAACAAACGACAACCACTGAATTGCAAGCTCCTGACGTGAGACAGGCACACACATAATGTGGCGGGGTTAAGTTTGAAGGCGCCAACCCTCCACCTAATCTAGGACAGGGGTGTAACAGAACAACATAGGAACAATCTATAAAAATCAGTTGAAAAGGGCTTAACTCATCAAATGGACAGAAAGCAGAAATACATCAAACAAAAACACAGAGTGGGTGTGGCAGGGTACTTATAAATTCCCATTACAAAAAGACATTAAGTACAGATCTGAGAGTACTCGCAGTAACTTACAGCTAGTTCAAAGTTAATAACAACTAATAAAAAAATCATGCATCAAAGACTAAAATATCAATCAGTACACATCCAACATCCAATGGATTTAGAGTAAAGACGTCATTAACAGTCAGAGAAAAACATGACCCTGAGCAATGCCAAGATACAGGTATCGATAGATTGTGAGCCATGAATGTGCAAATTTATATAAAAATCGTTTATTTTGCTCACACATTGTTCTCAATATAATGGAATTTTCCTTGGAGTTCGGTATTTTTGTTATTTTACTTTTGACGAGAATAAACTTTTTCGTTTTATATAACGTATATCTTCAATTTCATTTGGTACATCCAAGGAACTTATTTGCATATATATTATTACCTGACCTGTGCCATTGACCCAGATCACACGCAAATACTACATGCAACATACAGAGTTTACATGTAATTTATAGCAACGTTCGGTCACCAGTGGTCTTATGTTTTATATTCAAATATGCCCATTTATTATACTTTTAATTATATATATAAAAAGCATATAAAATGTTTTTCTGGCATTCGTTAGATTCACTTTATGTATCGTCTATTTCACTGTACTTTTATAACATAACATTTTAAATATAATTGGATACAAGACTATATAAGTCATTCTGATTGTCAAATATTTCATATCTGTGACGTATTTTAAATATTTTCACAATTTCTTCACATTCTTTGTTGTCAAAATTTAAAACAGATGCAGTATAAAATGCCTTTGAACATACAATTTGCTGGAAGTTATAGTTTGGACATTTTAAATAAATGAAATTAATCATTATTATCGCCATGGTTACTTAAAATACATAATCTTTCATTTAATGCTCTTGTTGTGAATCTAAAATTTTAATATTTAAATTAGCTTGTGTGAAAAAGTTTAAAATTTAATACATTGTGGAGATAAGACTTTTGTCAAATAAAACTTGGGACGGTTTCATGAAGCTATCTTAAGACCTGTTATAAGATACTAGAATATCTTATGACATGTCTTATGATCCTCTCAGGACTATCTAAGACCTCGCCTCAAAACTGTCGTAGGTTGATCTTAGCAAAGATATCCTAAACCTGTCGCATGTTCTTTTAATTTAAACAAAAGTAACCTGGATTTATGGAAAATTCATGTAAATGTAGAATGTGTTTCCATATATTGCTAAACGCATTGATTAATATTTTAAATTTTCAAAGATGGAAATTTGTTCATTTACAGGAGACACCAAGGGACAAGGGATATACTGTTGAATGCGGTAGACAATAACAACAATCCTCCCGTGTCAGAACCAGATTAACAAAACAAATAGAGAAACTGAATCTGGTCAATTAACAAATATATTTTAAAATGTCAAAATATGATTTCAAGCAAATTGTATACTCAAAGGCATTTTATACAAATGCATCTGTTTTAAATTTGTTCAGTAATAATAATAATAATAATAATAATAATAATAATAATGATAATATCTTTATTTAAAGAGAGTAATTCATTTGGATTAAACCAATTTTAAATAAGGCTCTCTAAATACAATATCAACTACATGACTAAAACATAATTAATCTACTAATATACACATGTAAACAATAGATGTATATAAACAAAATATAATTACAACAACAAAACCGCCTATAGTTTACATTGTGGCTTAACTTATAAATTTGACACTTTTAAAAGATGATGACTTGTTAGAGTATTTGAAACAAAGAATGTAAAGGAATTGTCTAATTTATGAAAATATTTAAAGTAAACCACAGATATGAAATTTATATGACAATCATTTGAATGACATACTTTGTAGTCTTGTCTCCAATTATATTTAAAATGTTATGTTATAATAACATGTATATCGTAAAACGCGAAAAGGCGAAAAGGCGGCACTTCGAGATGATGTTGCAATTTTGAAAAGCGAAGATGATGTTGCAATTTTGAAAAGCGAAAGTTGATTTAAATGTAACGGGGCTATTAATTGTTGATATTTGACACACTTGATTTATAAGATTTAAGTTTCAAGGCACGAATTTTATGCTGGAAGTCTCAAGTGAAGGTCCACAAAAAGGCGAGTAAAGTCATGAGAATGAAAATAAATGAAGTATAGTTGCACTAAGAAATACTATGTTTCTCAGGCACGTTAGATTTAGTCAGACCAAAAAAAAAAAAAAAACAGTTGTTTTTAATAATTCTTCTAAAGTATGCAACTTTATAAATTTTCTGCGTCTGAAACGCTCCTCTGAAATTACCTTCGTCGGGAACGCTCTTCCTCAACCATTTAAAAGCTTAGGATGTTAAAAGTACCCGAAGATGTTATCCTATATCTATATTTAAATAAATTGTCATATAGAAGTGTACTGAGATTCAAATAATTTATTCCTCAGTTCACCATTAAAGTTTGTAGATATTTGTTAAGTTTAAGATTCCGGAATCATATATATTTGACCGCTCGAGTGACCGTGTGCAACAGCTTTTTGTGTCTAATGCGGATAATCTTTCCACATAGATGTAACATCAAGTCTTTGTGATTATTCATTACCTAAGTTTGACGACTTGGTTGCATTGTCCTGTAACAGAGGGAGTTGACATTGATATTTAACTGTTGATTTGTACATATTAAAAAAACTCACAAGAAAATGTATACTACTTTTGAGGAAACATCTAGTACAAATATGAGTGATTCTGTATTCATGTATTTCGAACTTTCCTTATAAACAGAAATTATATTTATATATGTATATTAATGAAATGAACAAGTATAATTCTTACCTTTCTCTTGAGACATCCCAGAATAGTAAGATCACATACGAATAAAACATCTTCTTGCAATCAAATTTATAGTCGGTGCAGAAGGTAGTAAAGACAGAATCGGAGATAACTTCCATGTTCTTCTCCTAACATGAGTGAACAATATTTTCTGACGACATTATATGTCATATGAAGTGTTTAACCCAATAATATGTTGATTAAAGATGAACAATTCAGTTAGACACAATTGGTCATATTTTCTTTTAATTGCACACTTATCAAAGTTCCTCTGTTTGTAGAAGAAGTCTACTGTATTTCTATGAAGTTCTATACTTGAAGCTTCTATAGATGTTAAGTGTTCAATTTCGACCTTGACCTTCTCTTGGTTCTTTTTGACTGAAATTATAACTTACGTTATCCACTGTTTAAAATATTTGAAAATAACAAATTGGATAAATAAGTCAGGAGCATTATTTTTTTCCAGATTAACAGTTGTCAAGATTTTAAATTGCGACGATAGTATAGTACATACTCGATATGAACTTTATATAGTAAGAATTTCTGTTAAGTCTGAGAAACATTTGCTCAAATTTGATTGATGTTATCAATGTTTTATTTTTTGCACTAATGTTTCACAACTGAATAATTTTATTACATGTATGTTTCGCGAGAATCCGTTAGTTTGATTGGCTAACAATAATCGCGCGTCATTCAAAAATTAACTTTCATATCAAAATGAAATGTTACATTCTTGATGACACGTGCTTCCACAAAAAAGTGTACAGTTATTTAAAAGAAAAACTTGATAAAACTTCTTTTTCATGGTCTTATTAGCATAAAAATGTAAGTATAAGAAATGAAGCTTCTTTTTGTAATTTTATTGGGGTGTAAAAGTGTTGATCTTTCACACATTTTTAGAATGAAGCGCCTCCGGGCTTCATACAAAATGTGTTTCGGTCAACACTTTTACACTCCAATAAATTTACAAAAAAATCATTCAATTCTTAAATATATCTTAATTTCCACATTCACCTTTTGTTATTTCCTTGTTCTAGACGTAAATGGTGATCACTGTCAGACTGCATGTGGTGGTATGCAGAATAAAAAAAAAGGCAAGTGAAGAGTAAAACATTATGAGTGTATCATGTTTCAAGGATAATAATAGCCGATATTTCTGTTTTCAATTTCTGTTATACATTTTTTTATTCGTTGACGAAATTTTTATTTTTTTTTATTTTTCAAAGTTCAATAAATGTAGTTAGTTTTTGTTAATATAAATGAAAAGGAATCTTTAACACACTTGCTTATTTTGTTATGTCTATCACATATAAGGTTGAAGGGCAATATGTTTCATATGCGTGTATTTTCATTGCAAATTATTACAGTCTTCAGTCTATGTATGATACAACTAGACCACGAGTGCTGAAGTAAATCTTATTAAAATTATACTCTTACAGTGCTTAATTATCAATACATGCAAACAAACTTGATTTCTGTCTCATTGATAATTAGCTTCTGTAATTTATGAAATATATATTATGTCTTCGTTTGCTCTTCTTTTCATATGTTAGTGGATTTGTTTTATTTTGGTGTTATTTTATTTTTTTACTTTAGGAAGATTATGTTCGATGTGTGAACGTTCTTGAGTATAATTATACAGAAATATCAAAATGTAGACAACGATACAAGAAAAATAAAATGAATGAAACATTTTCTTTAAAATCACAAAAAAGAGTTTATTTCGGATGTCAAGTTTGAACATTGGTCGACTTTCAACATCTTTGTAACGAACTAAACCTTTATACGATTGTGGCTATTACATAATTAGTTGTAGCCATTATAGAATAAACATCCTTGTCGTATACTTAAGAGCAAATACCTTATATTTTTTACAGGATGATGATAGCATTAAATTTACGTGAGTTCTACATTTTCCGAAATAATGCTTAGTGGGCTGATATGAAAAATTATTAACTGCTTCCGGTTATTATCGCATGCCTCTCCGTAACGTTTTCGCATAGCATTTCGACGTTACTCGGCAAATTCCTGAAAATACACCTCAATGGTACGTTTTCAGTGAAAAACATAACATAGTTGAATAAAAAACAAAACTTAGGAAATTGGAAAATATATGATGAAAAATGCAAAACAAATAATACAATAAATGCATTTTTTCATAATTTTAAAATAGTTATTGACTATATTTCTTCTGCTTAAGTATATGATAAAAAGATAACTACAAGTCATTTTCATATCAGACCCTTCATCGGCCCTCGATCATGAAATCATCCCTCAAGCCTTTCGGCTGTTGTGCTGATATCATGACCTAGGGCCGATAAAGGGTCTGATATGAAAAATGCCATGTAATAATCTATACATATGCCCATTACACTTGTCACCGTGTGCTTTTCGAATTAAGAGTTCTGAATGTATCCATGGTATCTTGCGTCCTTTTCTGCTATTTCGAACGTTTTATATTATCTGATGCATCTGGTCAAATTAAAACACTATCTGCAGTGGACTTCGGCATGAGCTTGATTCTGAACCGTTGAATGAGTCTATAGAGATAACATAGTGAGAAAAGGGGTATGTTTGATGGGATATTTGTTGGGGTCCGTGTTGCTCAGTCTTTAGTTTTCTGTGTTGTGTTTTGTAGGCTGAAGTTTGTTTGCTCTTTGTCCGATTTTATATGAATGGGTATTTAAAATATTTTCTTCAATTGAATTTACAATGTTTAATAAGGACATAGAATCATTATTCAATATAGACAGTATAGAAAACAGAAATATTTCAGATATTATATGTGGCATCTGTTAAACAATTGTTTTGGCTGTACCAAGTTGACAGTTTGATGTGTTTGAGCTGCGTTTCCGATTACTGTTGAAAACAATTGTTTTGGCTATCGTGTTTGTCTGCGTTTCCGATTACTACTGAAAACAATTGTTTTGGATATTGTGTACGGCATATTTAGATCTGTGTTATCTGACGCCTCTGTTGTACCGATAGCCGGTTATAGGTGTGACTTTGTACATCAGAGCATTTATGTATTGGTGAGTACAGTTCATTACCATTAACCCTATTTTAATTGGACATTTGATTATATTTCCACAACGGAAAACTAAGGACTTGGTTTATTAAGATTCTTAAACTTGCAGAACGATTCGTACTCTACCATTACGGTGCATCGGATTGAGCGACCTAATTTCAACCGGGTGTGGCTGTATATTTATATCGAACAGCCAAACTTATTCCTCAATAAAACAAGGGTTTTATACTGGAGTCTGGATGGGGTCCTTCAATTCTGTATTCTTTAATTTTTTAAGCCGTTTTTCTCTATTATTTATAAATTTTGCCCATTATTCTCTATTCTTTATTCCTTGGGGCATATTTTTCTCTTTCTTTATTCCATTAGCCACTTATTCTGCAGTTTTTGTCCATTATTCTCTATTCTGTAAACCACACCCAGACCCTCTTATATTGCAGGACGGGAGAACTCTATGGATCATATTTTTATACTCAGTCAACCCAAAAGTCAATTTATCATAACACTTTATATTGTCACCTCTTTACATACAAACATCTTTCAATGGATTTACGTTTTTCTGTTGATCGCATGTCTCTTGAAGGAAAAATAAATGGAATTTTTTCGAAAATTTTATGAACGTAATCATAATTTGCGTTACATGTACCCTGAAACAATATATGTTTTCATTTGTTACAGCCATAATCGAGACATCCTTTCCTATTGTTTATGAAATTACCCTATGCTGGTCATCACCGAGTCTTTTTCTTTGTATACGCACTTTTAAAACGATCGATTATACAGGAAAAGAGGGTGCTCAATAATTAGTTCTCTGTGTGGTGTTTTACGGACTCGTGTGTGTTCTAAATATCGTCTTGTTTCTTTGGGCGAGTGAACCCCTTGGCAATCTTAATTGTGGTAGTTTGTTAGCCCAGGATGCGGTAAGTTGTGATTTTGATTCTGCCCTAGTAAAAAAAGACTTGAAAAATAGTATATGCTCTTATGCACGTGGTATTTAGGAGTAAGAGCAAAGATCGGCTTGTTGTCTTTGTGTGTTGATAATGAGACTGGGTATATACTGGTATGTCTTACAGTGGATTGATACCTTATGAAATAGCACGTTAATATTCCGCTCAGCGTGTCGGTCAAGTGCCGAACAGCCTGAGAGTTTACATTCGTATCATATTTATGCACGAAATATTTGCCACTGGACACTAAGCAGCCAATAAGTAATTAATCATATCGCATTAACATATTCTCTTCTTGCATGTACAACATTTGGAACATTGACACTGATAAAGAGGTGGTAACTCAATATATTTAACGTATCTTGTTTAAAAAAAAATCTACATGGGTGTATATGAATATAACAACATATAAATGTCCACAAGTAATGGGACGTTAAAATAAAAATAAATAAAACATCTGTACTGGAAGAACAGAGAAATACAAAATGATCCTATCCACTGCTTTACTTTTCAGAAATTCATTATAGGTATGTTGTAATACGGGAATTATTGCTCCCAGATCTGTAAGTATAATATTTTTTCACGACATTAATGTAAGCTGGATGACGCTTCATGCCTAATTATATATATAAATGGTTGTTTCTTTCGTGAATTTTATTAAAGTAAGGAGAATGATGTGGTATGATTGCCAATGAGACAACTCTCCACCAGAGACCAAATGCCATGCCAAAGTCATGATCTCTAATAACTGTATTCTAATATTGTTAAGAATTTACCATAACTGAACGCCATTGTAAATAAGCCGTAAAGTGTTCATGGGCAATCCATTGTTGCAATTTGTTTGACGCTATCAACAATTCTCTGAAGATTTTATGATTTTAGAATGTTGACAACACATCGGCTACTGTTTTATACTACATTTGTTATGTTTATGCTGATATTTTATCAAATACATTTATATCTATCTATGTCCACGATAAAAGATGTGCACTGTTTTCGGCGTGTACGTCCATCCGCCCGTCCCTTGTCAGTTTATAATGTTTTGATTAAAAGAAGTTTGTGGGAACATCAACTTGAAAAACATGACACATGTTTGACCTAGATTACACGGTTCACTGAACATGGAAATATACTAGGTTACACTTTTATTAAAATTTAAAGTATGTCATTATTTTGGGTTAGACAACAAACTTGAAACCTAGTTCATGTGTTTATTGTAAAATGAGCTGTCAAATATATGTGCAAAATTAGGGGTGTAAACCAGATTTCACTGTCCCCTGAACATTGCAATAAGAAATTGCGAGATATTTATTTTATTTTATTATTTGTTAGTTTGTATCATATTAATAATTAACTACTAATAATCTGAATAATATTAAATAGAACCCAAATAAAACTATTCAAACAGAAAAAATAATAAATAGTTCTTAAAAATATTTTATATAATCGCGTCTTTCCTCTAAAATTACAAAATCTCAAAAAAACTAAAATGACGTAAATTTATGATACCGCGAATTACTCCAATAAGGTTAAACTTGTATAGTATTACTATAAATTTTTAAAACTATTATTTTTTGTTATCTATTTTTAACTCATCAGTTAGTTTTTCACTGGGAAGAAATTTGTCGTTCTATTTCGAATACAAAAGTTTAACCTGAGTCAAAATGTACATAGATATAGGAAGATGTGGTATGAGTGCCAATGAGACAACTCTCCATCCAAGTAACAATTTATAAAAGTAAACCATTACAGGTCAAGGTACGGCCTTCAACACGGAGTATTGGCTCACACCGAACAGCAAGCTATAAAGGGCCCCAAAATTACTAGTGTAGAACCATTCAAACGGGAAAACCAGCGGTCTAATCTATATAAAAACGAGAAACGAGAAACACGTATGAACTACATAAACAGACGACAACTACTGTTCATCAGATTCCTGACTTAGGACAGGTGCAAACATTTGAAGCGGGATTTTTTTAACAATAAACTGTTATCCCCAATCGTTGATTACTAATTTGATTATTTGGTGTGGGTGTGAAGTAAGGTGACAATATCCTGTTTATATTTTCAGAGGAAATTCGTGTTTCTTTTAAAACAAGTTTAAATCTATATATTAAAAGTTCCGAAATCAAAATCATTTTAACACATTCAGTTGCTTTGATGCTTCTGTATATATATACATATATAAGAACACTCACTTGTTTTTCTGTCTAAGCAATAAGGAATCTTTAATTTTCTTTTCAGTTACCTTTATAGTTTACCTATGAATCTATCTTTTTTTTTTTAATCATGGCAATTTTAAGAGATTTTTTTAGTTGACAATGTCATTTTCTTTAAATTTCATAGACTCAGTTACATATGTATGGCTATAGCCGTTTTGTTTTAAACAATCCCGGGCGAGACTATACTCCGTTCATAATTTCTAAAAATGAAACTAATGTTTCGGCGAAAATATAGCCGATATTTGGTTAATCATGCCCCTCATAAATATTTATTATTTTAGCATTTTTAAAGATATTTCGTACTCAGTATTCTAATCCCAGATTTTATACGTTTTTAAACTAATTTCCACGATAAAATGTCGATAGAATCTTGAAGAAAATAAACATCAAGAAGGCTACAGGAGCTGATGGTATTCCAGCAAAATAGTAAAAATTGTAAATATATTGCACCACATCTGACAACTCTTGTTAATTTGTCAATTGAAAATAACTGTTTCCTGACAAACTTTAAGAAGCCCAAGTGACCCCTTCATAAAAGAGTGACCCATTATTAAAACAAACTAGACCAGTTATAGTGTCTTACCCATATTTTCTAAAGTCTTTGAAAAATATATGAAATTCAATTACCTGCATGAATACTTTGATAAAATATTTAACCATTTTTAAGTGCATTTAGACGTGGACGTGGATGTCAGACCACACTTTTCTGAGTGTTAGAAGATTGGCGTGAAGCTCTTGATAAAAACCAGTACATTGCAGCGGTATTAATGGATCTTAATTTCAACATGTTCTAAGGCTTTTGACTGCCTGCCTCACAATATCTGCTATATAAATTATCAGCATATGGTATATCCCCATTCAGTTGCTCTGTTAAAGTCCTATTTATCTAATCGTAAACAACAAATAAAAGTCAACAATGTTCTGAGTGGTTGGGCTGATATACATAAAGGCGTACCACAGGGTTCTATACTAGGTCCTGTATTGTTTAATGTATTTAAAATGATGTTTTTCTTTTATTAAAAATGGTAGTTTATATAACTATGCAGATGACAATACTTTGTCTTTCTATACTCAGATTTTGATTTATTAATTTCAACTTTGGAATTTGAGTCAAAATAGTTATTGATCGAGTGGTTCCGGGTTAATAAAATGCAAGCAAAACCCGACAAGTTTCAAGTTTTGGCTGTTGGCAAAAGACCTTTGAAATAAACCCATCTATACATATTTAAAATTCGAACCTTACATATGAAAAAACAGTAAAATTATTAGGCATTGAAATTGACTATCAGTTAAATTTTGATGTTCATATCAGCTCAATCTGTAGTTGGGCCTCACAGCAACTAAATGTTTGAAAAGTTTGGGCTCAGTTTTGGATAGACTTAGTAAACTTACTATATTTCATACTTTGGTATGGCATTTTGTACTGAGAAAATTCCAAAAACTAGAAAAGGTGCAGGAAAGAGCACTCCGTTTTGTACACGAGGATTTTAACAGCTCCTACGAGGACCTCTTACTTAAAGCTAAGGTGCCCTCCTTGCAGATCAGACGGATGAAAAAATATGGCTCTAGAAACTTTCAAGATTATAAATAATATAGCTCCTGTGTGCTTACAAAATTTGGTGAGTGTCAAAAATCTAAGTATTCTTTCAGGTATGTAAATATTCTGGATGTTCCGCAGGTAAAGTCAACCCGTTACGGTAAAAATCTTTCAAATTTGCTGCCGCAACTTTATGGACCAGCCTTCCAAACCATTTCAGGACTGAAAATAGTTTTCACACTTTAAAAGTCTTGTTCAGTCCTGGAACGGTTTGGAATGTCGCTGTTCTGCTTGCAGATAACTCTTGAGCTGTTTATTAATTATTTATGTTGCTTTTGTTGCGTTGGACTAGTATTGATGTATTTCTTCACGATTTTTATATATTTAAATATATTTAAATTTTAATTTCTGACACATATTCGCTGAAATTGGATAATCAATTCATGTTGAAAATATTCTGTTCTTTGAAATTTCTAGATCTCAGCATGTACTATAGTTCTAAACTTTTTATTTCATTTTTAAAAGTAATCTGTTTATTTAAATAATTACCATATTTTTAATTTAAATTTTAAACTTTAAGTAGGTAAAAATGTTTTTACTTCATTCTAAATTTGTTGCTTAATTTTTATTGCATGCTAAGTATGTAAAATTCAACTCTGTATTATAGGTTGTTTGTTTTATTTGTTTGATTAGATTGTTTTATGTTATGTATATGTTTTATATTCGATCAAAATCTCCTTAGTGCTTGTGTTTGTATTCTAACTTAGGGACTTATCATTTTTACCTGGGAGGGGCTGGTCATTTTGAAATCATACATACAAAATTTCTTGATCCCCATAATATTTCACTATTTTTATTTGATCCCCTGTAAAACATTTAAAAATGTGATCCCCTCTATTAAACATGCCAAAATTTTAACATGCAAATCACTTGTCATGTTATTTCAAGGAAATATTGAAATGAAATTTTTCAGTGGATTGAGTCCCAAAACTTATTTGAGGGAAAATTGCCTTGAATTAGGGCTCTTCCATGAGGCCTCTTCCATGAATATTAGTAAGTAGAGCAAGCCAGTGCTTTGAGTAGCTTTTTCTGACTTTTTTCTAATTTCCTATATTGGGCTATTAAAGAAAACTTGATTCTGAGTAACTCTGTAAAAATATACATTAAAAGTAAACTTTTGAAACAGTAACAACACTTTATTTATATGTCCCTCTCTTGAACGCTGCTTAAACTTAAGTTTTACGTATGGCCTTATTGAAACCTCCATTGAGTCGCTAAACTTTTGTATGAATAGTTCATGCTTACAGCTTGAGCAATTCAATTACTCATTTATTGTCACATTTCATTCATAAATTTGTGATAGTAACCTCAAATTTTTGATTTATTAGCCTAAAAGTACAAATTTTGAGGAAGTGAGAGGTATAAATGACCCAAAGGGCTCTCGTAATGAAAACAAAAGATACATTTGCAATAATGCTTGTTAATTTAATGATCGACGTGAGTGAAATATAACAACTGAATTATTCGGATTATGAAGCACCTATGCATTTCATATAGGACAAAATGACACAAAATGGCAGCTTCCTACATCACCAAAGTCTTGTGATGTCTTACTTAATTGTATATAAATGGTGTTAAGAATATATTTCGATTTGACTGTTGTAATAATCTTCTTGACATTTTGTCTCTTGAAGTATGTGAACTACTTATTTCCAAGTGCAAAACATATTGATTCCACCACTTTGAATTTATAAAAAATTGAACCCCTTGTCCACATACAGAAAAAACTTGATCCCCTGTATTTTGACCAGCCCCCTTTTCCCAGATAAAAATGATAAGTCCCTTATGCCGAATCAAAATATTTTTTCTTATCTTATCTTAGAGCTAATATCTTGTATCTGAATCCTAGTGTTTATTTTTCATTATTCATTGTTTTCGTCATTTCACTGTTTTTGTTGTTGGTTTTTTCGTATTGTAAATGGAGATGAGTAGAGTCATTTTGCATCACTGAGATTTTACTTATTTCTTGCTTCAGACTTGTGAGTAGTCTGGCGCTCTTTTCACAAAAAATCTTACGAGAAAATATACTCGTAAGTCATGAAAATTTCAGTATAACTTACGATCAATTTTATCGTAAGATATTTTGTGAAAAGAGTCGCTGGTGATATGAAGTGTGAGGTGTTCCTTTCTTGGGATTTGATACGAAAGATAGAAGACAAAAATGTTCCGAATGAGTTCCGAAAGTATTGGCGGGAACTGTTTCATAACAATTTTTGGACGCGAGAAAAGTTACACAAACAACATGCCGACTTCTGTGAATTTTTCAATGAAGAAAAGAAAAGCGGCAACATTATCTCCTCCGTCGTTACTTCAAAGCGGAGCAAGGTGAGCTCAAAATCACACATTGTACAAGTAATTTTGCAGAAGTTTAACAGGTCAGGAATAACAATTAACTTAAGGTTCATCATAACAAATGGACAAAAATGGCTTTATTTTCTCCTCAAAACTACTCTGAGTATAGACTAACCTGTGCAGTTTGAAAAGTTTTAAGGCCTGGCATAACTAGATATATTAAAGTTAAACTGTTAAATGCATTATGTTTCAGAACATGCAGAAAGATAAAATCTATTTTGAATTTTGATGGGCATTTTTTCTGTTCCTGCAGAAGGTGTAAAAATAAACTTAAGTTGGGATAAATCTTTGAGATGCTCCCTCTCGGTAACAACTGTATTGTATTGTATTGATTGTCCTTGATTTGCATGGACAATAGAAGGACAATAAATGTCTGCACAACAATAGGTGAGTTAAAGGGTGTGTACATGGTGTAACTGAGTGGACAGTATCAAATGTAATTCAGGTGTATGTTTATTTTTACACCAACTGCAGAAACTAAAAAATGCCCATCAAAAGCCAAAAAGTTTTACCTTTCTGAAACACACAATGCACTTAAATTTATATCTAGTGGATGCCAGGCCGTAAAACTTTTCCATATGCACCGTTAGTTTGTACTCAGAGTCAGAGTAGTTTTGAGGTGCAAACACAGCCATTTTTGTACATTTGTTATGATGAACCTTAAATGGTGGATTATACCTCAATTCAGGTACAATCCACCATTTGACATATATTGGGATACACCAATTAAACTTTTTGCACAGAAAACTTGTATCCTACATTGTAGATGGGTTATTATGAACCGACTTGGGTGATTTCCCAACCTGTATAAATAAATAGATACTGGTCAGTGTTCTCCCAGAAATTGTTTAAGGCACAAAAATTTGTAGCGATGGTAACCCTTTTTGGACATGTTGGAGTGAACTATTCTGACGCGGAACAATCATTTAGAACTACAAAATGAATTTAATAGCTTCATGACAGTCTAGTTGTTTAATTATGTACAATATTTATAAAATATCATTAAATGAAATATAATCAATTTACACCCATATAAAACACATTTATCATGCTGATATCACAGTCCATTTTAGAGTTAAAATTTAATTTAAGAGACCAAATTTAGTAATTTCAAGAGAATATTCTCCTGTTCCTTTGAGCCTTTAAGTGCTGTACAGATTTAAATATTTCCACATCTGGTGCATCTGCTCCTTCTAAAAATATTGTATTATTAGCAGTTTGTTATATTTAGAATACAACTTTTAAAAAAAAAGTTAAAATGAACAGCTGATCAATTTTGAAGGTTGACATTTTAAGATTGCTTCCGTGTGTATTTGTCACACTCTTTTCTTTGGCAGGTAGAAACCTGGCAAATTCTTCAAGGTACATGTAAAGTCCAACAAAATTATTTGCATATGCTTCTGTGTTTAAATTCCCAACTATTGACATCGAGTTGTGTATTGTCATAGTTTTCCAGTGCAAGGACCAAAACAGACACAGCTGATTTCTTTTTAAAGACAACAACTAAAAGGTGACAACTAAAGATTGATTGATTGATTGTTGGTTGCTTAACGTCCAGTGGTACAACTAAAGAAGAATTTTATTTGCTAAAGACAAAATTTTACATTCCATCCCAAACTATCGATTCATGTTATGAATTTATCCTAAATATTAGTTTACGTTACTTTTTTTTTTACGTAGAACTACTTCCATTCATAAATATTTGTAGTTGTGTATTGCAAAGTTACCACATGTTGTCATCATGTTCATTGGTCGTATTAAAATAGATTTTTACTATTGACCAATGAGAAAATCGATATTTAATTCGGCATTATTATAAGGAAAGCCACGTAAAGACCTTTCGTATTTGTATTTCGTTCTTAAATTTCCCTCAATTCTAACCCTGAAACACTGAAAAAAGTATCCAAGAAAACATTTATCTATTCGATGATAATCTATAGAATTACACGATCATGATGAGGCAAATACAGTTAAAGGATGGAGTCAATCAATAATTACGTAATTTGGTGTCATATTGATTTTCATCTAAGCATCAATCTTTAAGGTTCCACTAAAGTCAAAATATAGGACACTTCATAAACATCTAAACTTTGCCTGTATTTTTCAACCTATAATGAATAAAGTCGTAAACTATGAGAACATATGTTCATTTAAACATACTTAACATATACACACTGTGTAAATTGTAAATAAACTTGAAATTGTTATGTTGTGGCCAAACCGGTTCTTGGGGTGAACACTAAATTTTCAAAAAAATCTGGAGGCCTGCGAGACGACTTAATTTGTTTAAGATTGGTATGGACGAATACTGTTATATCTAATGCAGGGCAAGCTCATGTTGATTTTTCAGAAAATGTATTGATTTTCGAGTTTCAGTTAATTTCATGTATTTAGGTGAACAAAAATCGAAGGTACAATACAGAAATTGGACAAATATGCCATTAAAACATATATATGTGAAAATCAACCTGAGCTTGCCCTGCATTACATGTAACAGTATTCGTCCATACCAATTTTAAGCAAATTAAGTCGCCTCGCAGGCCTCCAGATTTTTGAAAATTTAGTGTTCACCGAAGAACTGGTTTGGCCACAACATAACAATTTCAAGTTTATTTACAATTTACACAGTGTGTATATGTTAAGTATGTTTAAATGAACATATGTTCTCATAGGTTAGGACTTTATTCATTATAGGTTGAAAAATACAGGCAAAGTTTAGATGTTTATGAAGTGTCCTATATTTTGACTTTAGTGGAACCTTAACTTTAAAAGTTATCAAACATTTCATAATCATGATAATTGAATATGAAAATTTACACCCTGTGGGATCAAATATTAGGAACAGCGGTCAATTAAGGCGCTACGGGATCAGCAAAAATATTTTGAAGGCACTGTGGGACCGCAGCGTCATATCTGCCTGGGAAGAACACTGCTGTTTAATACCAGTTACCGTCAGAAATTCAGTTTTTCTCAAATAACTTTATTTAACAGGAAATACTTTTGGAAATCTTCTTTTAACATGAAAAGGGTTACTAAAAGTTAGGTCTGGGACCATAGACTTTGACTTCAATTCCTCTTAGTTACACATGTACATCGAAATTAGGTTACTAGTAGTAGTGCTGATTTTTGCTTTCAATTTTATGGATACTTGGACAAGTTACCGTCACTTGTGAATCTAGTTCTTAAATTATAGCAATTATTATTGTTCAATTTTGTTCTTACAGAAATGGACCAACAATATTAATAGTCATTCTGTCCCAGGGCTCACGCTAGCAGGTGACTGAGGCGATAAGGTCACTTTCCCTCCGTCACTTCGCTTTGCCCGACGGTCAAAAGCGAAATCTAGTCGCCCTGTTGTTCACCATACTCGCTTTCAGTCGCTTTCGTCATCGGACATTTTCAATTTTTACCAAGTCGATGAAACATCAATCTTTTATTGATAATTAAAGAAATTCAGACATAAACGATTCATTTTCTGAAGAAAAGAGGTTTAAGCATTGACTTTACAGTGTGTAGCAGGTTATTTAATAAAAAGACAACTTTTTATCACTTCATGCACTTCCGGTACTTGTTTCTCAAGATCGTACATCAATTTAACTTTCAGCGGCAAAATAAGTTTGTCACTTCATTTGAGCGTGATAAAGTTGCCTCCAGTAAATGTTTAATCCATTTATTGCATTAAAACGTCATATTCCTTTCCAAATAGCTTGTCAAACATCGTTTATTTTTGTAAATTTTCTTCGTCCGCCATTAGGTGGCACGGTAGTATTTCCTGCGAATCCTGGCCCATAACATAAGGGATAATGATAGCCTTTTAGAATTTTCACCACTTTCTAACACTGCAAAAATTCTACATTCACAGTTAACTGAAGTACTTTCATTTTACTATTCAGAAATGAATTTGAATATGTATCATGACCATTTACTTTTTGCTATCATTAAGAACCTAAGGCCACTAGTGCTTTTAGGTCTTTTATCGTGCAGTGAATACAAAATTTAAAAAATTCTCAAAATTCATTTTCATCTGAAGGTAAAATTATTTCATATTTTTCTACACCTGATTCATCCCTCAGTTTGGGAAAGTATGTTCAGTTGATACTGTATTTTTTGTCCAATCATAATGTTCAGATACATTGACTTAAGTAGGGTACACAAAAGAGCAACCTAAATTCTGGAATGCAAATACTACCGTGCTACCTTAACCAAGACATTTCAAACTTGAAATCAGTCATGACACATATGATGCATAGCCTTCGTACTATGTAATATATTACAATAAAGAATACTAGTCTGCACTTATTTCTTACCAAAAAAAGATGAAAGATTACACCCTACCCCAGCTGGCAGATTTTCACTTTTTAGCTCACCTGGCCCGAAGGGCCAAGTAAGCTTTCTCATCACTTGGTATCCGTCGTCCGTAGTCGGCGTCCGTCGTCGTTAACTTTACAAAATCTTCTCCTCTGAAACTACTGGGCCAATTTAACCAAACTTGGCCACAATCATCATTAGGGTATCTAGTTTAAAAATTGTGTCCGGTGACCTGCCAAACCAACCAAGATGGCCGCCATGGCTAAAAATAGAACATAGGGGTAAAATGTATATTTTGGCTTATAACTCTGAAACCAAAGCATTTAGAGCAAATCTGACATGGGTTAAAATTGTTGATCAAGTCAAGATCTATCTGCCCTGAAATTTTCAGATGAATCGGACAATGGGTTGTTGGGTTGCTGCCCCTGAATTAGTAATTTTAAGGATTTTTTCCGTTTTCAGTTATCTTGAAAATTATTATAGATAGAGATAAACTGTAAACAGCAATAATGTTCAGCAAAGTAAGATCTACAAATAAGTCAACATGATCAAAATGGTCAGTTGACCCCTTAAGGAGTTATTGCCCTTTAAAGTAATTTTTGTAACTTTTGTAATCTTTACAAAATCTTCTCCTCTGAAACTACTGGACCAAATTCAACCAAACTTAGCCACAATCATTATTAGGGTATTTAGTTTAAAAATATGTGCGGTGACCCAGCCAACCAACCAAGATGGCTGCCATGGCTAAAAATAGAACATAGGGTAAAATGTAGATTTTGGCTTGTAACTCTGAAACCAAAGCATTTAAAGCAAATCTTACAGGGATTAACTTGTTTATCTAGTAAATATCTATCTGCCCTCAAATTTTCAGATGAATTGGACAACAGGTTGTTGGGTTGCTGCCCTGAATTGGTAATTTTAAGGAAATTTTGCCGTTTTGGTTATTATCTTGAAAATTATTACAGATAGAGATAAACTGTAAACAGCAATAATGTTCAGCAAAGTAAGATCTTCAAATAAGTCAACATGATCAAAATGGTCAGTTGACCCCTTAAGGAGTTATTGCCCTTTAAAGTAATTTTTTACCAGTTTTTGTAAATTTTGTAATCTTTTACAAAAATCTTCTCCTCTGAAACTACTGGACCAAATTCAACCAAACTTAGCCACAATCATTATTAGGGTACTTAGTTTAAAAATGTGTGGGTGACCCAGCCAACCAACCAAGATGGCTGCCATGGCTAAAAATAGAACATACATTTTGTAGGGGTAAAATGTAGATTTTGGCTTGTAACTCTGAAACCAAAGCATTTAAAGCAAATCTTACAGGGATTAACTTGTTTATCAAGTAAATATCTATCTGCCCTCAAATTTTCAGATGAATTGGACAACTGGTTGTTGGGTTGCTGCCCTGAATTGGTAATTTTAAGGAAATTTTGCCGTTTTGGTTATTATCTTGAAAATTATCACAGATAGAGATAAACTGTTAACAGCAATAATGTTCAGCAAAGTAAGATCTTCAGATAAGTCAACATGACCAAAATGGTCAGTTGACCCTTAAGGAGTTATTGCCCTTTATAGTCAATTTTAACAATTTTCATTAATTTGGTAAATTTTAGTAAGTTTTACAAAATGTTTTCCTTTTGTAATCTTCTTTTCTGAAACTGCAGTAGAAAATCAATATAGAAAACAATCTACTAATGAACTGGCAATAAAATAATTGATAATTCTATAACATGAAAAAAAAACCACATTAATACCTGATGATGGTGTTTCTTTCTTTACATTGAAAATGGTGTCACAACTATAATCCCGAACAATAGGTCGAATGTCAGATATGTTTCAGTACTTTGGCTTCATTTTCTACAGATTCCGAAGTGCAAATGATGCTTGAATTCCTACACTAATTTATACAGACCATCCCCTTTCACAGGTAATGCCTGCCTCATATTATATTTAAAACTTTAATAGAATATCAGAAATTTTGAGAGAAAATTAATCAACCATGCAAGATCTAAAACTTAATTAATATTGTTAAATTATCAATTAACTATTAAAAAAAATTCTCATTAAAAATATAGTTCTTCATTTTATATTTTATCAGAAGGTTAGGAAAAAAATTGAATTTAATTGTGTCCCTTGTTCTCATTTCCTGGGATAAATCCAATACAAATTAAAGTATTGGTATTGAATTAATATTTAAGAAATATTTCAAACCTTACCATTTTCTTCACAAGAATGAAGACCATATTTTCAGTGTCAGGAGTATCAGTCATCATATTTGTTGTACTTTGTTGTTTAAAAGTTGAATACAAAAAGATCAACAAAGCAATTCAAAACCACTTGAATTTTGCAACAACAAATGAGAGTTTTAACGACCTCAGCTGGCTATACAACCCTTGCACAATCAACTGAATTTTGCAGAAATCATTAATAGGAAAGATTGCCCTTAAATGATAATTTTTATTACCTTTTGTTTTTTTTTTTGGGGGTGGTGTTGCAACAACAAAACTTCACAACAAACTTTCTCATCACTTCGCATTTCGTTAGATAAATTTTACAAAATTCTCCCTGAAACTACTGTCAAATTAAACCAAACTTGGTTTAAATCACCACTAGCATATCCAGGGACCACTGTGTATGATGACCCTGGCTGCCAACATGGCACACATGGCTAAAATAAAACATAGGTTTCAAACACACTTTTAGTCTTATATCTCTGAAACTAAACGACAGTACAACAGTTGCATTTATCATGCATCAATTGTAAATAAGAATATCAGGTGAGCGACACAGGGTCCTTGGAGCCTCTAGTTTATCATCTTACCATTTTACTTAAGGAGTGAACAAAATCCAAATATATGATGTTTCAAATCAACACAGAAGTCAAACATGGTGATTCAGGAGGAATTATTGGATTGCCAACTCTATTTATAGTTAATCTGACTGAAAGAAACAGTTTAAGCACCAAATCATGAAAATGATATTAAAGTCCATTCCACATTTTACAGCATGCCTTACATTACCTTAAGCATTTCCAGATTATGAAGGCAATATAACAAGATTCTTTAGATGGCAGTTAACTATTATTCTAAAATCTTTTGACAATACATGTACTAGAATATATCTCTAAGTTGACTGTTTATCTATTTCTCATGTATGCATTAAGTTAAATTATGTCCCCTTACATAATCATTTTCCTTTATTGTGCTTTTCATTGTCAGAAAATCAAACAATTAACGACATTTGCATGGAAAATGAATAAACTATTTAATCTTGCTGATAAACAATCATAATTACATTCTTTGTCAAAAAATGTCTTGTCAGTGTAAAGAAACCCTATTGCTATCTCTATTTCAGCCAAATATGAGGGCTAAATAAACAAGTAAGGACCCCTTAACCACCTGCTGGTTCCAAAAGCTCATACTTGTGTCATGTTACCACAGAACTACAAATTAAACCTAAAGAAAACTAGTAAAGCTGTACTTGTGTGAAAAAAATAAGAAATTATGCGATTTATTTATTTTGGTGAAAATAATAGGATGTACAGACAAATAAAATATGTTATGTCTCAAATTCCAGTGGTTGCACATGTGTCAAACACTGCGAAAAGTTAAAGCAAGCATTTACATGTATAATTAAAATGTATTGCAAGTTACATAAAAATAATGAAGTTCAACTTTCTAGGTAAATTTTACTTTATTACCCACAGAGCAGGCAAAATTTGCTGAATCAGCAATTTTCACTCCCAGGGTGGAATTTAAGGGCTATTTTATCATAGTTGCCCTTAATCAACTTTTTATTGATAAACTTACAAATTGCATGGGTAAAAAAAATCCTTCATTGATTTAGTGTAAACATGTATATCCCCTTAAGGTGGCACGGTAGTATTTCCTGGCCCATAAGGGATAATGATAGCCTTTTAGAATTTTCACCACTTACTAACACTGCAAAAATTCTACATTCACAGTTAACTAAGTACTTTCATTTTACTATTCAGAAATGAATTTAAATATGTATCATAGATATAACATGTATAAGAAGATGTGGTATGAGTGCCAATGAGACAACTCTCCATCCAAGTCAAAATTTATAAATGTAAACCATTATAGGTCAAAGTACGGTCTTCAACACGGAGCCCAGGCTCACACCGAACAGTAAGCTATAAAGGGCCCCAAAATTACTAGTGTAAAACCATTCAAACGGAAAACCAACGGTCTAATCTATATAAAAGAGAAACGAGAAACACTTATGAACCACATCAACAAACGACAACTACTGAACATCAGATTCCTGACTTAGGACAGGTGCAAACAAATGCAGCGGGTTTAAACGTTTTAATGGTACCAAACCTTCACCCTTTTTCTGAAACAATAGTGTAACATCACAACATAGAAAAACACACACTATAAAATATCAACTGAAATAGCTTAACTCAATCAAAGGACATAGTTACACCATTGAACATGAACATCATGACCGTTTACTTTTTGCTATCTTTAAGAACCTAAGGCCACTAGTGCTTTTAGGTCTTTTATCGTGCAGTGAATACAAAATTTAAAAAATTCTCAAAATTCATTTTCATCTGTATGTAAAATTATTTCATATTTTTCTACACCTGATTCATCCCTCAATTTGGGAAAGTATGTTCAGTTGATACTGTATTTTTGTCCAATCATAATGTACAGATACATTGACTTAAGTAGGGTACACAAAGAGCAACCTAAATTCTGGAATGCAAATACTACCGTGCTACCATTAACTGTTTACTAACTACGGATCGGAAACTGACCAGCTATGATGGAAATCCGTATTTTACAATAGTAACTACGAACATGAATGGAACAACTGACAGAAGAATATTGATAGGAAAAATTACGGATTCCACACGCATTAACAGACTTTTGGTTAGATCTACTTGATGAATGTACATGTATATAAATCCATACATCTGGATTGTTTCAAAACATTGATTAAAGTTGCATAACTCTGGGACTATAAAACTATTATATCAATATATTATGGCCAAGCTTAATTTTGCTTATCTTTTGATGAGAAACACTGAATTTCATAAACATGATAAACAAGATAGTTGTTTAATTGAATTGTAATTGATTATAATTTCTTTACCTTTTTGACATAAACAAAAAATTCTTTTAGTGCTAGATATTTAGTTGGTAGTTTCTCACAAGAACCTAAACTTAAACAACTTTGAATTTGAACTGTTTCTTTAATTGTATACTCAGATATGAATTGAACAATATAAAAGAACATTATTTACATATGACCCTTTGTACTATAGGTAGTAAAACCAAACATTGTATCGCAGTGTGCAAAGGAGCACTTCTCTTTCAAATCTCACCACTTCTCTCTATCAGTTTCAAAAGAGAAGTCACTTCTCCTATGATTCTGAAGTAGTGTGAGCCCTGTTCTGTTCAGAAATTCCAAATCTCATGGATTTTTGCTAAATCTGAACGTATATCAATTTATGTCACCTGAATTCAGTGAGTTACACTGCATTGAAGGGATCATAAAAATGATTCTTGACTTGATAAACATTTTTAATCCTTTGAAGAAATTCTATGTCCAAAGTAAGCTTTGCTTGTATCTGTCAGTTTTCTAAAATCAAGGGTGTCATAAACAAAGTGGTGGCGTCATGAACCTGCGCTTGCATCTTACAACGATGAGGTATAAGAAAAAAATCAAGATTTACGAGTCTTGTTTGAATCAAACAAAACCAAATTTTAAAAATAAGATGAAAGTATTTTTATGAAGATAATAGCAGTATGCCTTATTTACACAATAAGTCTTGCTGTTAGGTGTGAGCTAAGGCTCCGTGTTGAAGGCCGTACTTTGTCCTATAATGGTTTACTTTTACATATTGTGACTTGGATGGAGAGTTGTCTCATTGGCACTCATACCACATCTTCTTATATCTATTTATTGCATAAAATGCAGGGTGATGGTAACTGGAAACTGGTCCTTGACCAGTATCATAAATTTTCATTTTCTAAACACCAGTAGCTCTTATGTTCTGAATATATTTTATCTGCAGTTTGAGCTACTATTGACTATCTTTTATGCTTGTTCGCTGTGTGGAGTGACCAAGCTTAAAAATGAGTGAGTGGAGATTTGACAAATATCTAACAGTTTGTAAATACAATGTAGTAGAAGTCTGATAGTGATACTTGATGGACAACAGCAGCTTAATATCACTTGAAGCTATTTCTAGCATATGAATACTGAATTTAAAGTGACTGCCTGCCTTAAAATGAAATTTACATAAAATTAGCCAACCTTCACAGCAATCCCTTTTCTTAATCTCAATTTTGTCTATTGCATACATTTTCCCTGTCAGTACCTGCTGCCTCTTCTAGAATATAATGACTAAATAAAATGAAACAAGAGATCTGTGTGGTGGATTGGATGCAAAGGTCATTGAAAAATTGGACCATTCTGATCTCTCATGTATCTTTTCTTTTCCAATATAAGATATATTTCAAAGGGGTACAATAGCTTTTATTTACTTTACAGAAAGATGAAGATGACAAAAAATCAAATAAGATCCAACCGAAAGATTATAGAAAGAGACTTATTCCTAGAACTACCAAAATTTCCGATGTGAAGACAGAAGAGAAAATCCCAGTAAAAGAAGAAATTATTTCTGAGACTCCAACACCATTAGCTGTTCATGCTGACGAAAATGGCATTGATAACGTAAGATAAAATCTACAACTGTCAGGGGTTAAAATTGTTAAGTTTATAGAATTCATTGTATTATGCAGCAAACTCTGAATTTGTAAGGCATACTAGTATTTGGGCTAGCAGGTCAGTTTTGATGGGCTAGTAGTTCTTCCAATAGGGCTAGTAAAATCCTGCTACCAATTAGCCCTGGGCTAGCTAGTGAGCTGTAACAAAATTTCTTAACCCCTGGACTGTATATATAGGGATCTAAAATATTAATTAACCATATATGCATGATATGTTCTTACATACATGTATGTACTTACCAATATGCATTTTGTTTATGATCTTTATCTGAATACATATAAAAATAAGGAGATGTAGTCTGATTGCCAATGAGACAACTATCCACCAAAGTGGATGTAAGCAATTATAGGCAACCATACGCTCATCAACAATGAGAAAAACCCATACTGTTTAGTTGGCTATAAACGGCTCTGACATGTATTTTTTTCCATATTTTGTTTGTAAATGACTTTCTTAATAACATTTATTAATAGTCATTCTGCAACAATAGTTGAACACAGTTCAAAAGTTGTAATTTCCTTACTTTTTTTTTTTGTAATTTTGAGGAAACAGTGCTATTTTAAATCAGATGTGCTATTTGGAAATAGAATGCACTTGTAGAAAATGTTTCTTGAGTCAAATACATGTATATAATGTTTGTTTATCCAAAGTTTTACATGACATGCATGAAATTCAATTTTATCGACCTCAAAATTTGGGTTCGTATATTGCTATCCGAAGATATTTGGTTTCTGGACAATAACTTTAGTATAAGTGAATGGAATTCTATGAAATTTAAACACAAGGTTTGATACCACAAAAGGAAGGTTGGGATTGATTTTCGGGTTAAGGTCCCAACTGTTTAGGAATTAGGGCCCAAAACAAGCATTTTCTAGTTTCAGGACAATAACCTTGTGTACATGTATAAGTATTTTGAATGCTCTGACATTGTACCACAAGGTTCAATGCCACAAGTAGAAAGTTGGGATTCATTTTGGGGGTAATTGCCCAAACCGTTCAGGAATTAGGGGCCATGAAGGGCCAAAACAAGCATTTTATCGCCCGTCAATTTTGACTGGACGTATTATGGTATACAAATGTCCGGTGTCCGTCCGTCCGTCTGTCCGTCTATCTGTCTGGCATAAACATGTCGCACCGTAACATCAGAACGACTTATCCAAATTTTATGAAACTTAACATAGTTGTTTCTTATGATGTCAACTGATCTATATACTTTTGGTGAAAATAAAATTAAAACTTTTGAGTTACTGGACTTAGTAACTAAAACAGGTGTGTGTTTTTTTCACATGTCGCGCCGTATCTCAAAAACAATTTATGATTATTGCTTAAAACTTTACACACTTCTTAGTTATATTAATCTTAAGATCTGTATACTTTTGGTGATGATTCAAAATTTTATTTTAGAGATATATATTGAGTATTTTGTTAAAAAGGGAGGGTTTTTCCACATGTCGCTCCGTATCTCAAAACATTTTCTGATTATTGCTTAAAACTTTACACACTTCTTAGTTATATTAATCTTAAGATCTGTATACATTGTACTTTTGGTGATGATTCAAAATTTTATTTTGAGTTATTGAGTATTTTGTAAAAAGGGGAGGGTTTTGACATGTTGCGCCGTATCTCAAAAACGATTTATGATTATTGCTTAAAATTTTACACACTTCTTAGTTATATTAATCTAAAGATTTGTATACTTTTGGTTTTGATTCAAAAGTTTATTTTGAGATATTGATATTTTTTTTTAAAGGGGGTTTTCACATGTCGCTACCGTATCTCAAAAACGATTTATGATTATTGCTTAAAATTTTACACACTACTTAGTTATATTAATCTTAAGATCTGTATACTTTTGGTTTTGATTCAAAATTTTATTTTAGAGATATTGAGTTTTTGTAAAAAGGGGTTTTTGCATGTCAGGCCGTATGTCAGAAACTATAATTTATGATTATTGAATAACAATTCACACACAAGACGACGGGCCTATCATGCGCTCATGGCGCAGCTGTTTATTCTAGTTTTCAGACAATAACTTGTGTTTAAGTGTATAGATGTCTCTTAAATTGTACCACATTTTACAAAAAGAAAATTTCTTCAAATATTTTTTTTGTGGGGCAGGGGGTCAATTTTTCCTCAAGATTTAAGAAATCAATTTTCCAAAAAGAAAATTGGGGTCACAATTTATTTTGCTAATACTTTGTATATAGTCTGAAAACAGATTTACTATGTATTGCGCAACAGCACAGTGTATTGCACAACAGCAAGAAATTTCCAATTGAATATAAATTCAAATCATATAACAATTTCAAGTTCATTGACTACATTTATTCTGTGTCAGAAACCTATAATGTGTCAAATATCTAATTACAATCAAATTTAAACTGTATCAAGCTTGAATATTGTGTCCATTTTGCCCGAACTGTTCAGGGTTGGACCTCTGCGGTCGTATCCAGCTGAGCTCTGCGGCACATTTTTATGGCCCACCTACGATAGAAGAGGGCATTATGTTTTGTTGAAGTTGAAGTCCAATCAACTTGAAACTTAGTACACATGTTCTGTTGATATGATCTTTCTAATTTTAATGCCAAATTAGAGTTTTGACCCCAATTTCACGGTCCACTGAACATAGAAAATGATAGTGTGAGTGGGGCATCCGTGTATTATGGACACAGTCTTGTTTTTAATGCTGTAATATTAAATAGGCAAAAGAAATTATATCTTCATCCATTTAAAAGGCTTGACAAGTTGATTGATTCTTATTTCATATCTGGAAAAAAAACAAATTTTGTTTTGTTAATATTAAACCTTCAATAATGGCAAATGAACCCTTAAATTTGTTCAAGTTTAATATGTAAACAATCAGAATAACAGAAAAATACATCTGACATGAAAATCAGTGTCCACTTTTTATGATATGACTTTTCCTTGTTCTAATATTTTAGGATAACATTTATTATTTTTTAATTGGTTTTAGGGAGTAAGCAGTTATGAGCAACTTCGACTGAAGAATCTTCAAGATAATGCTGACTTTTTTGCCAAATTGGGTATAACAGAGGTACTTCATGTGTACTTAGAATAAACAGTTTTCTAAGCAAACAAATTTTCTAATAGTCATTGTCTATTAAGAATTTTTACTGTATAATATACATGCATGATATTTTTAATCTGATGTTAAAAGATTTATGTTGTTTTAAGGACTATTCCATTAAAATAGATGTGGGAGGGTAGGAAGAGATTTTAAAATCCTACATCCAACATACTTTCTTTAAAAGTTTCTCTTGCATTCAAACACAACTGACCCTGAATCCATGTCCGAAAAAGGAACTTACTTACCTACCGTTTCTCATTTAAATGGAATAGTCGTCCTTAATTATATCTGGATTAATTTACTGTTAAAATGTCTTCCAGTGACTAGTATACATGTACATGTTCATACACTCAAAGGAAATGTTAAATCGACATTAATGAAACAGCACCCAACAGCACAAAAACTCAGAGATGTTGATTATATATGCAATCCCTGCATGCATTTTCATAGTTCATCATGGTTTAACATGCATTGTATATTTAAAAGAGAAAACAAGAAACTATGGCTATATTGGCAAATCCTTTATAGTTAGTGCATGATTGATTGCTTAAAGTCCAGTGGCAAATGTTACATTTATATTCATTAGAAGATAGCCAAGTGATACAATGTGGATAATAAAGTTAATATTTATGGATAAAACAGTTATTCTTAAAATGAGCCACAGTTAATAGATATCTGTTACTTAAAATTCTGTATATGTCTATTCATGGTATTATAAACTTTTGTTGTAGATGAAAACAGAGATAAAACAGTCGACCAAGCCCTCTAAAACAACTCAGCTCAAATCTAAGCCAGTGAAGAAGGAAAAGTATGATTCATAGTTTATATTAACCTTATAGCCTATAATATATATGTTGTATGAATGATCAGTAACAGAGATAAAACAGTCAACAAAGCCCTCTAAAACAACTCAGCTTAAATCTAAGCCAGTGAAGAAGGAAAAGTATGAATCATGATTTATATTAACCTTATAGCCTATAATATATATGTTGTATGAATGATTAATAACAGAACTCGGCAGTTAGGCACCTACCAACTTATATAAAAATCCACATAGGGTTTTAGTAATCAATATCATGTTAAGGGTTTCAAATTTTGCATCGTTTTGCATGTCTGTTTTAACTCAAGAAATAGTGTCATTTCTCTTCTTTTTCGTCTGGTATACTGAGGATGAGCTAATAAGCCTTTTAACTTCATTTTATTTGCATGATTCTTGTGTGATTTTAAAGTGTTGTAAAGATAGTACATGTACATGTATATGTAGCTAGTTTCCCAGCAAAATCTTATCTTGTGTAGGAATAACCATAGCTGTCAACCTCTGAAAGTCAAAATGCAGGTAATGAGCTGCATTGAGTAAAAAATCTCGGGGTCATAATGCGTACAACTTTTACCCTTGTCCGTCTACATACGTCCGTCGTCCCAAAATTGGTTTCCGTTCTCTAACTTGAATTTGCTTCAACCAAATGTTATGAAACTTGTACCACAAAACACAGATAAAGTTTGAATTTTGGTGGCGTCACTTAAATGGTTCTAGAGTAATGCCCTTTATAAATGGAAAAATTGCAAAACTTTTAGTTTCCGTTCTCTAACTTAAGTTTGCCTCAACCATATGTTATGAAACTTATACACAATGCTTTTTATCACAAAATACAGATCAAGGGTAAATTTTGGTGGCGTCACTCAAACCGTTCTAGAGTAATGCCCTTTATAAATGAAAAATTGCAAAACTTTTAAGTTTCCGTTCTCTAACTTAAGTTTGCCTCAACCAAATGTTATGAAACTTATACACAATGCTTATTATCACAAAACACAGATCAAGTCAGTGTTCTCCCAGAAATTTTTAAGGCGCAAAATTTCAAGGCGCGTAACTCTTATTTTAGAGTGAACTATTGTGATCTGAAGCAATCGGTCATAAATTATTACATGCAATAATGCACAGTATTAATATACATGATAAAGAATAAGAATATATATATGAAATAAATTCATTTTAAACACAAAAGCTTTTTTTCCAGTCAATTAAATAAGTCAAAATGTATATGTAGTTCAAGAAAAATCTTCATGTTCTTCTGGACCTTCCAATGCTGAAAGCTTCAGAAATATTTATTTCTTTACTCTGTTCCTTCTAGAGATATTATAAGTAACAAGACAGTTTGTAATTTTGTTGGACAGCCTGTTCCTCAGTCTTTATCCTCTTTAGGGTTGAAAACATCATCTGCCTTTCGCTTAACCCATTTCTTCTTTGCAAAGAACATGTTGATTCAGCATTAAAATTGATTATGTTTAAGATGTTTGGTATTTTAAAACAAAAAATTGTAATGAACCAGCTGACCAGTGTCCGTAGTTTGACATTACGCTTCAGTGTGTATAATTGTCAAAACGTTTCTTTGGCAGATAGATATAAAAACTTGACAAATTCGTCAAAGTTAAAACCAGTGAAATTCTTTACTAGTGACATTATACAAATGCTGCAGCGATTCCGTACATACATTTCCAGATGGACGAATTAGCGATTGATGTTAAAATTATTTTATTTCTAAAACGTGACAGTTGACAGGCGAATTTTACTTGCAAGCAACAATTTTCACTTTCTAATCAAATAAATCACTCCTCGTTATCTTAAATGAAAGTTTATTATTCAAATTTATCATGTGTGTTCATTATGTTCATTGGTCGTGTTTAAATAGATTCTTCTTCTCGACCAGTGAAAAATTCGTTACTTAAATGGCCAAGTATCGCACACAGGCGATGCATAAATACAATGTATTTGCGATCTATTTCTTCAATTTTTGCACTGAAGTTTTTAAAAACTTTTATTTTCTACTTAAAATATCTATCTTCTTGATGATCATTTACGCTATAACATGATTACATGGTCTGATAAGGCTGGAACAGGTAAATCAGAGACTTTTGCTAGTTATCAGTTATTGCGCAACATTGACCGACCTCTCAGCGGTAATCAGCAACTTGACAATTTTAACCAACATTTATAATTAAAATGTGAAAATTAACACGCTGCAGGATCAAGTATTAAGGGACAGCGGCCAATTAAGGCGCTGTGGGACCGCAGCGTCATATCGGCCTGGGAGAACACTGCAAGTTTGAATTTGGGTGGCGTCACTCAAACCGTTCTAGAGTAATGCCCTTTATAAATGGAAAAATTGCAAAATTTTAGTTTCTGTTCTCTAACTTAAGTTTGCCTCAACCAAATGTTATGAGACTTACACACAATGCTTATTACCACAAAACTCAGATCAAGTTCAAATTTGGGTAGCGTCACTTTTAGCGTTCTTCAGTTATGTCCCTTTATAACTATATGATAAGCAAGCAGGGGCATCATCTGTGTCCACATGTGTACACAATCCTCATTTATTTCAGGCTCTATCAAGTAACGAAAAATATTTACATACAATTTATATAGTCAAGAAATACTTTATACACAAAATATACAATTATTTCAGACTATTATTATATTCAGCTGTAGCTGTTGTTGCATTCTTTAAAAGAAGTGCACAAGGTTTGAGCTGAAAACAATTCAAGTTGGTGTTCATTTTACAAGATAAAATGCACACAATGTATCATTATTTAGGTCAGCCCGAATTCTGTGGCGTTTTTTCACTAAAGAGAAAGCTCTTTCGCTATCTGCATTGCTGTTCGGTAAAACAAGCAATGTTTTTGCTAGTTTTATAATACAAATAAACCTAGCTTTATTTGAAAAAATGTCATGTAAATTTAACATTTCTCCCAAAAAGTGGCAATGTCAGTATCAGGAGAAGAGCATTTAGTAATTCTTCCAATGGTGTTAGCTGTAAGTCAATAAATTCCTCTTGAAATTGTTATGTCCCTCACTATTCAGTAGGTTTCGAAATGTATCCACCAATTTCATCACTGAAAAAAACAAAACTTATATGGTCTAGGTATATAAATATATGAGATGTTTTTGTTCTGTTGTTCCCTTATTGATCAGGTACATACCTAATCTTCTTTTACTAAAAATGTATAACAATATCTACAATATAAGATACTAAACCACCTGATCAGTTTAAAATCCTGTGTGTTTTTTAATCAGTGATATTTATTGTAAATGAAGTCTTACAACAATCAGGTGAAACTTTGTCTTTCATTGCTTGGTTCAGAAATCTAACATGTACAAGTGTATCATCTTTGAAAGGAAATTTCTTTAGCATCTTTGCAACCACACTACAATAAAACTGTCTAACCTGCCTGAAAAAATAAATTTGATTTTAAAAATATAGATGAAGTAGAAATTTGGCCTATAATAATAAGTTGTTAATAGCAGAATATTTTTTTTTTCAGAACTAGTTTTAACCATGTTAACTTAAATGTAGGTCTATTCACAAGCATATGTTATAGTACCTTAATGGTATTGAAGAACTCATATCTGTTTTTGTTTAATTGTTGTGTTGCTGTCACCTTGACATATACTATTTTTTTCATATATATAGATGTTTAAATTCTTTTACATTCAATTACATCATTTAGTATATATATAAAAATTAGAGTCAAGATTTCTTTACCTGAAAAATTTGGTCTCAGTTTCCTTTTAAATCATCAGAGTCTACAATGTAGCTTCTATTTTTTGTGCCAACAGCAATGAGATCATTGGACAGTTGATTTTCACGGTCATGGTAATTTACATCACAAATGTCCTTGCAAGAAGAAATGCATTTCACCTTAACAAACTTTCCTAGAAATTTCCTCAGCAGTTTGGTTATTTGTTCATGAAGAACTATCTTTGCAGCATTGGCCTGAAAAGATAAAAAAAAAAATTAAATACAAATGGATCTTCAATCAGTCAATGTATACATACATTTACTGTTATTACTATCTGCTTATATAAATAAGTGATCAGTGACAATTAAACATATATTGAGAGTCAAAGGTGATTAATTATAAGTGATCAGTGACAATTAAACATATATTGAGAGTCAAGGTGATTAATTATACCTGTTGTTAGTTGTAGTGTTACCTGAATAAGCTTGCTTATATAGGGGTGGTGTCAGTTTATTTCACACAAGCCTGATTGATTTTTGGTGTTTTAACGCCACTTTTAAGCACTGCTTTTGGGCTATTTCGTGGCGGCCAGTTTTATTGGTGGAGGAAGCCGGAGTGCCCGGAGAAAACCACGACCTTCGATAGGAAAACTGACAATCCTAGTCAATTAAGATTGAGTTGAGTGCACCCGCACGCGCGGGTTCGAACTCACAACCTCAGTGTTGACTGGCTAGTGATTACAGTAGTAACTACTTAAACCACTCGGCCACCGAGGCCCCTCACACAAGCCTGATAAAAATGTATGGTTTCAATCAATCAATTAAGAAAGTCAATTTATACATGTACCTGAAATGCAGTATTGAATTCATTTAAAGGTGCCAAAATGAATTTTAGTAACTGGAAATAAAGTATCATTCCTGGATTCATAACATGTTTTGCTACACGTTTCAGTCTGCCTTCCTTTTCCACATCTTGGTGACTATTGATCATGAAATAATTTTTCAAAGCTGACCAGTGGTGCAAGATACATGTTATACATGTTTGAAGTGATAACTATCTGGTACTGACATGTTTTAATATTTTCAACGGTTCAACATCACAAAATGCTAGATATTCCTTGTATTCTTGATTTGTTTGGAGGAATGTTTTAAGTGATAATAAATATCAACGATAACATCATCAATTGGTACATGTGGTAAGGAAGTTCCTTAACCATAGGCCTGCTCCACAACAGAGATTTGCTTAATGGCAAATACATCTTATATCTACAACATTTGGTTGCTTTTGTCTTATTCTAGAAAGAAGTGAATTTTTCTGCCTTTCATGACAGAGCAATTGTCTGACATAAAACCAAACACATTTTGCAAGGAATATGTTTTTTCTCAAGTGTATTGTCCAAGGCATCAAATAAATTTTGAGCATTTCCTATGTTTACAAGAGTCATATCAAGAAATCTAGTGACAGTGTCACCCAAAATACTGTCAAAATATCTGACAAGAATAACAAATAATTTTTCATTCCCTCTACCATTGCTCTCATCGCACATAATTGTGAAGGGTTGAGTTTTTTTTCGATTTTCTTCTACCACTTTACTATTTCGACTGAAAAGGCCGTTTTCACTATCTGGGTGGTTTTTGTTTTCCCTAAAAATAACCTGCAGCTATTGCACTATCAGTGAACATAATTTTGCATAAGTTTGTGAAATGGTCAGAAACAGCAAAAGCAAGATTATGCTCTGCCACAAAACAAAGTTTCTGCATTTGTAATCTTATCGGTCAGTACACTTTTGGTTTTTTGAGAGGAAAGATACCATGCCTATTGATTCTGATTGAGATTTTTTCATTTTTTGAATGAATCATTGTTTTTGCATGTCTTACAAGATCATTGTTCTCCTGCACTAATATTGATGTGGGAAGTGTAAAGAATACAATACGCATCATTCTGACTTCTTTCACTCAATTTCACCCATTTAAATTCAGATTCCCAGCATTTTTGTATGTTCACGAATACTTTTTCCTTTTACTTGGAGTAGAACAAACTGGCCCAGATAGTGACATTATGTTGAACTGACAAACTAAAGTTTACTCTATTAACTGAATAATGCTCACTTGTCAATTTAACTTACCTTGAAAATATTGTAGCTCTCGGTAAACAGGTAAACAAATCCTAAATTTTGACTTTTCTATTGTTTTCCTATTCAAAGGAAAAAGCTGATAAAACCAAACGTATATTTCAACTCTAAATACCAGAATCAGTATTGGTCGAAATCTGTGTGAAAACGGGTCATTTTCCGATTTATACCGAGTTATTTAGTTACTGGGCGGGTATTTTAAAAACCGGGTAAGGGTCAAATTCTTGGGTGTGACCCGCAGGATATGGGTCAGTTGACAGCTATGAATAACTGACTTGATGATATTTTTCCATTTATAAATATGGACACAGATTGACATTTAGCTTAATTTCTGTGTGAAAAATTAGACAATATAATATTAATAATTTGATAATTTAATAAAACTAATGACAACTATGTATGGATTAGGTACAATAAGTGTAATGTCCACATTAGCTATATGTTTATGTAATTTCTCTCAAGTTCATGCCAATGATAATCTGACCTTGACTGTTGAAACTTTACTTTTTATGAATGTAGAGTAGAATAACAATGGAAAATTTCATATATTTGTAGTTATTACTTTTCAATTTTTAGGACAAAAGCTCCACCAGAGCCAAGAAGGGCAAGTTTAAGAATAGCCAAAATGGATCCAGATGGTGCCCCTTTGCCAGAGGATTATTTTAAGCAACCATTTGAACCTGTGGAAGAACATGTAATTATATTGGTCACATTTTCACTGTTTCACACATGCAAAGCTTGGTTTGTATGATTTTAAGTATTAACATATATAGGGCTAATCCAGACAGAAATATTGGGAAGTCAGAAGTTTTCTTTTTATGAACCACTATTATTTGAATTTTATATTTTCAAAAACAATTGCTCTCTTACTGTTAAGGCCTGAAAATATATGCCTCTTTCATCACAAGGAAGCTATTAAACCAAGAGTTCCTAGACCATCACAAGTAGGTTGACCGCTATGTAATATCTGTTTCACAGATGATAGCGGATATGTTCCAATTGCTGAGCTACAAACCCGTCCCCTTTCCTTAAGTGTGACCTACCGAATTAGACTTATTACTGGGTCTGTACTAACATGAGCAACACCACAGATGCCACATGTAGATCATGATCATCTTACCCTTCCAGAGCACCTGAGATCACCACCAGTTTTTGGTTGGGTTCATGTTGCTCAGTCTTTGGCTTTATGCCCCTGCGACAAAGGGGGGCATTGTCCATATCTAGTTTATGTTGTGTTTTGTGTAATGTTGTTTGTCTATTGGTCTTTTTCTCTTTTAGCCATGGCGTTGTCAGTTTATTTTGACTTAATATTTTGAATGTCCCTTTGGTATCTTTCGCCTCTCTTTCCCATCTCCAACCATTATGAAATAGGGTCGGTTGGGATTTTATTTTTGCATATAGTAAAAATCTGGAAAGTTTTATATTTTCTCTGAAGTTTTTCCCATATTACACTTATCCATCATATAATTTGCACATGCGTGTATTTTCAATGGTATGACAAGTTCTACACTCCTATGCCTCAATCTTTTACAAATTTGAGGAATAATCAAGCGAAAATTTGATTCGTAGTCTAATAATAAAACTCATAATGCTTTTCTTGAATTACTTTTCGGAAAGGCAAAATAGTATTTTAGGAAACAAGCATATATTTTTTGGCCTATGGTTTAAGTAGTGTTTATTCATTTGCAGAAATGACGAGATGCACTTTGTACACCTGTTTGCCTTAGATCAATGACTTACACAAAGTCTTTCTTTTACTCCAAGAACTTGACTTATGAAAAGTAAACTTGTAGAATTAACAAACAGTTATTTGAACAACATCAAATAAACAAACAAATAATTGAAGAAGAAATTGATGAAATTAAAAAAATGAAGAAAATACGAAAGTTGTCTATCTTGACTTGTAGTTCAAAGTATGGAGACATGGCATAAAGAAAAAAATAATGCCACTTAGGAAAACGAAAGAAAGTAAAGAAGAGAAAATTAATTATTTTGATAGGGTATGTAAAAATTTATAAAGGAAACATATATGAAAAGAAATAATAAAAAAAAATAGGCATTTCATAATGAACTATCAAACATTTCTAAAATAGACACATTTTTTTATGTTAATTGTGCTATAAAAATAGAAAAAAAACTAGGGATAACAGAGTAGCACTGTTTTGTCCACAAAAGCACTAGAATTAATATTTTGTGTTTAAAATATAACAAATAATTCCATAAGGATTTTTTTCTAGCCAAGAAAGCCCTCAGGACCATTAGATATGGCAGAATACCTTGGATTTAATAGTTCTGATTCAGAGCATGATGACTTACTGTCGAAAATGAAAGGCTGCTTTAAATGTAAGATAGAGAAGACGACCGAGGACAAAACATCATTCGATAGGTAAGGAAAGACGAGGAAAAGACCATTCTGAAAGATTTTAATACTCATTAGTTTCAATAAACATGGCACACTGAGACTTGTCAATTACAATTACTTTATTTCAATTTTATAATGAGGTTCAGAGAAGGCAACCACAAAATTTTTGGCCAGCTTATTAACAATGATTAATGTAAAAGATCTCGAGTTTGATTTTCCCAATTGGTCATTGCAGTATTGACCAACTTTATTTGTAAAAAAAGTCACTTTTTTTCTTTCTTAATGACCTTGCAGAGATTAGGCATTTATCATTTCTTCATGGCATTATTTTATAAGTCAACTGTTCCTGTCTCAAATTTTCTATGAGGTATATTACCTATTCATATGTGATTTACCTGATTGACTAAAATTATCTCCCTTTAAGAGTTGTTTATAGGTTTACACATGGACAAGGTGGGTATTCAAGCTGTCCCCTTAAACTTTCTAAGGTGAATTATTACAGTGGCACTAATTCTATTCAACTGTTCAGAAATGTTTTCGTTTGCTTACAACATTTTAAGTTTTGTAAAATGAGACAAAAATTCGGAAAAGATTTATCAAAACTAATAAGTCATTGTAAGTAATACATATATATGAAATAGAAAAACAAGACATCCCAGAAATGAAATACTGGATAGTACAACAGACTACTACTACAATAAATAGACATATAACATGTATAAAGAAAAAGCAAACAAGGAATCTTTATCAAATGAATATTTTGGGAGTTGGTAAAATTGAAGATAATGCAGTTTTAGTTGCCTTTTCCTGATTTTTTTCCTAAATTATTTTTGAAATTGAGTGATTGAAATGAAAAATTTAATTTTATCATTTTCAGTTACGTGAAGAACTTAAGTAAACTGAAGATAAACATGGAACGAGTGGCTAAGGTTGTACCAAACAGAGTATTCTCCCTTGACATTCATCCAACTAACACCAAACTAATAACAGCTGCAGGTGACAAGTGGGGATTCTTAGGAATCTGGGATGTGGTGAGTTTGTATGATTAACATGATTAAACAGAGATTGTGGTGTATTGTGGATTAATTTATTTTTATGGATACAAATATACAAATTTTTGTGGATTGAGGAAAAATTATATTTTCGTGGATATTTGATTTTGCGTTTTGCACAAGTCTGCATCCAGGATTATGAAAATGTGAACTTTGTTGAACATTAAAGTTTGTGTTTCACTTTAACCGATGAAATCCACAAAAATAATGAACCAAGTAAGTCATGGAGATAGCAACTTTACAATTTGTAGTTATGAGGGTCTGGATTTGGGGGGTCTTCATTTCTGTATTTTTTATGCCATTTTCTTTATTATTTATACATTTTGCCCATTATTCTCTATTCTTTATATTTTGGTCCATTTTCTCTATTCTTTATATTTTTGGTCCATTTTTCTCTATTCTTTATATTTTTGCCCATTTTCTCTATATTTTTGGTCCATTTTCTCTATTCTTTATTTTTTTTTGTCCCTTTTCTCTATTCTTTAAATTTTTGCCAATTATTCTCCATTCTGTAAACCCCATCCACACCCTCAGTTGTAAGCAGCCTTGCTGAACAAGATTGCAACAACCTTACAACTTATACAACACATAGTTAGAAACCAATGAAAAGTGGATGTCTCATAGAGGCCATCAGACAGAGACATATTCAGATGCAAATACCTAATCATATCCATATCATCCTAATCTTGACCAATTTTTAACGATGCAAAAGATTGTTAACATGAAAACATGAAATTACATGAATGGTTCCAGTGTTACTGCACCAGATGTGCATATCAACAATCAATCCTCTTCAGTGATGCTTTAGACAAAACCTTGTACAAACATTAGAGAGTTAATTATTTAATCAGAATGGACCAAATTTAATCACTAAAATTTTAGTCAATACATGTTGATCATACCACACCAGAAACCAATACCCAACTCCAATATGATGCTTATTCCAACTGGTAAATTTTATCACTGCAAAACAAATATTACATGCATGTGTCATGTGTGAATTAAAATAATGTACAAAATATTTATCTTCATTTAGTTTATTTATTACAAGACTAAGATCCATCTGAATATTTGGTTGTGCAAAAATAATTACTTCTAAAATTTTAAAAGTGTTTATCCAGAAACAAGAAATTTTAGCAGTTCAGAAATGTCCTGTCCTTTTATCTACCCTATATTCAATTACTAAAATTGATCAAAGTAAAACAAATCAGCTTATTTTGTATTTTAAGATGGCAGGAAGAGAGTTCCAGACAGATGGTGTTGTTGTGTATACACCACATTCTCGACCAATCAACTGTCTCAAATTCTCATTACATAAACAAAATCAGCTATACTCATGCAGTTATGATGGAACAGTTAGATGTTGTGATCTACAGAAAGGTGTCTTCGATGAGGTTTGTTTGTTATAAAATGAATTTGAAAATTGAAGATGGGAAAATCTTATGTCGTGTTTTATAATGATAATTCTTGTAATTTTCTGGCCTTCTATATATGTAACCTCGTCATTTTTTTTTAATAATCTGCATAATGGTTTGTTTTAAAACACCCCATGCCTGACAACTATTTCATTCATGTATTATAAACAATTTTATACCACTATGATTGATATTGCTATATTTCATTCCAAAGACATTTGGTTTCCGAACAATAACTTTAGTATATGTGAATGGATCTCCATGAAATTTAACCACAAGGTACAATAGCACAAAAGGAAGGTTGGGATTGATTTTGGGGGTTATGGTCCCAACTGTTTAGGAATAAGGGGCCAAAAAAGGCATTTTTCTAGTTTCCAGACAATAACTTGTGTATTAGTCTATAGATCTCTATGAAATTGAAACACATGGTTCCATGCCACAAAGGGAAGGTTGGGTTTGACTTTGGGGGTTATGGCTCAAACCGTTCAGGAATAAGGGGCAAAAAAAGGGGGGAGGAACAAGGTTTTTCTGGTTTCCGGACAAATACTTAAGTATTAGTCAATGGATCTCTATGAAATTGTACCACAAGGTTCCATACCACACACACACAAGGTTGAGGTTGATTTTGTGGGTTGTGGCTTGAATCGTTAAGAAACTTATCATAATCATCCAAAATTAGACTTTGTTTGATTTCATCAAAAACTGAATTCTTGTGGTTCTATGATATGCTGAATCTAACTGTGCATTCAGATTTTAATTTTGGGCCCTGTTTTCAAATTAGTCCATATTAAGGTCCAAAGGGTCCAAAATTAAACTTTGTTCATTTTTTTTTATATGCTGAATCTAACCATGGAATAAGATTTTGGATTTTGGATATTGGACCATTAAGTAGATTAAATGTCCCATTTCAAATTTTTAAGTTATCTGACCACAATTATTCTATTATTTCAGAAATCTATAATGTGTCAAATATTTAATCACTTTCTAAATTCAGAGCTGTATCAAGCTTGAATATTGTGTCCATACTTGCCCCAACTGTTCACACTTCGACCTCTGCGGTCGTATCCAGAAATTAATTGCTGAACTAGTATTGATAAAGAATGGTTTTTCATTAAAAAAATAAGCATTTAAATTAAACAGGACTACACTCAAGAATGATATCAGGATTGTTGGCCTTGTTTCTAAGACATATTATTATTTTTGTTTATTATTTAGTTTTATCCTAAAGATAACTCAATCTGTCCAAAAGTCCTTGGGTAGGAAACTTTTGCTTCAGTCTATAAAAAGGAATTATTTGATATTTGGTCTGCAACTTGATACTGTTCAGTTGTAGGGAGTAAGGCCAAATAAAAATATATGTTTGGTTCCAGTTACCCAACCGACACTAGTTTAAACCCCCTGATCCTAGAACTTTTTTTTTCATTTTTCATATTGAACGATCGCATTTTGTGGAATGTGAATTTCAGTAATTAAATTCACAGACTTCTGTCATCTGAATTTCCATAAGAAGTATCTACTATGGCTAAAAATGCAACAAAATTAACTAAAATGTAACATGTCTGTTTATTTTACAACCAAACATATGGAAAATGGCTAACTTCTGGTGTGGCCTGTATAATACCAGAATCGGACTCTGTGAACTCACAATTTTTTTCCTGATTTTGACAATCAAAAAAAAAAAACAAATGCTGACCTACCGACCCTATTTTATTTCAGGATGTTACTGGAACCACACATATATTTTTATTTGGCCTAAGCAATTTTTACAATCACCATGTAGCCACTTCCTGTTTGCCAATTGTTTTTGGTCTGCAGCTTTACGATGTTGAGTTGTAGAGAGTAAAGCAATTTTTACATCCACTGTGCAGCCATTTCCTGTTCGCTGATAGTTGTACAAGGAAATTCTTGTCAAAGTTGCCTTGCCTTCAACAATGTTCAATGAAAAGGAATGGTCAATTATACTTCAGTATACATGCAACCTCAATCGATTACACTCAGTGATGTAGGTCCAAAACTGGTATAGATCTTTGATTTCTTAACAGAGTTGTAATGTACAGGTTCCCACATTTAGGGGCTCAGAAAGATAAAGGTCTTGAAAATATCACCATAATCACAATGACTTACAAGAATTGTACATTTTCCAGATTTATTCCACACCTGATGAGGTACTGTTGAAGAGTTTTGACTTTATGACTGCTGATACTTTGCTAGTGGCACAACAAGATGGTTGTATTGCCATGGTAGACACAAGGACATCTAGGTAAATAGAGATATAATTAATCATACGGAAAGTATGTCATGACATTTCTACACTATTATATTTCTTCATGCACTTGTGCCTCCTTTCCTGTTTAAAAAAAACCCAATATTATAACTAAAAAATCTGTGACCAAAATTTGTTCATTTCTTTATTTTCAGTCCACTTGGTTTTTGATAGACTGAAATGGAAAACAAACCAAAAAATTTAACTCAATAGAAATCTTTCAAAAGTTGTAAACTAGACATTCATTAGATCCTGTTGTATGTACATGTTAAACAATATTATTATTATATATACTCTGATTTTCTTTTTACAAATTGGTGTGTGTGTGTGTGTGTGTTATACTGTACTTCTCTGACTTGAGAAAATTATTGTATTAAAAATTACACAAGATGCAGGACATGTATGAACCAGTCTGTTCTACCGTCAACTTTACAGACAAAGGGAAATAACTAATTCACACTATTTCCTTAATTTGAAATTTTAATTTCAATTTGCAAATTTAAAGCAATCTTTACATTATTTGATGCAGGACATGTATGAACCAGTCTGTTCTACCGTTAACTTTACAGACAAAGGGAAATAACTAATTCACACTATTTCCTTAATTTGAAATTTTAATTTCAATTTGCAAATTTAAAGCAATCTTTACATTATTTTATTTTATTGAAGTGTCATTCATGTTCATTGCACTCCTTTGAGTTTAAAATGTACATTGTAGGTTCTTCCTTGGGTGGAATATATTTGAAAATTATTGGTCACAAGTGTAAAGTAACCATTTCATCTACTGCAAACAAAATAGTAATTTCTTCATTATGAATTATTTTATCATTTTAGAAGTACTGCAGAAAACTTGTACCAATTGCACCAGAAATCTCTACGTTCTGTCAGCGTACATCCTGTACAGGACAATATCTTTTGTACCAGTAGTACAGACGCGTAAGTATACTTGATGATGGCTTAAGATTGCCTGTTTATTTGCAATTATGATTATCAAGCCCTTTGTCAGACAACAAATAATAGAATTTGCATTTAAGGTGGTACCAAACACCTTGACAAAAATTAATTTGGCTCGTTTAATTAAGTAAGATTCCAACTTTATTATTTATCTTTGAAGACTGGTATGATGCATAAAAAAGAAAAAACGCAAAAAGTGTTGTACTTCTGATAAACTGGTTATTTATGAGTATTTTTTATACGACCGCAAAAATTAAAATTTTTTTATACGACCGCAAAAATTAAAAATTTTTTGGTCGTATATTGGTATCACGTCGTCATCGTCAGCATCGTCTGAAGACAGATGGTTTCCGGATAATAACTTTAGTATAAGTAAATAGAAATCAATAAAATTTTAACACAAGGTTTATAACCACAAAAGGAAGGTTGGGATTGATTTTGGGGGTTATGGTCCCAAAGGTTTAGGAATTAGGGGTCAAAAAAGGGGCCCAAATAAGCATTTTTGCAGTTTCCAGACAATAACTTGTGTTTAAGTGTATGAATCTCTCTGAAATTATACCACAAGTTTCCATACAAGAAAGGGATGGTTATGGGGTTATGGCTCAAACCATTTAGCAATTAGGGGCAAAAAGGGGAAAAACAAGGGTTTTATGGTTAAAGGTCAATTTTCTCATTTCAGATTTCAGAAATTAAAAGAAAATTTCTTCAAATATTTTTTTTTTTTTTTGGGGTTAATATTCAACAGCATAGTGTATTGCACAAAAGCAAAAAAAATGGGTAAATTTTTTTTGGGGGGGGGGGGCAATTCGCAACAGCATAGTGTATTGCACAAAAGCAAAAAATTGAATATAAATTCATATCATATAACCAATTTTAAGTTCTTTGACTACACTTATCCTGTGTCAGAAACCTATTGTGTGTCAAACATTTAATTACAATCCAAATTCAGACCTGTATCAAGCGCGAATAATGTGTCCATTTTGGCCACAACTTTTCAGGGTTGGACATCTGCGGTCGTATCCAGCTGCGCTCAGCGAAGCAATTTATTTTAGATTGGTGTCCCATTTAATTCCACCCAATGTCCTTACTTTCCATTTTTTACCTAGAAAACTTTGTAACATTTATTCAGTTTTAATTAAATGAAAAAAAAATGTTCATGTTAACAATGTTACGAACTTTTTTCGCTATTTAGGGACAATGAAATTTTCAAACATTTGGTTTTTGATATCAAATGTTTTCTTTAACCAAACAAATTAAAAGGGACAGATTTATTTTCTCTATAAACATTTAAACTCAAAAGTGTTGTATATTGTTGTTGAATTGCATTTTATTTTTAGCACTGTATGTATTTGGGATATAAGAAAGCTGAAAGAAAAAGGGAAGAGTCAATCTTTAGATGAATTAAGTCATGATAAAACTATAAACAGTGCTTATTTCTCACCAGTGACAGGAAACTACATCCTATCAACATCTCTGGATGACAGAATAAGGTTTGTAAATACTAGCATGATGATACTGTGAAAGTATTATTGATCATCTGGTTAACTATATTATTATTGGTGGGGTTCCTCGGCCTCCCAACAAGAAATTTAGAACCTAACTGAATACATATGTCTTTAATAGTATATATGTTGGTTTAAAACCAAAACAACAAAAACTTGCACAGTACTTCATGCAAATTTCTTTATTAACAACTGATTTCGCAGGTCTGTCTTTGTCACCTGTAACATTGTAAGCTCAGTTTTGCTTGACAACTCGGGGTTTAAGAATTGCAATTCTAGAATGTATGATCAAGTCTGTTAAAGAGTGAACATATTTCTGTTGAGAATGCTACCAAATATTTTAACAGTTGAGATTATTCATTTATTTTGCGTAAAGACACACAAGCAGTTCTAAAGTTGATAAGGTACAGTGTTATGAAAGAATCTTGAAAAAGCAGGAATCATGTGAATTTTATGCTTCTAGATGAAGTTTGGAATCCAAGAAATCGTTGTCGACTAAGTCTAGGATGTAGATTTATCTGGATTAATACATTATTGTTGACTAAGTCTAGGATGATATTTCATGGTGTTAAATTATTATATTGATAATCATTTCACATTCTCCAACGATTTTATGGCATCAACAATTATTCAGTTCTATTTTTGTATATTTCAGAATATTCAACAGTGAAAATCTCTCCATTGTAAAAAAGAACACAACATTGTGTAAGTTTGTTATACTTGGATGTTTTGACTTAGGGCTATCCCATTAAAATGTATGTGGGAGGGTAGGAAGGGAAGTTTAATTATTGAATGTGGGTCATGGGTCTTTTTCAGTATGTGTCTATTACCATTATGCAAAATTATCTAAAAAATGGTTCTTGGTTGTAGGGATATTTTGAAAGTCCCTTCCTAGCCTCGAGCTCCCACATACAATTTATGGAATAGCCCTTAAGACATACAATAACTTTTTACATGCAAAAATACTATAATTAGAATTGATTTAAGAGATTGATACTATTCATGACTTACAAATATTTGTCGCTTTAAGATTTTGTGTGATTTTCTTTAAAAAAAAAAAAAAAAAAAGGACCAATTTTTTCCCGACTTTCAGGTACATAAATACTTTTTATTTATCCCTTTTAAGAATTGTGGATAAATCCCCCATTTGTAATTAAACATTGTAATGGCCACTATATATTAGACATGCCAACTATCTCCATTTTGGGGGATATCCCTCATGAGAGGTGTTGACCTGAATTTTGAAATTCTTTATAATTATAAACTGAACACCTCAAAAAAGGCATTCAAATGAGTTAAAAGGGTATTTAATCACATATATACTCATCCAAACCATAAAGAAGTTGATTAAAAACACTTGTGGACAATATAAGAGCATTATCTCATTTTGCCCTGAAAATCCCCATGGAGATTTTTGAAAAGTTGGCATGCATGTATATATATTTTTAGATAAAGACATTACGTTTAAACCCGCTGCATTTGTTTGCACCTGTCCTAAGTCAGGAACCTGATGATGTTCAGTGGTTGTCGTTTGTTGATGTGGTTCATAAGGTTTTCTCGTTTCTCGTTTTTTATATAGATTAGACCGTTGGTTTTCCTGTTTGAATGGTTTTACACTAGTCATTTTGGGGCCCTTGCTGTTCGATGTGAGCCAAGGCTCCGTGTTGAAGGCCGTACTTTGACCTATAATGGTTTACTTTTACAAATTGTGACTTGGGTGGAGAGTTGTCTCATTTTCACTCAAATCACATCTTCTTATATCTAATTAATACAAATATATAACAATCAAATTAAAATCGTTATATTTGCTGGAATTTCATTTCAAAATTTGATTATGTCACATAGAGAATAATACATGGCAAAATCCGTATCACATGCCGTATCATCCCGAGATACCAATATCAGCCCGAGGGATGATATTGGTCGAGGGTGATACTGCATGTGATGCGGATTTTGCCATGTTTTATACGCTTTATAATATATTTAAACAGAAGAGTATATAGGAACTGCTTACTGATCCAAAGCACCTGGGTTACCTTCAGATTTATTTTTGCCTTGTTTTAAAAGCTTTATCATATATAGGAACTGCTAAATTATTCATCCGAAGCACCTGGGATACCTTACAATTTGCGTCCTGTTTATTTGTGTTTTGTATGGTATTTCATTGAGTTCTTTTTATCCTCCTTTAGTAATGTTGTACTATATAAAACACATTCTGAATAAAACCTGTTAATAAAAAAAATAGTAACAATTAACCAAGAATTTAATAACAAGTTTACTGTAATAAACAAGAGACTACTTTGAGACTGGTGAGTAAAATGTGCCCGTTTGAAATATCAAAAGTTTAACCGTCTTGCTGCCGGTAGTCTTTTATGGTTGCATTTCGGGTGCCAGAAAATATAAAAGCACGACGTCTGTGACGTCACATGCCAAACAATGACGTCAATCTATAAATGATGTCACGCCCTAATGACCGTTTCATTTGGGACCCATTGAAGAAAAATATTTTTCACTATTTAATCTTCGGGATTTTATATGAAAGAGATACAGAAAAGATGAGAAGCTTGCATAAATTAAAATATGGACTTCATGTAAATTTAGGCGGAATCACTACTGTCATAAATGAGAAATCCGAGTAGGGGTGTGATAAAGGGTAGACATGCGATAACAGGGTGTGATAAAGGGTCCGCATCAAAGTTGAGTGACACGGTTTAAACAGCAGGCTATTTATCAAATATTCAAAACTACTGTATTTACTACTAAATATATGATAAATATAACTAAACAGGAGTGTATTAGCTTTAAAATGTATATTATAATGTACATTATTTTGCATTGCAGACATGACAATCATACAGGGAGATGGCTGACAGGTTTTAGAGCTACTTGGCACCCTTCAAGAGAAGACCTGTTTACTGTGGGCAGCATGTCAAGACCAAGACAGGTAAAATGAAAAAAAAGAATCCTTCTCGCTTTCTTGTCAAGCCTGCAATATTTAGTCACCGAATGTTGTCAAAATTTATGTTCAGTCTGTGTTTGAACATTTTTCAATACATTTGTCAAACCTTCTTGAAATTTTATGAACATTGGTCAGAAGCTTTTGTATAATCAAAATACAGTATCAAGAATAACATTTGGAAAAAATAAAATAAATTTCTGTATTTTTCTGATATATGGACAGAGTTTAAGTTTACATTTAACATTAAGATACAGTCTAAGGTTAAAGTTTTGCAGGCATCTATTACTAAGTCAAACCTTCATGGAATTTTATGAAACTTGGACAGAAACTTTTATGATCAAAAGAACCTGATTTGCACAGGACAGATTAAACAAATTTGACTTAAAGGGGCATTAGTTATGATTTAGATGAAAAAATAAGATATTTGACATGAAATTAAATACACCTAGAAAAATAATCGTTATACGAATGCATGTGCTTGTCAGTGTATTTCTATTTCTATTTATTTTATATTGGGTTGTATGAACATCTTCAGTCTTCTCTTTAATCTCAATGGTTTTTGAGAATAGACAAGAAATGCTGATCCATCCATTACTGCGAGTCCATGGATTGAAAATTGTATCTTTAGGCTTTATGTAATTTGGATGTACGTTTTAGTAGGTTATAAAACAAATGTGAAAATTTGAGTCAAATCAGTGAACATGAACTTGACAGCTAATTTCCCTTTAAATAATTTCCAATTTAAATATATAGATTTTGCATTGTAGATTGATGTTTATGGTGTAAATGGCAAAAGATGTTAGCTCTGAAAGACGAAGAATACCTAGGATCTGTATGTTCATTGACTGTGCTTGGACGTAACCAGGATGTTATGGTTGGAGCTAACTCTAGTGGAAAGTTACATGTATTTAAATAACGATGAAGGCATGTCTGGTTACACGGGTCAATTGTTATTCGTTATATACACAAGTTAAATTTGATAAGTTCTACAATCTGTTACGATAAATAGCCCATTTGCATATTACTGAAGTTGATTCTAAAATTATCAGTTATTTTAACAGAAAAAGAAACGGGGTTACCACTTATGCAAACCTAAGGTAGGAAGCAAAGGACATATAGTGTGTCTGACCATTTAAAATATTTGCTTTTGTAAGTGCTTTAAAATTTAAATATGTCCATATCTTATTTCAAAGGCATTTTAGTTTTAAAGAAACACAATGAAACCGTTTTTGAAAATTAAAGATCTTTATGCAATGTATAGTTATCTCCCTTGCCTGTAGCTTCTGCTCTTAAAATTGCATTACTCATTACAGATTTTAGGGAAGGCTTATTTGTTTCTTTAGGACAAGGGCAAATATATAATAGTGCTTTTAGGTCTTTGAAAGAGTTTAGGTTTGTCTAGTTATGAACATTAATCAGGTACACATGTCAACCTACCAGGATTCAGCATGCTCTTAATTTTCCTTATTCAATGACTACTCCATTGTTACTCAATAGTTAAAAACTAGTTAGTACTTTAGGTTGATTACTTTATTCATGCATGCAAGTACATCTTGAAATATCTATTTTTTGACAGATTGAATAATGTAACTTGCATCCTCTGGTAGGAATGCAGTGACAGTTAACCAGTTGAAGTATTTCCCCTGTTAAAAGTATAAGTAGTAGAATCAACTTTGTACTATAGTTATGTGACCAGGTTATTAATTAGTTATTCATTACATTGTTATTCCATATACCTTTGTGTTCAAGAAGATGTATTTTCTTAAATGAATATTTCATTTAAAAAGTGGACATTTGGCTAATATTGATGTTTTCATGTAACTTGGTTTTGAAAATAGAGTATTGTTATCATTTCATATTTTCAAACATTGTTCCAATTGTTTTTGGTTATCAAACAAAACAGGTGTAATATTAACCATTTTAAAATATTAGAAATCAAAATATTGTATGGTTACAATTTTTTATGACTTACCTAGGGGCATTATGTTTTCGGTCTGTACATCTGTTCATCCGTTCCTTCGTTGAACTGTCCATCCATTTCTGTCCTGCTTCAGGTTAAAGTTTTGGTCAAAGTAGTTTTTGATGAAGTCAAAAAGTCCAATCAACTTGAAACTTAGTACACATGTTCCCTATGATATGGTCTTTCTGATTTTTATGCCAAATTAGAGTATTGACCCCAATTTCATGGTCCACTGATCATAGAAAATGATAATGCGAGTGGGGCATCCGTGTACTATGGACACATTCTTGTTGATAATCAAAGCAGTTATATATTCACTGTTATATAATAAAAGAGTTATTACAGTGTAACCTGTATTATCCAACACACTGGGGACCAGAAAAAAATGTAAGATTAAGCAGGGTGTCGGAATACTCAGGTTTTTTTCTGCAAGGATAGGCATATTTTGGGACCATGAAAATGTGTCGGTTAAAGCAGGATGTTGGAATACTCAGGTGTCGGATTAGACAGGTTACTCTGTACATGTATGGTATGAGTAGGATTTTATTTATGTAACATGATCATGTGTGATAAAACATTAAAGCCAGTTATATTGTCTATGTATAAATAAACATCATTGTCTGTTCAATTTTATATGTAAATGTTAGTGTATATAAAGTGTTCATATTAAAACAGAATAGATTATTCTGTTGAAATGGTGCTATTTTCATTTTTATTATGTTTTACAGCAGTTTTAATCACTTTGATTTTTTTCTTTTGATTTATAACAAGAGCCTTTGGTCATGAAATTTTACTCACTGCTCAGAGAACAAAATATTTGCTCCAAACACCAAATCCATTACTTGTATTGGTTGAAATTCTGAGTACAATAATCATACCCTAAATGTTAATATGACCGCAAGGCCAGAACATATCAAGTCTGTTTTTAGTATAATATACAAACTATTGATTTACCTGAAGTACACTGCTTTTAGTCTGTAAGGGTTGACATAGTCATGTTGTTACATCAACTCTTGTAAAAAAAAATCTCAACTTTAATAGTCACAATTCAAACAAACTCAGTGCTAATTTTTTATCAAAGGGTGGTTCGAACAAACCCCCTGGAACACCCTTGGTTTCTTTGCATTTTGGCAGATAGGGAAATTTTCATAATCATTACATGCATAATGTTTCTCTGTAATATATAGTTTGTATAGTTTAAGTAGTTATAATCTCGCACCAAATTGTGTTCAGAAAATATATTCAATCACAAAATAAACATTGAAGTCTCTAGATTTGAAATCACTTTTGTGAGTCTTACTTCATACCACTTGTGGGTTTTTTTTTTGCGTGTTAAAGTGTTTTATCTTTTTAAGCAATATATATTGCTAAAAAATCAGGCAAAGAAATTATTCATCTGCTTCTTTAAACTCTCACAAGCATATAATATTTATAAAAACCCTATTTGACAGACTTGATTGAATTATATTGTATTGTACATGTGTATACATTTTTCATTTTAAGAATTTTTATTTTCTCAGGAAAATTTTATATGTGAATATTTTTAATTTGTTTTATGTGTATATTGCTTATGAAAGAGAGCCAAGATACAAAAGATAATTATTCAGTACTGAGATGTAAATCCATTGAAGTTATTAAATGGTATAAGGAAATACTATCAATGCCAATTTGTGTTTTATACAATAAGCATTACATAGGACATCTTGATTTTAAAGAAAAATTAATTTCACTACGGTAATCAATTTGAAAGAATCTTTCTGTATTGAGAGACTATTTGAAGTTAAAAATATGTTTGATAAGATATTTCCAACTAATTGTTCAAAGATGATTGTAACAAAAAATTAGATTTCAAATTGTGACTTGTGATGTGAAATTACTTTTACTGTCAGTCAGGGGTACTACTTAAACAAGTGATTTCAGAATCACTTCTTTGAGTGATTTTGACTGTGAAATATTAAAAAATTTCACAAAAATAGACACAGACTTTTTAAAATCACTGAAACAAGTAATTTAAGAAGTTAAAATGTAATCACTTCAATAAGTGTTTATAACATTTTCTTGATATTTTTCTCACAAGCTTGATTTTTTTATTGGTAAAAAGACAAGAATTCCATTGAAAAAACAACTATGTACATGCAGAAATTGTCTTTTGCTTGATAAGCCTGTCAGTTTTTACAGTTTATTTAAAATATGCAAAAACTGGAATAATTTGTAGATCAGGACATAACCTTGAAGTAGATCATTCTAACTCTAAAGAAAACCAATCAGGTTACCTAATATTGTTGACCTTTGTCTGATAGTAAGAGTAGTGATTACAGAAAAATTCCCAAGGGTACTTTTAAAAGCTTTAGCGCACTAACTTACTGCCCAAGCGCATGGTGAAATTAATATATAAAGAAAAAGGGATAATTGATCTATGTAGGAAAATTATAGAAAAGTTTGTGAAAATATGGAAAATCAATGAAATTAGCATTTGAAGATCAAAGGAAACACCAAAATCACTTAAATAGATGATAACTGAATTTATCAAATCACTGAAATAGGTGATAATGAAATCACTTAAGTAGTACCCCTGACTGACTGTGGGTGGAATAAACACTGCATTTAAAAACACAATTGAAAGATCTTTGTATTAGTAAAATTTGTGTAACTAAACTATACTGCAATAAGTTTTAGAGGGTGTATATGGAAATCAATAGTAAAGTATAGTATAGAAACTTGTTTAAACTTACCACAAGGATAAGATCGACCACACTAAGTGTTGTAGAACTGAATACAAACCAAATTTCAATGGTATTTTAAGTTTTAGTGTAGATCTGAGCAATGTTTATGTTGATAATAAGTAGTGATAGTATGATGTATTTACAGTTATAAGAAAAAAACCATTCCAACATCATACTGACTTCATTATTATTTCTTTGCACATGATATACCAAAACTTGCTTTTCCTTTCAAAATTAGCTTGATAGATGCATACTGCTTCAGTGAAAGGTCATCATAGTAAAGTTAAATCATTCTCCTTGAGATTTTAAAGAACAGCATCATGATTTGGATGAAGGTTACAAAAAATTAGTCTCATGTGACTAGTTATTTCAGAAGAGTATATGCATTTTAAATTACTCCTGAATATGCATGAAATATGTATTTGCCACACGAATTTAAGAAACAAAAATCAATAAATCAAAATCGAAATGATATAAAGGATTGGCTATAAATGAAATTGTAGTAAAATTGATTACTGGAAAATATATTTTTCACATTCTTCAATTGTACTGAAAAAATTTCAGAAGGGTCATTCAAATATAGGAATTTTATTATACTCCCTAATAAATCTGGAATATGTTTAAAATCTTTGTCAGTTTTTTCTGTTCCACTTAGTGTCTAAGGCATAACTATTGTACCAAATAACTTAGGTTGACAAAATTTGGTAAGCACTGTGACCTTGACTGACCTTTGCCCTGCTGAAAGTAAACCCATGTCTGATTTGTGTCTTGGGCATAAATGTAGTAATAAATAACTAGGGCTGACCAAACTTGTATGTGGATGCATCATGGAAAGGAGTTCAACTTGATGTTCAGACATATCTTAATGGTACCATAAAACTTTTGTTGATCAAACTGGGTATGCAGATGCATTATGGGAAGATGATGTGCCACATCACAAGATGGTCATTATATATTGTTACCTTGACTTTAAACTTTGACCTGGATCTGCGCTACCTTATCTGTGACAATGATGTCAAGCAGCTGCCATGCAACATCTGCAATGCATAAGTACCACTATGGGAACAGCTCTAGTTATTTTTAGTGTTTTGGATGATCTAACTAACGAAGTCCAAAGTGTAAATATCATTTTATTTCATTAAACACATGGAATTTGTAAATGTTTAAATCGAAAACCTTTGAAATTATCTTGAAGTGCATATCCCAAAAAAGACTTGAGAATATCTGAACAATTGGTCAGCATACAAAGAATTTCTTGCCTGTGAAATTTATTAAGTGGAAAATACATGAGAAAGTTGTGTTTATATTGGTACTCAATGAGGACAGGCTATTGTGAAACTGTAGTTGAACAACTTGGTACTTAGACCACTCAGAACCAAGACTCCTTCAGGAATTTAGCATGCTACTGGAATCTGAGATAATAGATAAATACTGGAAATTTTAGTTCTGTTTGATTATGACTGATGAAAGAAATCTGATTTTACTAGACCATATTTCTTTAGATTATCAAGTGCCAGTAAATTATTATAGTTTTATACAGGTGAAAGTATTCTTACATACATTCTAGGTAATAATTGTTTTACTGGTGTTATTTGGTAGGAAATTATTTCGTGACTTGATAAAGGAACTTGTCTTGTACTTGCTAATACTTTCACACATGCTCATTTTAAGCATACTACAATGTAAAATGCATTTTCCATTGCTGTTGTGCTTGCACTGTTAAATGTTATACTAAAACCGACCGTGTATTTTTGTCTCGCCGGCGATGAATGTATCATTATGCAAGACAGGGATTACTATCCAGAGGCAGCATAAACTATTTGTATTACAGAAGTTAGAGGACCTAGGTGCTTAGTACCTTGTACGCATATACCTTATGTAACAAGGTCCCGTCTGTCATATGTCCATTGTCCTTACCTTATTTTTATGGTTCAGTGAACAAGGTTAAAGTTACATGAATAAAATTGAGAATGGAAATGGGGAATGTGTCAAAGAGACAACAACCCGACCACAGAACAGACAACAACAGAAGGTCACCAATAGGTCTTCAATGCAGCGAGAAATTCCCGCACCCGGAGGCGTCCTTCAGCTGGCCCCTAAACAAATATATATACTAGTTCAGTGATAATGGACGTCATACTAAACTCCAAATTATACACAAGAAACCAAAAGTAAAAATAATACAAGACTAACAAAGGCCAGAGGCTCCTGACTTGGGACAGGCGCAAAAATGCGTTTCTCAGATACAATAAGCAGTAGGTCAACTGTCTGGTGTATGGAATGATTTTAAGGGTACACCTCAGTCTGTCAGTTTTCATCTGCCCTTGACCTCATTTCATAGTTCATTTGTAAATATTCAGTATCTGTGTGTTTTGTTCTGGTTTTTTTTTTGTTTTTTTTCCCCCCAAGTACTATGAACTAATGGACAATCATATTTGGTGTATGGAATGATTTTAAGGTGTACTTGTCTGTCAGGCAGGTATAATCCGACCTTGGAATCCTGTTCAATGTTAAGTTTTTGTCGTATTTTGTTCAGTTTTTCAATTTCCACAAGCAGTAGATCAACTTTGTTTGGTGTATGGAATAGTACACATGTCTGTCTGACTGTATTTATCTGACAAACTCATTGTAATGAATATTTAAAAATATTAAGGTCATGTGATACTTGTAGTTAAACCTTTATCTTTAAGGCTTTCAATATGAAATCAATGGTCAGTAAAGCAAGCTAGACATGTCAGCGTATGCAGTCCTGTTCTTTTGAATTGTGAGTCATTGTGTATCCTGGTGCCTTTTATTAATATCTCACTATTACGTATGGGTTTTGCTCATTGTTGTTGGTCATACGGTGACATTCAGTTGTATACATCCTTGTCCTTTTGATAAAATTTGTCTTATTGGATATAACGTCTGGTGAGAGTGGTGTTACAGACGTGACTTAGAAAAAAAAAAAATATACATACCACATCTTCTTATTTTATTACATGTGTTTACGTCGAAATAATGCATAGTACTTGATATCAAAAGTATTGATATATTGTTGATAGTGTTTATCCTGAATTTCTCTGGTCCATCACCAACCAAATTTGGAGAATATGAATGTTTCTCTGACCTTTACAGTTAGTAGGAAAAAGGGTTGATTAAAAGAGAGGCAAAAGATAACATGTCAAAGATATATTCAAACACACAAGTCGAAAAAAACCTGACAACGACTTTGCAATAAACCGATAGTACAGAAAAATAAAGACTGAGCAACACGAACCCCAACAAAAAACTAATGGTGATCTCAGGTGTTCCTGAATGGTAAGCAAATCCTGCTCCAAATGTGACACCATCGTGTTGCTCATGTAAGTTCATTCACATTGCACTATTTAAACAAAATTTTACATGTCACTAAAAAAATAAAATGCTTTGCTGAGCGCAGCCTGATACGACCACAGAGGTCGAACCCTGAACAGTTGGGGCAAATTTGGACACAATATTCAAGCTTGATACTGTCTGAATTTGGATTGTGATCAAATTTTTTACATAATATAGGTTTCTGACACAAAATAAGTGTGGTCAAAGATCTTACAAATCTATTGCGCAATACTGTGCAGTTGAATATTTCTTCTTGAATCTTTTAAAAAATTTGAAAGTTGAAAAATTTTGAAAAAAAAAAAAATATGAACCCCTTAAAAAATTGGAAAAAAATCCCCCCCCAAACTTTTTGAATCCCTCTTTGAGCTATTACCCCGAAACTCAACCCCAGCCTTTCCTTTGTAGTATGGACCCTTGTACAATTTTAGATAGATCCATACACTTAAACACAAGTTATTGTCTGGAAACTAGAAAAATGCTTGTTTTGGCCTTTTTGTCCCTAATTCCTGCATGTTTGGGGCAATTAACCCCAAACTCAATCCCAGCCTTCCCTTTGCGATATGGAACCTTGTGGTACAATGTCAGAGAGATCCTTACACTTACACACAAGTTATTGTACGGAAACTACAAACATGCTTGTTTTTGGCCCCTTTTGGGCCCCTAATTCCTAAACGGTTGGGACCATAACCCCCAAAATCAATCCCAACCTTCCTTTTTTGGTATTTAACCTTCTTAAAAAATTTCATATAGATCCATTCACTTAAACTAAAGTTATTGTCCGGAAACCAAATGTGTCTTCGGACGACGACGACGACGACATCATAGCATTATACGAACCCCAAAAATTTTTGCGGTCGTATCATTATACCCATCTGTTCTTATCCTTGGCTTTTTTAACGAAAATGATGACATGACATGATTCGATAGCTCTGTTAGTTTGCTTCCACATTAATTATTATTAACCAGAAAGTTTTTCTTGCGAACTTGTAATAGTTGACTCCCTTTTGGAGAACCAATCTGATTAAAATTCAGATCAACCTCAACTGGCGTGCTCGTACTCGAAGGAAGAAAGCGAAATCAGAGATCTATATATTTATTACATTGTTAGAGAATGTTCAAAGCTTTGAACAGTTCCATTTACCAGTATTCGTAGTACAGGTTGTTACATTTATTTATGTTTGTCCCGGTGCACATGTCCTGGTTCACTTCTCATCAGAAATTCTCAAAACCAAAGCTATGAGAGGCAGGAATGTATACGCGACGAGGAGCCAAACTGTGCTCTAAGGAGTTTGAATCTTAGTCATTTACTAACTTCTAAACAATTCAATGGAACAATTAATAATCATATGTTATAAATCATACCAATGGCGAACATCTGATAACTGGGCTGATAAAAACTTCCAAATACATTCAGTTGTTCTGATTTTTACAGCGGATGACCGTGAGGGCATTCCAGTGTTTTGTTGCCACAGACATTTCTACCCATGTGACATTCTGTTATGTTACCATTGTTAGAGGCCAATTGAGTTAATCCATATAATTAATACATGTTTATTGTAAGACTACATGATATAGAACTGCACATGATATAAAACCCCAGTGTGTTATATATAGATAAAGTCAATGAACTTTAAGCACGTGTAACTGTTCATATTGTCAATCAAGATAAGATAGGCGGAGTTTCTATAAATGTAAATAGATTGATAAGATGATATAGCAATATCATTACAACCCCCCTCTTGAGACAAGCAATTAAATTTGACACAGTTCATTAAGTCACATTGAAAGTCTAGCCAGTTTGTGTTGTATGTTGAATCTAATTAACTACGATAAATATTTACAGACAAGCATGAAATTTAACGATCATACGAAATTACTTTAGAAAATCACATGTTGATCAATAAAGAAAATAGAGAAAATGTTTTCTCCAAAGAATAGAAAACGTATACTAAATTAAATAATTTTGACGGACAAGTTTTAATAAATTGTGATTATCTATTTAAATAATTTCATACAAACGTAAGGTCAGGATAGACTATCCTGCCTTTTCCTACTCGCAAAATCTGAGCAAGGGCATTATTCTGTCCCTTACGGCACTACTCAGATTTCCTTTTGAATTTAACACTCCTCTATTAGTCGAGTAGGTTTTTTGACGGATCTCTCACTTCTCCTAACAAACGATGGTTCTAAAGATTGTTCATCAGTTATATTGTCAAAATCGTTGTGATTGTTTTCATTTGCTTCTTCTAGAGATGTTTGTTCGATTTTGTCTTCTTTTGTTTTCAATAAATGTTTTCTGTTTCGTTTGAAAATTTGTCCTTCTGGTGTTTCAATGACGTATGAGTTCGAGTGTTATTATTTCTTACGACAGTTCCTTGGTCCCATTTTCCTTTAGGATTGTGCTGGAATCGTATAGTGTCATTAGGTTGTAGTTCCGGTAATGGTTTTGAACTTTTATCGTAATATTGTTTTTGATTCATTTTTTGTTGTTTCATTTTCCTTTGCGTGTTCTTCAAATTACCGCATTTTGGTTTCAAACGGTTCTTTATTGTTGGAATAGTTGTCCTAAGTCTTCTATTCATTAAGAGTTGAGCTGGTGAGTCAAGATTTTCCAACGGCGTATTTCTGTATTTTAACATAGCAATATACGGATCTTTTCCGTCCTGTTTAGATTTGCTTAGCATTTTCTTAACGCTTTGAACGAATCTTTCGGCTAGTCCATTGGATTGTTGATAGTGTGGACTAGACACTGTGTGTGTGAATCCCATGATTCTGCAAATTGTCGAAATGCAGCGGATACGTATTGTGATCCTGAATCACTTCGGACTTTTGACGGTATGCCGTGTCTCGCAAAACGGATTTCATGTGTGTTATAACGCATGATGCACGTATGTTCTCTAATTTCGCAATTTCAAAATATCTTGAGTAGTAATCGACAATGATTAGGTAATTGTTATTGTTCCAATAAAAAATATCAGTACCAACTGTCATCCACGGTAGTTCTGGAGTTTCACTTTCTGCCATTGGCTCTTTTGTGTTTGATCTTCTGCTTTCTAAGCACACACTACATTTTGAAATAAAGTCAGTAATCTGTGCATTGATTCCTGGCCAAAATATAGAGTCTCTTGCTAATTTTCGGGTTTTTTCTATTCCCAAATGTCCTTCGTGTAGTTTGTTGAGCATATTCTTTCTCATACTCGCTGGAATAATTATCTTTTCTCCTTTTAGAATAATTCCATTTACGTTGGATAATTCATCCCGGAAATTCCAGTATTCAAAAACCTCCTTGGGAACCTCATTTTTCTCATCTGGCCAGCCGTCTATTATTAGCCTGGTCAATGTTTGTAATGTATCATCCTTTGAAGTTTCTTCCGTTATTTGTTCTAGATTTCTATCAGACATTGATGTATTTCTTATGACCATGTTCACGAAACACTCTATATCATTTTCCACTTCATTAATTGTGTTGATCTTTATCGGCGCTCGCGATAACATGTCTGGAACTATTAAATCTTTCCTGGTATATACTTCAGTGAGAAATCGTATTTTGTAACCTCAATAACATCCTCTGTAGTCGTGGCGGAGCACACCTAGAGATTTTCTCACGATCATCTCTAACGGTTTGTGGTCAGATTCAACATTTATGTGTTTACCATACGTATAATCATTAAATCTTTCCAATCCAAATAGCACACCAAGCAATTCTCTTTCTATGTTGGCATATCTGCTCTCGGCATCTGTCAATGATCTTGATGCATATGCAACAGGTTTATTGTCTTGTATCAACATTGCCCCAAGACCGCATTGGGATGCATCACAACTTACAGTTACTGGTTTTGACACATCGTAGAAACTTAATACTGGATTCTTTGTTATAATGTTTTCAATTTCTCAAATGCTTGTTGCTGTTCATGTGTCCAAATGAATTCGTGTTCTTCTTTCAATAGCTTTCTGATAGGCTCTGTAACTGCTGACATGTTCGGAACAAACTTTGCTAAGTAATTAATGGTCCCTAGTAGTCGTTGTACCCTTTTTGTCTGTTGGAGCCGGCATTTCTTTGATAGCCCGTATTTTTCCTGATCGGGTCTTACTCCATCTGCGCTTAGAGTGTGTCCTATGTACGTCACCTCTTTGACTCGAAACTTGCATTTTCGGCATTTAACGTAAGTCCAACCTCTTGACATCTGTTAAGAACTGAGCGAAGTCTATCATCGTGTTCCTTTCGCGTTGTTCCCCACACTAGAATGTCGTCGATATCAGTTTCAACTCCTTTTAAGTTTTCAAACAATTGTGACACTCGTTTTGAAAGACTTCTTGTGCCGATTTAATTCAAAAGGCATTCGCAAGAAGCAGTACCTCCCGAATGGAGAGTTAAACGTAGTAAGGAGTTGGCTCTCTTTATCCATGCGTAACTGCCAATATCCATTATTACAATCTAGTTTACTCATATACTTAGCACCTGTCAGTCGTGTGGTTATGTCCTCTATTGTTGGTAGCGCAAAATGTTCTCTTTTTATCGCTTTATTCAAATTTCTTGGATCTAAACAAATCCTCAACTTTCCTGTTTTCGGCTTTTCTACAACAACCAACGAATTCACCCAGTCTGTCGGTTCATCGACCTTTCGGATTACTTCTTTGTCTTCCATTTCTTTTAATGTACCTTTAAGCTTTTCTCGAAGCGGGCTGGTATCTTTCTCGGCGGGTTTATTACAGGATTGACGCTTGAGTCTATTTTAATATGGTACGGTTTTTCTAGACATCCTAAGCCTGTAAAGACTTTCGGAAACGATTTGACAGGATCGTCAACGTCTGTTTGTACCGTCATGATAACATGAATTAGACCTAACTCATGTGATGCCTTGAATCCTAATAGCGGAGATTGATTTGTGTCCGTCACAAAGAATTCACAGTTTTTGTCTTTTAAATGCAACGAACATTTTCCTACAACTTTGAGTTTATCTCCTGAATAGCTAGTAAGAGAAGTGGAAGTTTTGCTTAATTTGACGTTTGACAATTTCTTGTAAATTGAAAGCGGTAAGATGTTGACTTGAGCACCAGTATCGATTTTAAATTGTACTGTCTTACCTTGCAATTTAAATGATGAAAAGCAAGCATTTTCTTTGATTTCCGTTTTTCTGTTTACTGCTCCTACGAAGTAATTTTCTCCGTCCGATTCGCATGAAGAATATTCATCTAATCCGTGAACACTTTTCGAAAACTTTGATTTACAAAACTTCTGATAGTGATTCGGCTTTTTGCATTTATGGCACTTTTTACCGTATGCGGGACAGTTTCTTCTCTCGTGAGTTGTTCCGCACTTTCCACAACTGAAACTCGAATTCGACTCTCGCTTCTCATGATCTCGTCTGCTCGGACCTTTCTTTGCGTAGCCTTCATTGCGGTTGGTTCTTTGATTTTGAGTTTTCCTCCTCAAAACGTGTACTTGTTCTTCCTCGTTTAACGTTTTCATCTGTATTCTAGATTCTTCGTCGGCGCGACAAATACCAACAGCTTTGTCCAGTGTCAACCCATCCTCTCGAAGTAAACGTTCTTTTACTCTGGAAGAGTTCGTGCCACAAACTATTCTATCACGAATGAGTCCATCCTTTAAGTGTTCAAATTCGCAGTTCTTGGCAATTAACTTCAGGTCTGTTAAATACTGATCAATACTTTCACTCGGATTTTGAACGCGTGTGTTGAAACGATGTCTGATTACTGTAACATTTTTCTTCGGGATGCAATAGTCCTCGAATTTTTTCAGCAGTACTTCAAGTTTATCAGCTTCATTTTCACCAAAATTGAATGTATTGTAAATTTCTCGGCCTTCTAATCCAATGACATATAAGACAGCTCTGCACTGTTCCTTTTCTGTTTTTTCACCCATAGCTACTTCTAGGTATAAGTTCATTGTTTGTTTCCACCTTTTCCATTTCTCGGATAGGTTGTCTTCATGGGAAAAATCCATTTCTGGCGGTTGCTTAAAATGACCATCCATTCTTTCTTTTATCTTTTCCCCACCAAACAATAACGATAGCATTAATATTTGCTATTAACTATTTTAAAGTCGTTTTTTACATCTGACACCATGTTATGTTACCATTGTTAGAGGCCAATTGAGTTAATCCATATAATTAATACATGTTTATTGTAAGACTACATGATATAGAACTGCACATGATATAAAACCCCAGTGTGTTATATATAGATGAAGTCAATGAACTTTAAGCACGTGTAACTGTTCATATTGTCAATCAAGATAAGATAGGCGGAGTTTCTGTAAATGTAAATAGATTGATAAGATGATATAGCAATATCATTACACATTCGTTTTGACTGATAACCGTATAATTACACGGATATTATCGTGTGCAAAATAACATTCCTTATCGCTTGGTATATATTAATTTTATCAATAAATATTCATGAAAATAATTTTTAAGAACATAGATAAATGATATGAAAACGTTTTGTCATGAGAAATTTATATACCAATAACAAATAAAAAAATGCCGAAAATGTGTGTTAAGGTGGCAAAGGGCGTCTTAATTAAAATTGATAGAATTTTTTAATAATTTGTCAAAATGAAGTATTTATCATGCTTTTTTCAAAAATATAATAAAAAGTATAGGTCACCGGACTTTTTTTCATGCTACAGGTAGTGCAAAATTGTCAGATTTTGTATAGATAATGCATGGAAAATCAAATTTTGTGTGATAAAAGAAAACTACCTGATAGAATTTTAAGATATAATGTGAGAAGATAGCTCTTATAACATGCTTTCAGATAAGAAAAAGAAAAAATGGGGTCACCGAACTTGTTTTCTTGCTACAGATTAAAATAGGTAAATTCACAACACTTTCTATTATAAAAATGACTTTATCGGAGTTATATCCCCTTATTTGGCAAAGTTAAAAAAAAATAATCAAACACAAATAAGGTGTTTTTGAGAAATAACAGCAATAATTATGATAAAACATACAATTTTCTATAATTATATCAAAAGTCTTACACATAAATTGCATACTACTCTCAAAATTTGCACATTTAATCAAAGATCTAGACCAACGTTATCTGCTACTTCAGAATCCAAGATGGAGGAAGACACCCGAGCCACCTTAACGCATGCGGAAGAATTATATTTCAAGAACGTTTTGTAACAAAAGCAGGATAATATGAATGCGTACTCAAATCCACTCTATAGAAAAACGAATTATTACAGAAGAGTGTCCATCATGCACTTGCACTGCACTATTATTAGAAAAGTAGAATAGAATGATATACAAATGGATGAAAATTTTATATAACCGTTATACAAATATAAATATAATATATAACAACAAACCAGAGTATACTGATAACAAAAAATATCGGTCGTCCCACTGTCTATATCACTCTGCTTATATCTTAATAAAATTGCATATCATGACTCTGTGACGTCAAATACGTTGACCCGGCCTTATTAACTTTGACCCGGACTTATCAACGACGTTATAATGTCTGAACTGACGTTAATAACTTTGATTGTTTCACAATATTGAAACATATTCCCGCAGATGAGGACACAATCAGAGTATTATACAATTACCAGTCAAGCCGTAAAACACTTAAAAGGAGAAAATACCAGTTACTGTTTGTGCGAAAGTATATTCTACCTAGGTGTGCAGGCGAAAAAGATGATACCGAATAGTAATATTAAATTGTTTTTTAAAAGTACAAACAACTGTATTAAAAATAAAGATCCGATTCATTTTCTAACATATAAAGCATTTGGCTTTTAAGAAGCCACCCATCATTTATTAATGTATCCATCACTTGTTTCTTATCACTTTCTGAGCCTTCCATCTTAGCAAGAACTTGTCTTATTGCTGTAGAACTAACATTGTCAAGTTCGTCTGGTATAAGGAAAAACTGTTTATGTTTTATATTGCCCGAATCTTTATCTTGTTCATATTTCTCCAGAATTCTGGCTGTTTCTCCCTTTCTCCCTATACACACAGTTATATGTTTGAATTCCTTGTGCCATTTAGCATGTCCAGATTTATTCATTGCTCTATCTGCTCCGACTATAACAGCCACATAGAGATCTACTGATTTGCCAAATTCTTTCAACATTTCCAGTCTAGTTTTTTCACCACATTCCGCAGCGGAACCAACTGGTCGGTGATATGGCGCTAACCAATCTCTTTGTTCGCAGCAAGCTAGCTCGCAAAGTTTTATCCTGTGTTCTGCTTTCATGCATTTGGCTCCTGTTTTCCTTGTTTTTGTTTGTACATATCCATCCGGCGCTACGGCTAGTCTTCCAGCCACAACTTGGTAGTTGGTATTTGATTCAAGCCACTGTTTCCCCAATACCATGGCCATAACATGTCTACTGTGCGGAGGATTGAAGGCTCCACCTAAACACAAAATAACTTTCGTCTTCGTCTCCGCTGTGGCCATTAATCTCTCGCTCTGAAAATACAAGTACTTAAACGTGATCAAATAGGACATTGCAAAGTAGTGTTTAATTTACGTTTTTTGATTGAGTTAAGCCTTCCAATTGATATTTTATCGTGTGTTTTTCTATGTTGTGATGTTATACTATTGTTTCATAAAAAGGGAGAAGGTTTGGTACCATCAAACGTTTAATCCCGCTGCAAATGTTTGCACCTGTCCTAAGTCAGGAATCTGATGTACAGTAGTTGTCGTTTGTTTATGTAATTTATACGTGTTTCTCGTTTCTCGTTTTTTATATAGACTAGACCGTTGGTTTTCCCGTTTGAATGGTTTTACACTAGTAATTTTGGGGCCCTTTATAGCTTGTTGTTCGGTGTGAGCCAAGGCTCCGTTTTGAAGGCCGTACATTGACCTATAATGGTTTACTTTTATAAATTGTTATTTGGATGGAGAGTTGTCTCATTGGCACTCACACCACATCTTCCTATATCTATTAAGAATAGAAGTCAATTAATAGGTTGATTTTCATATTTTTTAATTGTTCTGTGTACCATTTATAGTTTTATGTTGTACAAAAAGTTTACCCCACGGGTTGACTAGGGTCATCACTAGATTTCTCTGGCTCGGCAGAAAAACCTTTTGTAAAAAAATGGCGTGTGTAAGGCTATGATGGATGTAATAAATACACAGCAACGTCCGGTCAGCAGAGGGGACTTTAATCCAATTTTGTAAGAGTTTTGACACGATCTCTTCTCGTTACAAGGCCTGACAACAACTATCTGTGGGATTCGTAGGGGCCGTGCAGCAAATCCAAACTTAAATCCTTATCTAAAATACTGTCTTTTTACTCTACATCTAGGGAAAATCAAATGTTCCGCCCATCGTACCTTGTAGGAACTTCATATTGTATTAACTCTTCAATATCTATGAAATATTTGCCACAGGACGTTGACAAATCAATTCAAAATTTGCGGTCCCGCTGAGATCAAAATACAGTATGAGTGATGAGAAATGTATTTCCAAAACATTAAAGATATATACTTCATCCTTAACAGTTAGTAGAAGTTTTAAAACAAAAAAATGTATGAGTGTACACATTGTCAGTTGTTTGAAGTTAGGGAACGACCATTAAGCTAATTCAAAAGGGGGTATGTTTTTTTCCTAAAAATATTTTGTTCCCCAATTTGATAAAAAAAGAAATATTGTGGTCAAGCAGATGACGAAAAAAAATATTCTGAACAAACAAAAACAAAAAAAAACAAAAAAAAATGGCCAAACAAAAAAGTATGTGTGTTTACTGTACCCCTACCTACCCTAATTTTTATCCCCTACCCTAAAGTTTTTTGATCATTTTTGCTTAAGCACTGTTAAAGTCACAATGTTGCTCTCATAGACCCAATGCAAAAAAAAGATATTAAAAATAAAAAATCCCTGCCTACCTACCCTACTTTTTCCAGCATGTAACAGTAAACACACATTCTTTTTTGTTTGGCCCAATAAAACAAAAAACAAGCAAGAATAACTATTACCCAGAATACACTGTCCATACTATATATGTATAACTGGACAATAGTATAAACATTAGCAGATGGACTACTTGCTTATAGACGTTAAGCAACCAACAATCATCATCATTCCCAACTCGTTTGTAAACATGCACTATTTTACCATGTTTATAGAAATAGCAGTTTATATACATACCAACATATGTAAGTAACAAAATATAATAAATAGTAAAATAAGAGATTTGTATCAAAGATGATAAAGTATACGCCTGCGCTAGTGGCCTTTTTTTTTGCCTAAAAATTAAAGTATCACTGATTACTATATCCATGATATCAGGTTATTTATGAATATATATCATTAAAACTTGATATTCACGGAGATCTATATTTGCGTTGTGTGGTATTTAAATGGTCAAACATAATAAATATTCAGCATGTTCAGTACAAACAATGAAAAAATAGATACAAATCCTGAATCAAAGCTCCGTATAATTCAGACTAGATTATGATTTTGTAACACACAATCATTGTCGACTCGAGGTTGCCTCGTCCTGGGAGTATACATCATTTTGAATATGCTATGCAGACATAGTCATGATAGTTAAGCCAATCCTTGTTAAAAGATTTACTTCAAGATATTATGTTACATAACATGTACTTACTGTTTGAAACTGATTGTGCTTTATGGATTATAGACCATAATCATGCCAGTGATAAATGTCAATATTTACAGGTAGTCAATTTCACAATTGCTAGCAATCATGTGTAGTATTTATATATATAAGACGTACGGGAAATCCATTCTATTTTTAGTGCGAGTATACAACTATAATTGATTAATCATGTGTACACATTTATAAACCAACACAGCTAGTTAATTTTTTTGCAATTTTGCCCCTGAAATTACTAGTATCTGAGCAACAAAATGAGGACTAAGGAGATTATCATAAACAGTAGATGACCTGATTTGTGGGTGTCCAATAAATATAATATAAAACAATATATTATCACTTTTCACAGCTCTCTGAATAATTTACCTGTAGATTAGCGTCACGAGAATCATTTATATCCTGAATTGTGTACATACCATTTTCAATCAGTGGTGAAACATGACGTACTTTAAAACATGTAAAAATAGACCTCGGGTTTCCTGAAAATCTTTATAAAGCATCCTGGATATGTATTATGTAGCAAATATACTCTCACTGAAATTGTAAAGCAAATTCAAACACAAGAAAATATGGGCTCGAAATAGCTTAAATGTATCATGTGTTTTTCTCATTTATTAGCAACATGCTTATTCATGTAAATTAATTTGCTAGTAAATAATATGATATCAGGGCATTAATGTTGAAAAGTAGGCAAGCATGAGGGTCTGCATGGATGACGGTTTACAGAATGAGGATAATGGGTGAAAAATACCAAGATTGGAGAAAATAGACCAAAAAGGTCAAGGATAGAGAATATTAGGTTGCTAAAATATAAAGAATTGAGTAGATAAAGAATAGAGAAAAAAAGCCTAAAAAATTAAAGAATACAGAAATGATCGAGGACCTGCAAGGTAGGGCTACTTTTACATGTTCTAAATCTTATGGTCATTTACCGGGACAAGATATGTGCTTTATTTATTTATTTCTTTGCTATATCGATCCTTATTCTATCTGTACTGATGAAAATGAGTAGCAATAGCACAACGCTACCAACAAAGCTTCCTACGCGATCACTGTATCGTATTTTGACATACGATAGTGTTCTACCATATACGAGTATGCTAGTTATAGGGGTAAATTCAGTAAAAAAATATCCATTGACTCTTATGCAAACCTATGTCTTGAATTAAATGTTTAACTGGTTTACTTTTAGAAATCAAAAGCTTTTGTATATCATTCATTAAAGTACAAATGTAGCCCCATCTTTTGCAATAGAAAACATAAGGCTCATGCGGCATTTTTGGGCCATTCACATGGCCTTGTTAACAAACACTGTATATTCGCACTAAATTCCTATACTGACCTCCATTACTTTTCAACCCTGTAGTAAAAAAATTAAGTGCATTCAGCATTCATTTAAAAAAAAAGATTAACCCTAGTTTTGATCCATCTATCAAAAAATATTTTATTACAAACATTATCTACCGGGTCAAAATTAAACGACTTAAAAGCGAAACGAATGAAACCTGCAAATCAAAGATGGAGATTGCGGCAGTTGTTAGTACGACAGGTTTTCTAATATGTGACGAAGAGGACGCTTAAAAATAACGGGTGTGTTTGGATATAGTCCGCATGCCTTCTATGGGTACCTATGTTTCCAGATTTTGAGAAATACATCTGACCACGGATCAATGACCATTTTTACCTGGAGCTCACCAAGAGGTTTTGTTCATTTACTAGCCATAGGTTGCAAATCCTACCCACACGTAAGAGCATGGTTAGATGAAAACATTACGTCAGAAACATGAAAAACGAGGAGGTTGGACTACATGAAGAAATCGCTCTCATAAAATTTCCCGTAAACAACAGGAACATTAAGACTTTAATTGCAATATTTGTTTGATAGTAAGTGTGATAAAAATAATGAACTTTAAATAGTTGTAGGAACTGTTTTAAGTTATAATACACGTATATGGCATCCTTAATTCCTTAGTCTGTTTGTATTTGAAATATTTTTCAGTTAATGAATTTTATCATTGATATTTTAAAGCAATCGAATGGTAATTATATAATAAACAACATTGTCTGCATGTAGTTCGGTAATTGGTAAATTGATAAATTTGTAATTCAGTGCAGTGTCAAATATAAACATCGGCAATAACGCAGTTGGATTTGAAAATCAACGAACATCTACCCATTGGCAGTCTTACTCATTAAATCCATCTATATATTAATTTCGATAAAAGTTTTAAGTTTTCGGGACTTAAAATCAAGAGGCTCCGGGCACTATTTGTGCATTTAATGTTAAAATAGTGTTGATTCGTTAAACACTATTTTTATTACACCAGTTTAGACGACCAGCAGGCTTCAGTTTTATTTACGAAAAGGAGTGAGTGCCTTTGTTAACGTCTTTACGTACTGCAAAATTTAAAAAAAATATATAAAAAGGACCATAAGAGTTACGGTTCCGCAGCTACACATGAAAAAAACCTATCAACTAGAAAAAGTTTAGCTGAAGGTATCCCTTCGCCAATGGATGCTACATGTGCTGAAATCGGCAAACCTGACAGGGATGTAAGGGAGAAAGATACCTCATCATATCAGTAATCTGGAAGTAGTTAGATTTGGATTACAAAACAAAATTAACCGAACCAAAGGCTTCAGCGGCGTTTACAAATATGTTAATGACCTTTACACCAAATGCCAGGAACAATAAATCCCAGAGACCATGGAGGACGTGCCTTGCATTCAGGGCCCACACATTCCCGTGGTCCTAGCACTATTATATATAAACATGTCTTGCATGCTCACTACCAACAAGAAATCTAGACAAGTACTATTTTATTCGCCAAGGAGAGCTTGTTACAAGTAACAAATGTTGAAGCGTATTTTCTAGGTGTCGTTTTTTTCACACGAAAATCAATATTCCTATTTTGTAGAGGATGTTAATGGAATAATCAAATGAGTTGATATTTTATCGAAATAGGTCCTTAATGCGCAAAATAGTGTTTCATGATTACACTAGACAGTATTATAGTATACAACACACGCCATTCTTTTTTGTCAAAGACCCGTTTAAATAATAGGGAATTATCAAAGTGCATTCACGGTTACAAAACAAGGCAGCTATATTTGTACCGTTGGGATGCTGTCTCATCTTGTACTTTAACCTCTTTATATTCATACAACCGAAGAGTTCCCCGGGGTACAGAAATTTTTTAATTTAATAAAACCTTGCTTAAGAGGGCCACGCTCTGTTTACGTTAAGAACCCATGCAACAACTCTTTGAGGGGTCTTTAGATGACCTGTTTGCAAGGCAAAACTGTTGTCCCTATCCAATATACCCTCATTTTCCAGTGTCAGTCCGATCTTTCATCCCGGACGGCCATTATTACAGGACCTACTTATGGTTTATATTGTTAATTAGTTCTCGTCTCGAACATGCATGACCTATTTGCCAATGAATGTTAACCAACCAACACTAAATCAATCAGCACCAGGTAATAGACTACTTCGAGTTCGTTGCATATCCGTCAATAACTTTGGATTTAGTGAACATCATTCGTGCGTTTAGAGACATAGTCACTTCCCTCCCATTTTGAGCGGTTAAAAAAATATGATGCTATGTATATTGCACAAATTCCTATAATTGATAATCAGCACAGCTGTCATTAGGGATTTGTGATTAATTACCTACGGAACAAACATTATTTCTAGTTTATCCTGAATAATGACGCTCACGAAGACGCTTGATGAACTTTAACAGTGCAGGGATACAGGCGGACCCCTCTATCTGGTAAATGACGTCATAAAGGCGCGCATAATTGACGAACTTTTCCGGTGAAGGACATAACTCGAAAGTGGTCTATTGCTCTTTAGTCTTTTCCCAAATGTTGATTACAAGCTGTATGTAAGGATCAGAACAAACGAACAATTAATATAAAAGTTAAGTCCGTAAGGTAGTCTAAGAGAATAAAGGCGGGAAATTTGGACTTCAACTTGAAAAAGGAAATAATGAATAGTGGCCAACAGTTTGATTTGCGACAGGTTACAACGGATCATACCGAGAGTTGTTTAACGTGCAGATTGCGTGGTACTCTCCCTTTACGAGGCATCGGATTTAACGTCTTAATTTCGACTAGACGTGGCTGTGTATTTATACATCCCACAGAGTCAAATGGACAATCCACTGTTGCAAAGGTGCTTTGCTGCCTCAACTGGAGAAGTATAAAGATGACCAGTATTTCAATACCCCTGTCAATCATTGGTGATTATATATATTTTCTACAACCCTTGACTTAATGATTAATTTTGATAAAAACACACTTATAGTTTGTCTAAGAATATCGACTAAATTTGCTAACATGGACTACAAATCTACATCTGTTAAGTCGCTTATGTATAAACATATATTTGATAATATATTAACAAGGAGTATAGAAAGTGATTAGATTTTAGGATAATTTGGATTGAAACGGCTAAAAATTAAATATTAAAGAAACCACTAGAGAGAATAATAATGCTGATTCCCTCATAAGTACAGCCCCTCCTCCAGAAGGATGACTGGGGAATAGAAATTTGGTCACTTGTATCTTCTTCCGATAGGCAGCAAAACCCTAGCCAAAGTGCCTTGTGTAAGTGTAAACAGAGTGCCACGCTCTCTGCATTTGTATATCCCTAGCGACAACTCTTTAAGGGTCCGTAGGTGGCCTGTTGCAAGGCAGAATCTTTGTACCTATCAAATATACAATTGTACCATAATTTTTCAGTGGTAGTCCAAGTTTTCCTGACCTTCATCTTGGACGGCCTCATTTACACAACCTATTGTATTTATTGTTAAGTTGTTCTCGTTCTGAACTTGCATGCAATATTTGTCACTGGACGTAAAGCAACAGACAATCACCAATCATTAGTACAAAAATAAGTTCAACCGTGGGGCCACATATTTACAGACAGGTGGGTTGCATATCTTGGTCTAAATAAATTAGTTTTACAAATTCCATTGAAGGTATACGATTTAAAATAACAGCATTTTCTAACTTGCCATCTGTATTTAAATCAAATACGGAATAGCCTGCCTCTCAATCAAGCTTTGAACGCTTTAGATCCCCGACACAGGTAAAAGAAGTCCCCGTTTTGGTATTTCTAATTATTGAACTCATCCAAAGTTTTAATGAGTGGAGACCTTCACTCAAATTTTATCGGATCTGACATATGACGAAGGACTTATTACCGCAATTAGAATTGATAACGGATAATTGTGCTAGTCTCTCCCGAGCCTCCTAGATTAAAGGCCCCCATTTCCACGTGTCCGTTTCAGATGGTCGTCCTGAACATGCATGACATATTTGCCACTGGACGTTAAGCAACCAACAATCAAGCAGATTTTATGATTATCAAACAAATTCAGTTTCGATGAGCAGACACCTACATACATACCAAGAAAAAGTCTGCTCTTAAAAATAAAGCGATATCCTCGAGATAATACCAATGCGGGATATTTCTACCAGGACCCCTCCACATGCTCCATAAAAAATCTCCCTTGTTCGATATTACTTTAAACTCAATCAGTGGAATTTCAAATGCTAAATCAAAGGTACAAGAAAAACACTTCACTATAAGTACAAGCTAAACAACAATTAACAACACAAATTCATAGAAATTTCATAGTTACTAAATAGAGGTAAAATTATCATCTGAAGCTACATTTAAAAATCGATGGCCGACTTCAGGGTATATTTCAAGTAAATTGAAGTATGAACGCTCTCAGCCCGTTAAAAACCCCGAGGAGTCTGAAGATGACCTGTTGAGAGGCTAAATTTCATAATTTATTCAATGTAAAAAGTACACTAAGATAAGATCTTTTGCAATGACTAGAGCACTGAATATAATGTTATGTTTCCACTGTTTATCACATGATCATTATAAAAGCTTTAATTTTTAATTCATAAAGGTATTTCTTTACAAAATACATGGCTGAACACTTCTATTTATTTCTTAAATATTTTATGGTTCTTATCTACTGTCTTACTACACTCTATTTTAAGGACGACTCAGCTTTGAGTAATCTCTGTTTAATTTCCCCTCCAAACACATGCACAATCTGGAAGCAGTCTGAATGTGTGGTTTGTAAGAAATGTTTTGGCTGGTGGACACTAAATACTAAACCAACGGTATAAATATGAAAAACTTTACTATTAGAAGTGATAATTAACGCCATTTACGGTCAAGGTTAGCAAAGCGTTGGTTTTTTTTTTTTATTTCGTATGAATTACGAATTAACGAGTTAATTCTTAAAGTGAAAATAAACTCTTTACAAGTATGGCTATACAGGTAATTCGTAAGTGCCTACTCATATTTATCTTGTACATATATGATACAAGCCTTCCGCAGAATCCAACGCCAGAATGAAAAATACTGGTAAGTAAAGATATTACAGGTAAGAAGGGATTTTTTTGTCGGTAACTTGAAAGCATTCAGATAGAAAGGTGAGCCTTATTTGTGTTTGTCATTCGCCAAGCGTCAATGTGGTATCGTAATGAATATGACATATGAAATATGATATGAATACAGGTAAAACATGGAAAAAACATGATTAACAATTATAAACGTAAAGAAATATTGCTTGCGGTGAATTCGCCAACCCCCTCCCCCCTTTTTCAGGACAAAAATAAGTGTTTAATATTCAAAATCTATATGCAAATGATAAAAAATTAAACCACACTATTTTCAGTCGAATGTAAGTAATAAACATGACAAAAGGGAAAAATATTTTAGTTATAAACGTTACAAAATATGAACATTTCAAATCAACAGCATATGCTCATTTCGATTAATAGTTTTACCCAAATATGACCACTGTTGTCTAAGATCTACTGATGGATGTAAGCCATCAATTAGTTTTCCTTTTTTTTTCTATCTTATTTTCCATTTTTTTCTATCTAATTTTTCCATTTCAACATCTCTGGTGTACATATGTATAGATAAAAGGTGTTTGTAAACCACTTTGAACTTTCAATTTAGTGATGAACTGATTTAATCTCATCAATATGGAATTCAACCTTCCCTGCATTTCTGCATATTTTGATTAATACTTTAAATAGGTAGTCTCAAAACTGAAAGACTGCTGATTCCCTTTTCAAAAATGCATAGTACAAACAGAAGCAAAACAACTTAGCAATCTAAATTTCCCATCCAACTTTTGATTTCAGTTATTCTCTCAATTTAAATTTGCAAAGGATGTCCCTGTCGGTCAGACGAAGACCACGATGACAATATGTTTATACTCCAGTCAATCTTTGGAGTTTTGTTTTTTAGTAGGAATGGGGAAGTTAAATCCGATGTCTCATGTAGCGAGAGTGTCAACTCTCTGAGGGGGGTTGTAGGCGACCTGTTACAAAGCTTATTGCCTGCCCCTTTACAACATATCATTTCCAGTTGCAATTCAAATGACCTGCAAATCTTCAGAACCTACATTTTTTTCTTTTTTTCATAATTTATTTATTTTTCAGTAGTCAGGAATTTAAAATATCCCCACAATCACCACCTGACTATGGTTTTTGGGGTAAACATTGAATAATATGTACAAGACTATCCATTTTTTTTTTAAATTCATATTTATAATACAAGAATATAGTTACTGGAAAAAAGCTACTCACTCACACTTTCTCTCACAACTAACACAAATTCACTGCAATCTTACCATTAGTATGCATGCATGTCTATATATAAAGTAAAAATCAAATATCAACTGTTCACTACAGTATAAATGATAATAAATCACGAAAATATTGTATGTATTCAGAACCTACATATTGTATTAATTTTTAATGGTTTCTCGTAAATTACATCATTCAGTTCATACGTGTTGTTAGTGTTGGTGGTTAATTTAGTCTATTGTACTTCTTTTAACGTAATTTCATTTTGCTTTTTGCTTTAACAAATGTAATTCCAACTGGAACCTTATAAAAAGATCAAGTAATCGAATTAGATGATCAGTCTAGATTATTTTTGTTTGGAAATAAAAATTATTTCTATACCTTAGAACAGTTTTATTAACATAATTATCCAAGTTTTATTGTTCATTTCCCTGCTTCCATCTTAAACAATCGAGTAGCACAAATAATCCGATAACAGACATGATAATTGCAGCTCCCATAATTCCCATGGTTTTCGCTGATGTTCTGTCTTCATAAACACTCTTTAAAGATCTTTTATACACTAAAAGAAAACAAAAATTGGTATGATTCAATATTTTGTATCAGTTTTGGATTTTTTTTTTATAAATGTAGATTGTTTTAAGCATAAATACAGTATTGATGTAAATTATATGTAATGCATGCATGCATTTAGTTTGATAAATTTTGCCGAAGTGGGGCGTCCATTTGGCTGGGCGGGATGTACAAGTACGCAACCACGTCCAGTCAGAAAGGGGATGTAAAATCCGATGCCTCGTGTTGAGCGGGTGCAACGCTCTCTGTAGGTTAAGAACCCTTGCAACAACTCATTGAGGGTCCGTAAGTGGCATGTTGCAAGGTAAAATTTCTATCACTATCCAACATAACCTCATTTTCCAGTGGCAGAATAAATTTCCCTGACCTTCATCCCGGACGGCCTCTATTACAGGACCTACCTATTGTATCAACACTCAATCAATTAATAATAAATGTTGTGTTGTACTGAAGACTATTATCCATTAATTTTAGCCACATTTAAGACTTTTAAGTTTATCTCATGTCTTATAAATTTCGAAAATATCGGTATCAATGGCACCCGTGTATGCACCATCCTTATTTGCATATTTATGTGCTTATCGCGTTTTTGTTTTGTTTTAACCATATTTTATTATTTGACTTTTGCTTTTTGATTGCACACTTGGTGTCGCCTCCCTCTTTTTATAATCGCTTCAAATAAATAAAAGAAGATGTGGTATGAGTACCAACGAGACAACTCTCCATCCAAGACACAATTTGTAAAAAGTAAACCATTATAGGTCAAAGTACGTACGGCCTTCAACATGGAACCTTGGCTCACACCGAACAGCAAGCTATAAAGGGCCCCCAAAAAGACAAGTGTAAAACAATTCAAACTTGAAAACCAACGGTCTAATCTATATAAAAAACGAGAAACACTCATGAACCACATCAACAAACGACAACCACTGAACAACAGGTTCCTAACTTGGGACAGGTGCAACAAAAATGCAGCGGGTTTAAACGTTTTAACAGGCGCCGACCTTCATCGTAACCTGAAACACTATTATATACTTATATTCGAACTGCAAACTGTGTGTGACTCAGTAACAAGATTCCGGTTTTTCGGAGTCTATATTTCTCTAGTACTTGAATGCCAACATATTTACCTGTATTATCAAAAGTTATATAGTGCATAATGATGTAAACAGATTATTGTTTTAGATTGCCTATTTCAATGGAAAAAAAAAGAACATGTCTCAAACAATACTTTTAAGATGTTCACTAATGGGTTTTTTACTTTTTGTAAGATATTCGAAAACCTCTGGTTTTATTCATGTAGTGCCATTAAAAAAAGGTGCCAATATTAAATTTATGGAAAAATCTGGAAAGAAAAATTTCCTGCCGGATTTAATTAACGTCAGCATATTTTGCAGTCATTTTACTTTTATAAGAAAACAAACGACCTTGAAAGTTAAAAAATGTTTTAAAAAATCGTTTTCCCAAAATATACCTACTTGATGTATTCTTTCTATCGACTGTTAATTTTTCCTTTAGTTGTTTCATTTTTTGTTTCACGTCGATAACACTAGGGGAATCACATGGTTTATAACAATATGAAGATGCATCCTGCTGCACTGGTGTAGAACACATTCGAACGCATGTCATATTACTTCTATCAACTGCCATGATTTGATATGAAATAAATATTAATGTTAATTGAAAACATCGTACATTATAATGATAGTTTTTCCCACAAGTCGACAATGTTGCTTGTTGAAACTACTGGGCCACATTTAAACAAACCAGCATGGCCGCCATGACTAAAAATGGGGGTAAAATGCAAGTTTTGTCTATTATCTAGAAAACCACTATAGAGAAATTCTGACAGGGCAGAAATGTCAAGAATGTTGAGATGTGTCTACTGCCAGAAGACTTCTTATCATACTTATTCATTGTGTTATCATGGTTATAGGACCTATTGCCTTGAAATAATAAATTTTACTTTATTTTTCTGTTTTTTTTTTCTGGAAAGTGTAAAAGATGGTGAGAAACTTTAAATAGCAAATATGATCTTCAAGACAAGATATACAAATAGTCAGATGACTCCTTATTTAAGTTATTGTCCTTTAATGACGATGTTGATTATAGATCATGGTTTACGTATTTGGCACCACTTTGTCTTAATTTTCTGGTATTAATGCACTTCAAACGTAATATTTGATTTGCCTTTGCAACTGTTCGGATTCGTGCGTCACCGACGAGCGTTTTAATGGTAACCAATTTATAAGCCTGGTATCATTGATGATTTACCCTCGAGGGTGAGTAAGGTGATACACATATGGTCACTTATGCCTTCTCCCGACCGGCAGTTACCTTTGCCACAGTGCGACGTTTAGCTGTGAGGGATGTACAAGTACGCAGCCACGTCCGTTCAGAATGTGGTCGTTAAATCCGAGGCTTCTTGTCAAGAGAGTGCCACGCTCTTTGAACGTTCAGAAGCTATGCAACAGCTCTTTGCGTGGTTCGTAGGTGGCCTTTTTCAAGGTGAAATTCCTGTCCCTGTCAAATATACCTTCATTTTCGAGTGGAAGTCCTTTCCCAGACCTTCATCTCGGAAGGCATCTATTATACAGGACCTTAACCCATTGTATTAATTGTTAATATGTTCTCGTCATGAAAATGCATGAAATATTAGTAACTGGACGTTCAGCAACCTACAATCAATCATCAGTAATTGAGGAGTTTTTACCTCTGTTGAATGTATTCACATACGCCCTTAATAAACTTACATCTAACAGATACAGTCATACTTTCAGCTAATAAAGTAGTGGCTTCTGTAACAAAATAATGATAACGGTTACAAACTCATACAACATAGTAGATGCAATTATATTTATCCCTATATAACATCCGTATTTCTAGTTTTAGTTACAAGTCATTATTTAATGGCTACCATCACAAATATTGTTCAACGTTGGGTATATACGAAATATATGCGTTTTTGACAATTTAAATGATCAGCATTAGATATGACGCCAAACTCACATATTTTAAATCTTTAACCAGGTCAAATTAATAGTCCAATTTCCATTGAATTGCCTAAATTTGTTATTTTATTTTATTATGCTTGCTACCATGCGCTGACTTAAACTGATCCGACTTAAATGATTCAGTTGCAAAACCCTGTTGTCTATTTCATAGACCGAATTGCTCGAAGTGCAGACGATATTGCAAACGTTCATTTCATATTTTTTTGTATATTCGTCATTTACAAAAACATTAAACTTGAATTATTGGTACGTTTATGTAAATAAACAGCTACAAAAAGACGGTATGATACATGTGATACGCACGACTAGTGCTTTTTAGGAATCTTTAAAATGTTCGTAATTAATTTGGTCATTTAACTGTTTTTGATTCGAGCGTCACTTACGAGTCTCATTTGGGGATAAACGCCGATCCAATATACCCAATTCTAAACCTGGTATAATGGATGAGATTTATTTTGTGCATATTAAAATTGTTTCCATAATGAAGTGAAATGTTAAGAAGTCATCTTTTCAAATATTTGAGGTTCGAGCATCACAAAACACATATAGGGTCGAAATGTCCATCTGGTGCAGTAAATTGGTACCGTTAATGTTATTATCAGTAGAAAGTAAAATTGCTGCGTAGGAAACTTGTATGAGTATATCCTAAGGCGTATGAATATTGCCTTCAATACGACTGTTTAGGATTTAATTATTCTGGAAAGACAAACAAGAAAAAAAAAAATAAAAATAAAAATGTGTGAAATGATAAAAAAAAATAAAAAAATAAAATAAAATAAAAAAATGCTCATGATACATGTATTACGGTTTAAGTTCCATAAACCTGGAATATTTAATTAAAAAAATCATATTCAAAGGAATTTCACATATTTAACTTTCCCAATTGCAACAACGGTGTACAGATTCTAAATATCAATTCAAGCCTACTCAAGGTATGGAACAAAATGTGAAAAAATATTAAAATTTGAAGTGAAAGTCCCGTAACTGTGGATTGACGAAATAGCACACTTTAAAAACAGAGAAGTATCCTTTCACCTGTGTCAAGTTTCGCAGAAATCAATCGGATCATACATTGTACATGTACTGCAGTGTGTGAAAGGCCAATTCAGATACGAAGTCAAAGAGCATTAAAAACCAGAAATCTCTAAAATCTTTGTCAAATATTGCTTAGGCAATCTATTTCTAAGGGTACACAAAACCTGATTGTTTTGAAATATTTAATAATAGTGTCCCGTACGTCGCGACAACTTTTCTGTATGCAGTATCTTAATCATAGCACCTCTCGTTAGAATGGCAAACAGCGCATATGCGAAAGGAAACACGAAACACCATGATGAGTGATAAAGTAAACAAACATGGCCTTATTTTTTTTTTAGATTCGAACGTCACTGATGAGTCTTTTGTAGACGAAACGCGCGTCTGGCGCAAATACAAAATTCAATCCTGGTATCTATGATGAGTTTATATAGAAGGAAGAACGTGTTTACCAAGAAAACAAAATGCTCACAGAAGACTAAGTTTAGTAAATATGCATGCATTGGTTCAATAATTTGCTAAATATGATGATCATCATTAACACGTAACATTTTTCTTAAAACTTGCCTCCTTCGTATGTTTGTAGTGGACTATAGAGTATCATTTTTCTTAAAACTTACCTTCTTCGTAATTAGCCATTGTTTGGAGTGGACTATAGATTATAGCTGGTACTTTTGTTAAGTATATGTCCTCCCACGTAGGACAACCCCATGTGCTGTTTACATCAAAAATATTTAGCCAACCAGTGTCATTTGGGCATCCTCCCCACATTGAGTTGATGTAAAAAGTTCGATAGATAAGTGATGGTACTTGACATCTGAAAACAACTATATCTTATTTGCAAACCAAGTTTAAACGATTTCGTGTATTTTGTTACTACATTATTTTTTGTATCTTTTAAAATAAGAAAGTAAAAAAAGATTATTAAAATAAATGTTAAAAGAAACAAAAATATTAAAGATAAAGTACTGATAACCGATTAAAATAAAGGGGATTAGCTGCCATTTAGATTTTTTTTAAATACGAATGTTTTCTTTCAAACAATTATAAAAGCGGAATAATGGATTATTACTAAGGTATAAGCAGTAAAATTTGTTCGATTTGGTAAAAATAAAATCGAAAACTTCGCAGTTGAACCCGCATTCATGTAAACCCAACTTGATCTTTCGCTGAAGATGGGTTTCGCATGCCCTAAGCGTGCTCGGTTATTTAAAAGAAAACAATGTCAACATCGAAAAGTGAATCAAGGAAACCATGTTAAGAAAACATTTCTTTGGCCCTCAAGAAATTATTTGTATCCAGGTAAAACTAGGATTTACAATTTTGAAATCTATATCATGAAATCAAACAGACCTTGAAAATCGTAATTACACAACGCCACTTGCTTATATAGTTATAATGTCGATTTGTATTTTGATGGCGTCTAGTCTAACACACGCACGATACATTATAACGAGTCAATGCATTGATAATTATATGTTTCATAACGAGTGAGAATGGGATATTGCTTGATATCAACTCCAGTTATTTAATTTCAATATAATAATAAACGAGCCTTTGGCGAGTTTATTATTACTATTTAAATTAAATAACGAGAGTTGATATCAAGCGATATCTAATTTTCACAAGTTGTCAATAGATATAAGAAAATGTGGTATGAGTGCCAATGAGACAACTCTCCATCCAAGTCAAAATTTATAAAAGTAAACCATTATAGGTCAAAGTACGGTCTTCAACACGGAGCCTTGGCTCACACCGAACAGTAAGCTATAAAGGGCCCCAAAAATTACTAGTGTAAAACCATTCAAACGGGAAAACCAACGGTCTAATCTATATAAAAAACGAGAAACGAGAAACACTTATGAACCACATCAACAAACGACAACTACTGAACATCAGATTCCTGACTTGGGACAGGTGCAAACAAATGCAGCGGGTTTAAACGTTTTAATGGTACCAAACCTTCACCCTTTTTCTGAAACAATAGTGTAACATCACAACATAGAAAGACACACTATAAAATATCAACTGAAATAGCTTAACTCAATCAAAGGACATATTAACACCATTGAACATACACTGAACAAATAAATTTGACCTATGATACAATGCAAATACAAAATAAATAAACTAAGGAAGAATAATAAAAGTAACATGTTATATCGGTATGAAATGTTAAACAATTTAAGAAAAACAATATGCTCGAACAAAAATATCAGCCATTTGCAATAACTTTAAACACAGGTTAATGAAAATAATTTTGTTGTTAGGTACTACGTATACAGTTACAATAGAGAAAGGAAATATTTTTACAAAATAAATAATTTTGATGTTCATAGTACGAAGTGGAAATTTATCTTAGTACCAAACAATAATCAAACCTGGTATATAGACCAGATATAACCCTGAATAACATTAAATAACAAAAAAAGCATTACAATTAGTATCAACAGGTCAAATAAACAAGAAAGTACGACTTGAGAGTACTCGCAGTTACTGACAGCTAGTTAAAAGCCAAAACAATTAATAATAAAAAATTATGCACCAGAGACTAAAATCAACTAAAACACATCCCAGGGATTTAGTATTTTAACGTCATGGACAGTCAAAGAAGACATGACTTGTGCAATGCCAAAAATAAATGTATCTACAGACAGTAGGATAGTTAGGAGTTTAACCTCTTTATAGATCAAAATAAACGTGGGTGTGTCTTTAAACATCCCGTTTGAAAAGAATACAAATTTAGTTATGTTTTAATTTGCTGATGACAAAATCGATATTAGTGCCAAATTGAATGTAAACTATATTCAAAGATCTAATTACAACATTGGTAAGATAACCTGAACTAATAAGTTTATTTAAAGGTTCGATGAGTTTACACGGATCACATAGTGATTTCCGCGCTTTAAGTACAATATTACCGTAAAATTTAGGATGTGAAATACCGTTTTTAATCAGTTTTCTACAGGTACAGCCAAATTTACTAATAAAATCTTTGTATCTATTAAAGAACTTAGCAAAGTTTTACGTAATTTATGGTAACGAAATCCCTGACAATAATTTACCAGTGATGCATTGATTACGTTCGTTAAAATATATGACATCACTACACACACGGGCATAACGAACGAGTTGGGATATATACACACCGTATGATGGAGCCAAAGTAACATCGTCGTCTAAAAAAGGAAAATTAACAATAGGGAATGAAAAATCGTCTCTTTTGTCGTAAATTTTCGTATTGAGTTTTCCTTTAGAGATTGAAATGTCCAAGTCCAGAAAAGGACAACTACTGCTGTTTATGTTAGATTTAGTTAAAGTAAGTTCTATTGGGTAAATTTCGGTAGTATATTTAGAGAACTCTGGATTATTTAACGAAAAAATATCATATAGATAACGGAAGGTATTGTTGAATGTATCAACCAAATGTAACAATGACGTGTCTTTACTGAGTTTGGTCATAAACTGAGATTCATAGCAATACAGGAATAAATCTGCTATTAAAGGGGCGCAGTTAGTGCCCATAGGAATACCTACTACTTGTCGATACACTTTATCGCCGAAACGTACATATATGTTGTCCAGGAGAAAATTTAAAGCTTCAATCATTTCTTCACATTTCCAGTAAATGTATCTAGCATACTTTCCTTTTTCGTTACAGAAAAAGGCTTTAAACGAGTTACAGCAAATAAATTTGTAATGAGATTTTTCAAAAGACCATTTAATTACATACGAAAACTTTTTCTTGATAAGATTGTGTAGTATGGAGAGTAGAAAAATCATAACTGTCAACAGAATTAAAAGGACCATCAAAAGCATGTATTTTATCTAAAACCTCTAAAGAATTTTTAACACTCCAAAAATAATTAATACCATTATTTTCATAAAATTTATTACAAAAGTTAATAACAAGTTCTTTGATAGTAGTAAGGGAGGTAGTTAGAAGAACTGATAGATTGGTAGTAGAACACTTACTAGATGCGGAGATGAAACGGAATTTCAATGGTTAAACCTATTTCTCTTATGGTCAACACTCTCAATGTGTTAAATTAAAAATTCCTCGAAATGTCAATCTAGTCTTTTGCACATTCCAGTATGACGTCATATGTCCTTTACGATGTCAAACTTTAACGTGAGACATTTTAAGACTTTTTGTATTTAATAAAATTTGACAAAAAAAAATTGTAAGGTGAAATGTGTTAGTGTTATGTATAGTATTGAAGAAGTCACATATGCCCGTTGCCATGGGCGAAATGTACATCGTCTCAACCTTTGAAAGTCATCAATGACCTAACGAATAGCCAATAGAAATTCCGTAATATCGTCTTGTGATGCTGGATAAGCCAATCATATAAACGCAGATTTTCGTATCACTTTTTAGTATCACACTCCGTGCAGTGTGATACGAGATCTATCTATTCATGCAAGAAATAGATAACAGGCCACAACCGTAAGAAAATTGTTTCTTTTGGACTTTTTGTAATTTGAATTACGTTTTAGTATGTTATGAATCAGATATAAGAATTTATGCCAATCAATGATAATGATTTAGACGGAAAATGCCCCTTTAAATATATTTTCCCTTTTAAAAATAATCCAATTAAACATGGGCACTCACTATTTAACGAACATTTTGTTTTAAACCACAAAGCGACAGAAATATATATGAAATTGTTTTCCTGATTTACACATAGGTCAATATATTAAGCAAGTTGAAACAAATTTTATTTAATATATTAAGTGTTATTTAACATCCCTTACCCAGTTATGCTGAAGAAATTTATGGTAGCATTGCTAGTAGAGTTGTATAAGTCAGCATAACTTGACTGTTTTAGGCGTGCAAGACTGAACCAGTTGGTCTTATTGCTTCCTACTCCGTCAAACACAAAGAACGCAACCTCCTTGCCATTGTTGTGTATTCTAACAAGGACCTGTAAATCGGGATTAAAAAAAAAGTAAAAATGCATCAGTATAGAGTTAATGTTCCGATACTTAGTTACGTTAAAATTCTTAATCGCATGAACTTCAAACTAGAACCAATTTCAGTTTCCTGTTGATGTTTGATTGTTAGGGACAAAAGAAGGTAGACTAAAACGACTTCTGTCCATTAATTATGAGTGGAATTTGAATATACTAAGGGATGGGCATTCGTCTGTCCAAAAGATGATTGAATCCTTGTACAATTATGGACTAATGAATTTTCCGTAAACAATTGTATCGTAGAATACCGACATAAATAAAATACAATACAGAGAAAAGGAGACCCTTTTTTAATTGGTTGCTACTGACGTAGGAAATAATTAAAACATATAAGGGTCATTATAAAAAAAAAAAACATGCAAATATATGTTATTTGGTCTTTTAAGCCACACGCATGAAAACATATCAAGATAACACTTGTATTTGTTAAATGTGGATGTTTTGTGATACACTATATACAGTGTACAGTATGAAATGATATAAAACATCCTTATTGTTTTCTGAAACCCTCGGATATAGCAAGAATTTACTGTTATTTTTTCTATAATAATTTTAGAACTAAAAATAACTATAAATCATATATTTTCTATTAGGATTTATCACTATTTATTGCATTTTGATATATACAAACAATTTTGTAATGATTTGGAAAGTGTATGTTTGTTTTATAATAAAATTTTCAACAAAAGAAGAGTCTTATTTTTTTAAGTCCGTGGTGTAACCAAAAGACAAATTGATTGGATAAGAGTTATCTTTCTTAATATTTTAGCATTTACAATAGTTTCTACCTTAGTAATGCTTCCTGTAAGGATGTGATGCAGACGACAAATCAAATTTATGCTGAAATTTAGTAAAAAAATCTCAAAGGTAAGTGAAAGCTGTAGCGTAAATGAATTTAATGTACATGGTGTACCCTTATAAAAATCATTTTCAAAAATATTTCCAAAACTTTGATTTATGAAAAGATATTGACTGTACAAATATGCACAGGAAACAACATATAAAATAGGGGAAGAGAGCACTTATTTTGCAACTAAATATAAAAATGCATCTGTATGTCATTGGTGTTACTGTCAATGGTGTGACCACTTAAAAAGTAACACCATTGACCAGTTTAGTTACACCACTGAATATACCATGACAATTAGCAATTTTTTGTGTTTTTCATGTTTAACAACCGAAACATCATATTTTTTTAATGAAATATAATACTTATTTAACAATGTTTTAACAATATAATGTAGTACCTATACCAAGTTTTCACAAACTGGTATATGCTGGTAACACCATGGACACTTTTTAGTAACACTATTGACATATTATCAAATATTTTCACAGATGTATTCTATATTTGTATGAAATCTTTAAAATCAAATATATATTTTTTTCTATAAAGATCACGTTCAAATCAAATTAGAATAAATATCTATCTGGTTTTACCCATTTTGCATGTAAGGTGACACTATAGACAAGTTTAGTAACACCACTGATGATTTCATTAAAATCAGTAATTTTGTGTGATCTGTTTTACACTTTTAATAGCCGTAATATCTATTTTTACTTAAGACAATAACAACCAAATCCAAAGGTAAACAAAAGTTGATGACAACAAAAGTAGACACAAACTGAGAATATCACGAACTCAACTAAATACCAGGAGTGACAGGTAGCACCATAGAAAATTAAGTAAAGGAGAAACTATGATCATAAATAATCCAGATGTTGATTTTTGTTTTTATTTTCAGGAAAATCATGGCTTTAACAAAGAAAAACAAAGATTATATAGGGAGAGACGTGATCAGGATCCCAGAAGACGAGCTAAGTATTTGGCAAAAATGAAAGACAAGTATAAAACTGATTTGGCAGTTGGGAAACGTCAGCTGATATCAGATATGTCGGATTGCTACAAAAGAATGCGAAAATCCTGGAGAATAGCACAGAAATCAGCTAGAGATAAAAAGGAAAGAATCAGAATCACGGCCACTGTAACCTCCTGTGTCTCCAGTTATTGCCAACAGAAATAATAGCAGTGCCAGACGAAGGAGAAGGGAAATGGCCAAATGTTATAGAGACAATGAAGCATTACGAAAAGAGGTAGCTAAACAGAAAAGACGTAGCCAAACAGAAAAGACGTTCACAAAAGTACATAATGTGGCTTAGGAAAAAAAAAGCCAAAATTCTCAAGAATAAGAAATATATTGCATCGCCACGTTCCAAAACAGAAAGGTTATTGAAATTTTGGAGTGCCAACTCTAAACAGGGAAACTCAAGAAAGGGAAACCCTTGCAAAGTCTAAAGTGAAAAAGTCTTTACTTTTCCACTTTGTCCTACAGAAGGAACTGCAACAAAAATATTTGAAAGGGAGTAGGACACAGAAACAAAGTTTGTCTGAAATATTCAGAGAAAACATACTGAGAAAATACAAGCTTCTGTACAAACCAAACAAAGATATAGGCATTAAATGCAGAGATAAATAAAAAAAAAAAAAAACAAGAGCTTATGGGATCTCTAATAAAAAGAATAGAAGATCAAGTTATCAATTTCTACCACGATAACAGCAGACTGACTGCAGGTATGAAAGAAACAATCACAAGAAATAAAATAAAAATGCAGAAGAGACTCTTAACAGAAACAATTGAAGATGTCCACAAAAATTCCTACAGGAAAATAAACAAATTAAAGTCGGTAATACTTCATTTTGTCGGTTAAGGCCATTGTGGGTGGTGCCATCAAGAGATTCAGACAGAGGCACATGTGCCTGTAAGCTTCATGAAAACATACAGTTTATTGTAAATACACTGATCAGAGTGAAAGTACTGGAAACTCATAGTTTGAAAGAAATTGTAAATTTATCTGTGTGTAATTCTGAAGATCTAGATTGCATGTACGGAAGATGTCAAAAATGTAGCAAGAAAGAGATGATAGATCGCAACTCTGGGAACTATGACAAGAAAGAAGAGGTGACATGGTTCCAATGGATCACGAAGAAGGAAAAAAGAATTGTGAAAACTGAAGAAAAAGATATTACTCTTACTGTTAAAGATGAAATGAAAGGTGCTCTTGGTTTGTTGGTCGACCGATTTTCAGAAGAGATGGAAAGGTTCAGGATACATTACTTCAATATAGATAACCAATTGAAATACTTAAGACAACTCAAGGAAAATCTTCAACAAAATGAGACACTGATACATGTAGATTTTTCTGAAAATTTCGTTTGCAAATTAGGTAAAGAAATACAAAGCATGCACTTTGGTGCTTCGAAAAAACAAATAACATTGCACACCGGAGTCTACTACACAGGTTATGGGGAAAATGCTTACTCTTTCAGTTCTGTGTCCGATTCCTTTGACCATGGACTATGTGCCATATGGACTTTCTTGAACCCTCTACTTGATGAAATTCAAATAAAATATCCTGATATACATACTCTCCATTTCTTTAGCGATGGCCCAAGTACACAGTATAAGCAGAAAGGCAACTTCTTTCTTTTTACAAAATTCATGGCAGAAAGAGGATATACATTTGCCAGCTGCAACTTCCATGAAAGTGGCCATGGAAAAGGCGCTCCTGATGGTATTGGTGGTGCACTTAAGAGAGCTGCAAGGAGAAGACATTATAGATACTGCTTCATTCGTCAAAAGTTTCAATGGTAAAGATTCAAATGTAGCATTATTTTAAGTTTCAAGAAAAGAAGTTGAAAAGAACTCAACGATTCTATCAAATTTAAACCTAAAGACAGTTCCATGCACTTTAAAAATGCAACAGCTTTTCACAACTGCATTCGGAGAAATAGAATATCGAGATATCAGCTGCTTTTGCAGAAAAGATGGACAGCACAGTGGGCATGAATTGAAATGTTTCAAATTTGATGTACCGAAAAAACTCAGAAAACAAAGAAAAGACAAAACAATCAGAGAAATCCAAAGAGAAAAAGACTGAACACAATAAGTCAGAGAAACCAAATAATTCACATGCTACAAATTTAAATTTGGGGGATAGGGAAACAAACGAGAGACAACTTTTTTTCCATGAAACCTTAACGAGCCTTGAAAAGTGCAGAACCTACGAAGACTTAGAAAACTTTGCAAAACTAAGGAAAAAGACCTAGAAATACTTGCCATCAACACATTCCATCAATAGTCGATACCAAACTCATTGTTGATGAAAAGGCTTTGACTATTTATCTAGCTGATACAGAGCAATCATGTGCACTCTTTCCTGTGACAGTTTCTGTTGATGGCAATTGCCTACCTTATTGTGGCAGTATTCATGCTTTTGGAAATGAAATGAGTAGCAGGATAATGAGAACCAGAATTATCTTTGAATCTGTCGCTCATAAAGATTGATACCTTAGTCAGCAATTTTTGGAAAACGGTTTGGGTGAGAAAAATAAAAACAATTCCATAGCGTGATATGTAGACGGGTTTATTCGGTCTATCCCCTACTAGGAAATACCAATGTCAGGAATGACCTTCATCGACTTGTTGAGCCAAGAGAGAAAATCTGAGCATGTCGCATATATTATGTGGACAACTACCATAACTGATATGTTACAACGAAACTGGGTTCCAAACCATTTTGTGGCTGTTTTACCTGTTGATAATCCGAACACCACCAACATCCCGGTTGAAATGCAACGTTGGAGATTAATGAGGCTAAGGAAAATAGAGAAGGACAGAACAGAAAAAGAAGACAGTGAACAAACACCAAAGAAGATCAAAACTGAAAAAATCATAATCAACAATCTACCTATAATTGACCTAGAAAGCGACAGTGAAGAAAATCATAAGGATTATTCTAGTGATAAAAAATCCAGTCACTAGATGGAACATAGAGCGGACGAGTCCGCGTCACGAAAAGAACGTGGAAAGGAAGTAGAGCATCCTGCTTCCACTGAAAAGATTCGACAAACACCTGAAGAATCAATTTATATTGAAAGTCAGGACATAAAAGATTTCAAATCTAGACAAGAAAACGAAATCAACGACAATCAAACTCTTGGTACTGAAACTGATGAAACTTTTAGCGCATTCAAGCCAGAAGATGTTCTACAGAAACACGTTCTTGTAGACTATGATGGCAAGTTGTATCCGGGATTAGTTGTTGATATTGATGACAATGAAGTTTATGTCAGATGTATGCACCCATTTGGGAAAACGTTTTACTGGCCAAAAGCGATAACTGATGAGTGTTGGTATAGCATGCAAAAGGTAATTGCACGAATACCAGAGCCAGTAAAGATCAGAGGCAGATATCATATTGACAGTGACATGTGGGAAAAGGCACTTGGAAAACTAAATGAAATTTCTACCAAGTGAATTAATAACTTAATTTGAATTGACAGTTCCAAAATTTATGTTTATAGTAGGGGATATTATGGAAATAATTGTGCAAATCGTGATACAAGCATGAAATTTGGTATAAAGGTTAACTAAATGATAATTTAAAAAAATCAGCTGCTGGCCATTAAAAATTTCCATTTTTTCAAGATGGCCACCGCTCATTTTGCAAATGGCGTCATATCCAATTGGCTACATTTCGTAAATCCTTTGAAAGCTGTGTTATAGGTATAATCCAATGTAAGTTTTAATAAAACGTAAATTACAGTTCCTAAAGTGCGATGAAACAATACATAAATGACGAAAAAGTGACTTCCGGTTCCAAAATGGCGGCAAAATCGTGGAAAATGTCAATTTTTTTCATTTTCTTCTAATAAACAAGAGATATCACTTACTTTGTTAAGTTCAAATACCTAGATTGGTTAGAAAGACAGGTTGCTTATCTTATAACTATCTAACAGTTACAAATACACAAACCCGTACAAGGAAGGCCAGAACGGTAGCATTTACAGTTACCAACACAGCTGGATTTCTTGCATCCGCATTTCAAAAGTTCCTGACACGAGGGTTCAACGGCAGCAAAAGAAGTACATTTTGGTTTCCAACTGTCATTGTTTTTTTTTTTTTCTTTCATCCAAAATTCATGACTTGGTACGTGTACCTGTCGAAAGCATAATTCCGCTTGAGCCCAGCTTGATTTGCTTCTCTTTTGATGTGCTCCGGAAGGGAACCTCTGGTAGGCGGAATAGCATCATAAGGCCGCTGCTTCCTGACAAATGATTCAAATCGTGCCTCGTTAACAGCAAATGTTGATGTTGACATACATGATGCAAACAAATGCTTCTATGATGTGCATGTCTGTCTTCATACTAGACTAAAGCGGGCAAAAACATCCGTTACATCTGGAAATACTTCCCATGTCTTCCAAGCTGACCTCTTCACTTTCCTACCAAATGCTGACACAGTGTCACATCCACAGAATGCATGGAAGGAAGGAATAGCAGCTACACGAGGACCAAACGCATTTGATATGTCATGTACAGGAAGCCATCGAAAGTCTTTATTCCTTCAAAAACCTATCCACAATTTTATCAACCATTTTCAGCAGCAGGCTTATCATGGACAAACATTCGTGTTTCTGCTTCTTCATGGTTACAAGGGGATATCTAGGAAGTATCCATATTGAAATTGCAAAGAATATTTTCACCTTGAGTAACATAAGCATTTGTATTACAACAATGTAGTCTCTAAAGAAGCAATTCTGTCAGCAAGAAACTTGAACAATTCCGTTTTGTTGTCATCTTTACAGAAAAAAAAAACTATTCCAAACCCTTGCGTTCTGCCAGAACCAACAACCTTCCGTCTAGCACCAGCACCTTGCCTTTTTCTCGTCCCAGCCTTTAAATTATTCATTTAGTAAACATCAAATACAATGTCTACTCTTTTCGGTGCAAGACGTTATGTAAGGCAGTATGACATCATTTGCATAATCATCAAATATTGTTACACGTGGTGGCCTGGAATTAACCATTGCTGCCCCACCAACGATAAATGCGTCAAAATTTTGATCAGTTAATGGCAAATCACACCATGTTTCAAGTATACCCATTTGCTGCGATTTAATACCACTGTTTAAAGTCACTACTTAGACAAAGACAGAGGAGCAATTTGGTTTTCATGGATAAAGAAATCTTCCAAGTCAAACTGTCTACTTTGACAAGAAATGAAAAGTCTAGAAAAGAGATCGCAATCACTTTTCATGTTCTCCAGCTTTGATTTTTGACAAGACATTTCCAGTTTCATTTTACGGCTATAATAGGAAATTGTTCTTTTTTATCTTCGTTTTGCATTTGCTTCAAAAGATCTTCGTATTGTTTGGACCCAATATTTTGGAGTTTATATACATATCTTACCTGCTTCCGAGTCAACAATTTCCCCAAAAGAGTCAATTTTGTACAAATCTGACGACTGTTCTAGAAATGGATTTCCAAACTCGTTCATCACTTTAGAAAGCCTTTGACGCTTTTCGAAGAAATCCTTTAGTGTTTTCGTTGTATTCGTGATGTCGTTCATCTGTTGTAGAATGACTCAAACCACTAGATCTTTCATATTCATCTACCAGTCTACTGACTTCTGGTCCAGCTACCATCTATCGTCTCAAAGGGATCTTCGGTTAAACCTATGGCACCAACATCGCCCTTCACAATTGCATTATTCTGTTTGTGTGCCTGATCAATTGTGATATTAGAAAACAACTTGCTGGTCTTACGTACAGTGAAATTACTATTTGCAAATTCCATTGCCACCTGTGGGTGATGTTTGTGAAGGGAAGCCATATCTCGGAGATCGATCGGTAACCATCGAGCATAATTTACACTATCACGACCAAAAATATACGGTATCATGCTTGATATGGATTGTTTGTAAAGTACGATATCTGACTCATAAAATGAGCGTTCTACCGAAAGCACAAGAAGTTCTTAATTCATACATGTACGCCAGAAATTAAACTGGGGTCGAGATTTCTCTCTTTCCTTACACCAGTCTATCAAATAATCGAACGTCACAGTCATGAGCTATATTTCCTGCGTTTACGCTTTCATAAGCCGACATTAATGATTCAAGCAAAACACATGCAGTTATCTGATGCGAGTGTCTAGTCCTAGGTACATTTGAACATACATGAAGAGAAAATGCCGTTCTAGGTGTTGCAATATCGGCTTCAGTGAGGGCACATGTTCATCCACTATCACGCAATATATCACCCAGAATTTTGAAACAAGCCATATTTCAATGTACAATCACCAAACATGACGATAAACTTATCTTTTCCGTACAAATCTGGCCATTCCCACTGAATTTGCTTAGCCAATACCAAAAGTGGTTGATCTGCATTTATAATTGATGTTTGCCCGGGATTTAGAAAGTCAACAACTTTTTTCACCTTATCCATCGAATGCTTGATCACTGCAACTGAATGGGCGTGTTTTCAAACAGTGGCATCATAGAAGTTACACTTACTTGAACAGAAGAGTCTAGATTTTAGAGGAATGAAATCACGACAAAGATATGTTTACGAAATCCAAATCCTAGATGAACTCCGATTTACATCAGTGTGCCCTGGTAGAGCGTGCAAATCGCTCTATATGTCTATAAATAGTTTGCGCATGCGCAAAATTGATAAACGCATGTATTTCATAACCTTAAAAAATGTTATCAAACCAATTCATAATATCATCAAAAATCCAAAAGCACGAAGTATATAGTAAATAGTTCAAATGTTTATGTGTGAATGTTGTTACATTTTCACGCATGCGCAAACCCTGAAGAGTCAAATATTTATTTCTAGTATATACGTCACATGTAAGGAATGTAGCTACCAAACTGATAATATTTTTTACTAAAAGAAGGTAAAAGAAAAAGTTTTCAAGAAAAATAAGTATTTTCAAACTGGATAAAACAGCAATTTTTGAAAAAGGCCGTGGCCACAAAATATCCTAACTAAATACTTGTCATTAGTGTAACCGGGTATATCATTGGTGTTATTAGATCACAAGTTTTATGCTGTCTCAATTTTATTTATATTTCTTTGACGGTTATTGACTGTCTAATTTCTAATCAACTTGTAAAGTTCCAATTTGAATGTTTGAATTTATACATTAACCATGAAAAATCCTCGTTTTAGAAATATTGTCAATGGTGTTACAAATGATGTCATTGGAGTTGCCAGTACTAAGCGAATGCTGTTGTAGTTTAATGTTATGTTATATAATTTGGGATTTTAAAGCCTAAGAATTAGGTTTTTTTTATGACCATACTTTTTCTTTTGCTAACTGTTCTTTGTTTGTGTTCAGTACTCAATAAAAGTAAAACTTTAACTTTGTTGTGAATGGTGTTACTTTTGTGTCATTGTTACTAAAGGGTCAGTGGTGTTACTACATAAAATGCAATAATTTTTAATTTTAATTTTTTAAAATGAATGTTTTTTAGGCCGTATACGAAGGATTAGGCATTATCTTATCATTCAGTCTTAAACATTTAAGATATATTCCAGTGTATATAATGTGCGAATCCTGAAATTTCATTTTCACTGTATCCGTGATGAATTTCTCATGTAGAATGATAAATAAACAGACGACAAATTCATGATTTTTTAATAAAATAACAGATAATATATGATGTGTACTGTTTTTTTTTTTAATTCACGATATAGGTATGAAATGCGGACGGGTTTTCACCGCATCTACAGCCATCCAGGTGCAAAATTGATACACAAATAGATAAATATTAAGAATAGTTCACGAACAGAGCGTGCAAGAGATTTCAAAGTAGTAGTTAAGTTTCATTTGTAGAAAAATGTACCTTTTAACATAATTATTAATGTTGTATAACTTAAAACAGGTTTTGTTATTCAGCTTCTTGATATTGAATCAAATTCCACTATGCTGTTTTCGTTATGCGATTCATGTTTACTGTCGAATATTGATACTAGACTTTCATTTTCACAGTAGGGCGATTCATTTCTATTGTACATGCGATGCATTTTCACAGAAGGAAATTAATTAATTTTCATTATATAAAGTCTTAATTCAGCCGACTCTCTAACAAAATTTTAAATTAATTTTAAATTAAATTTATGAAGTCAGAAGGATTGATTATATATGCATACTTAGTGAGTGAAAGTCTGAGGTAATACACCAATAAATTCCTTAAAAACGGCATTTATTGCCCATACAGTCAATTCTATTTTCTCTAATAATTTGTCCAGATCCAGATCTATATGTAGGATAAAATTTATCCTTTCCTATGACACGCCATCATTTAATACATGTATCTTGGAAAGTTAAGCCAATCCACGTCACCGAAAAAGCACCGTTTCTGTTTCGGTCTAAATCTACATCGCATACTAATAAATAAAACGTTATTATAGAGCTATTTTTCTAATGCTTGTAGTTTAAAGGTGTGGTTGGCTTGCTTGCTTTGTTTGTATAAATGTTTGCTTAAGCATTATAATTAAGATTGAGCAAACATTTATACAAACAAACAAAGCAAACAAGCCAACCAAACCTTTAAACTAAAAGCATTAGGAAAATAGCTCTAATGGATGCATTTTAGATAACAAAGAGCATTCACAAAACGATCTTCATTTCACGATTAAATGAGCGGAAACGTTTTCATCTTGTACAAACAATTGACGCTTTGATGACTGGATAATTGATATTTATCGTGCAATTGTGTATACATCTAATACAGTAAAGTAAGTTCGAGCAACAATCGAGTCACCTTAATTTATGTTTGAATTTCTTATAAGTTGGTGTTACAAATAAGCAGTTGTAAGAATACAAGGAAATATTGACAACAGTCATGTTTAAATGGTTCTATACTACGTGGTATAACCGCCGTACAGTTGATTCCAGACGTAGCGATGTTTGTAGATAGACTGTTCTTATATTTTCACTAAAGACTAATTGACGTCATGTTCAGTTAAGTATTCAATATTTATTAAAACAAAGTTTACTGCTCCTCATATAATTGTATATTATTTATATTACATGAACACCATGTGACTATTTTAGATAGACAGGTCTGTGAATTACTTGTAAACATCGCGAAACAAACACTCTGTGGAACTCAAACTTGATTAAACTACAAAAGAGCATACTAGTAGTGTACAAATACGAATGACATGGCGTGACAAATTTTCAAAGCTTTTTTTAGCGAATTTTAAAACTTATAAAGGAAAATTCTGCGTAGAAATACGTTATATTCATGAATGTTCTGCTCCAGTAAATTTTCGGATCCATGACAAGCTTATAGCAAACTCACCAACAATATTTGAATATGCATGATATGAACGTGGTTATACCCGTGTTTATTCAAGTAAGCATATACGACTAGCTTGCATTTGAAATTGTAAATATCATCAATATTAAAGTCATTTGAAAACTATTTTCAGTTGTTGCATGTCGAATACATATAAAAACAACAATGAAAATTCATCGCACATCCAAATATTCCACATCAGAAATGATTGCACTTACAGTGATAATTCATCGCATCTATAGTTAAAATGAATCGCATTCAATAATCAATAATATGGATTCTGCTGATTTAATTACACTTGTTTGGACTTAAATCCTGTTATTAAACATTAAAAAGTTATATTCTAATGAAATTGTGTTTAAACATACATTCAAATCAATTATTGTGTATTTTCAAAAAGTAAACAAACGCAATTTTCCCCATCATCCTTTATTCTACAATAGACATATTCGCATACATCAGTGAAAATGAACTAACTGGATTCGCACTTTATATACACTGTATTCAGTTTTAGTGTATTCTTTAATATTAACAGCAGCCATAACAAGGACAGCTATGTTTTATGTTATGATATTGAACTATCATTGTTATGATATTGAACTATCACATTTATTTAGTTGGCCTAATTTGTTTTGTGTGTTCTATTATGTGTTTTTACATTGTGTACAAAATAATATACATTGTGTTACAACTATGCAGTTTAGAAATAACTGGAACAATCTTTGATACTCATGGAATGATTAGAACTTTCTATTTCACTTACATAACGTTTCCAGAATGATCGTAACAAAAGATGCGTAATTTAAACATCTAGCGTTATCTAGAAGTTTCCGTTTGAGTATATACATGTGTATGCAGACCCTAAAGTTAGATACAGACATAGAGACATAGATATAGACTTAGACATCGATAGACATCAACATTCTCAGCAGTTAGATTGACACTTTTATTTACTAACAACATCATACTAAATTGTGACCTATTGGACGTAATATTCTGTGGATTCCCGTGAAGATTTCCGGATAGAGAAAGATAAAAGATTGGACTCATATTTTGACAGTCAAATTGACATATCTTTTTGTGTAATACTTCTTGTAAACTTGTGTATAATAAATCTTGTTAAATTTTATTATTGATTTGTGTCTTTTGTTGGCTATAATTAAAAGGCGATTTTCTGGCGTAACATTTATACAACAATTTATTTTGAAATTTATGTTCAAATAGAATGAATAACTATTATAATAATGGATATAAGTAGTAATTTGGAACAGTTGTTTGGTATTTAAAAATATTTGTTAATAATTTAATTTTGGATGTAAAACGTCTTCTGATTGGCTGAAATTGTTTGTCTATCAGCTCATAGACATAATTTTGTCATATGACCGTGACGTCATCAACGTTTTTATCATAATTTACGCCATTTTAGAATTAAATTATAAGGAATGACTGTAATATTTTTTCTGTCTATTCGAAATAACCTAAAAAATGTGGTGCACACTTTTAAATAACCCGCTACGCATAGACAGAAAAAGTATTACAATCATTCCTTAAATAACTTAATGCATGTTTTATATTGGTAACATCATAAACATGATTCTTCCAAAGGATGACCAAAAATGGTTAAAACTGAAGGAACTCCTAATTTTTTCCCATTGCATATTTCAGAATGTAGCTGCTACCATATTTCAGAATAGCTAAACCTATTTTAAATCTTAAAACAATGACATCAGTTTTCCGAAACTATCCTTATCAAAATATGCATGATTTTTGATAATGACCCATAACTATATTTTGTTAAGAGAAATCTGAATGCATAATATGAAGGAGATAACTTGTTTTTTTTTTCTGATAATTTTAAGATAAAAAAGCAGAAAAGGTTTGATGATTATTTTTCTGTAAAGCAGTTTTGGGAAGTGAGAGGTTTAGCTAGCTATAAAATCAGGTTTAATCCACCATTTTCTACATAAGAAAATGCCTGTACCAAGTCTGGAATATGACAGTTGTTGCCCATTCGTTTGATGTGTTTGAGCTTTTGATTTTGCCATTTGATTAGGGACTTTCCGTTTTGAATTTTCCTCGGAGTGGTGTATTTTTGTGATTTTACTTTTTGTGTGAAATTGTGGCGCATTTGGCCCTTTTGTGACGTATTTCTGCAAATATTATTGAACGACAAGAAAATCAGACGCTATGGTTGAATTTCGATTAATAAGGCGGTGAGAAAAAAAAATCTGTAACAAAAAATAAATAAATGAACAAACGACGATTGAAACATTATACATTTGCTGGAATTAAGTTGAATAATAGTTACAGTTACAAATAAATACCTCTGTAATACCGAACTTTGACCATTGGTTAACAATGTCCGACTTAAAATGCTCTCTTACTGGTCGCAATGGCGATTGTGCTTGTGCATTATCCACATTTAGAATATCCGGACCGGTAAATAGCTCGTACACACTTCCATTGCCTACAAATAAAAATAACACTTATTACATTTTGTACGTCTGAAGCGCTTTTCTTGATTTACATTTACTAGGAACGCTCAATTTCCCAAAGTTTACACATTATTTTGTCGGAGTGTAAATAATAATTGAATTCAATAGACAAGCAGCAATACACAATACACTATAGGAAAACTAAAGACCAAGCGTGAACGTTGGTCAAAGTCCATTGACGCCCCAAAAGGGTAGAATCTAAATGACCGTAAAATATGGTCAACTACATATGGTGGCTTTCAATCTTGCCAAGTATGAGTTTTCAACCAAACTAGCCCAGGGGAGTTGCGTAAACAAAATGTCGTTGTAGTTGATCGGTAGTCCAAACAATGCTCAAAGTCCGATAACTCACGTGAAAGTGGTGAAATCAAAATAACAGAATAATATGGTAAACACACGATACCTCTCAATCTTACCAAGTATGGGAGCTTTCTATCATATGGTCCCAGAGGAATTTTGTTAACAAGGTGTCATTGTTACATTACTCTAAAATGGTCAAAGTCCCATAACTCCCGTAAACATTGTCAATTGCAAGGTTTACATTGTGGTTGAACACTGCTCTTTTCATACATAAAACATTGTGTAAAGGTTTGCCAAAATTCAGTTTCATTTCATATAACTAATTATCGTTCCTTTTACACTACCACGATACCGTTGATTTATTATGATTGTGATGACTTCAATAATAACCGTCATATTTTTCATCAAATGATAATTAAAATATTGTTTTTTTTTATACCTCCAGTGGCTGCTTTGAATATTAATTTCCATTCTTCTGAATCCTTAGCAAAAACTTTTAAAGCATACATTAATTTGAAAACAAAAATAATACTCCGCATTGTAGACTACTCCTTTGAAATAATGTAAGCTGCATTTGGACAGAATTAAGAAAGATTACGTGAATTCCCTATTTTATTAAAGACTGCCAATAAAACACAACACATACAAAAACTAATATGGAGCCAAAAAAAAAAAAAAAAAGTAAATACGCTGACAACTTCAATCGATTTGTAAGTATATTTAATCAAACTGAACATTTGTAAAGGTCATTTGTCTAGCTTTGTGTATCGATTAAAGAACTTTCTGACAATGTGCGGTTTTTAAGTCTTATTATGATGATTTAATATCTCAATAAAATTACGGAAACATCGTCCTCGAGATAAAAAAAAAATGCAACTATTAGGAAATTAACCCAATAATCTGAAATCTTCTATTTGTTTAGGGGTCTCGGTGGCCCAGTGGTTTAAGTAGTCAAACTACTGTATCACTAGCCAGTCAACACTGAGGTTGTGAGTTCGAATCCCTCAAGAGGCAGGTGCACTTGAGGATTGTCAGTTTTTCTACCGAAGATCGGTGGTTCTCTCCGGCTTTCTCCACCAATGAAAACTGACGTGTTGAAAGTACCGTTAAATACCAATCAATCAAATCCATTTGTTTCAGCTCACCTGGCCCAAATCTATTCCCATCACTTTACGTCCGTCGTTCGCTCACTTAACAAACACCTTCTCTGTAACTACTCGCAAATTTGAAATCCATCTTTGGCAAAATCATCTTTGGGAATAATTTTTAGAAAATAGTACAGATGATCCTTCATGCCAATCAAAATGGCCAAAAAAGAACAAAAAAGGTACAGGCTTTGCCTGTTATCTTGCTAACTGCTATGAATACAGAGAAAGTGACACTTAAAAAGAAAGGTTCAAAATGTTGAGATCAACCTAGTGTCCATTTACATCAAAATGGTCGGACCATTTCTGATTTATGTACATTTTTGAAGTTGTTGCCCTTAATGACGAATATTACTATTTTGCCAATTTTTGCCTATTTTCTTGAAAAAAAAATCATAAATTGTCAAACGCGTCAGTCGACTCCCTTTAGAAGTCACTATCCTTAAGTAACGATGCTTTTGTTTACCAATATTTGATGAATAGAAACATCAAATAGGAAAAAAATGATCAGCAAAATCTACAAATATGCAAAAACGAACAGAAATTGTCACTTGTTTCCTCAAAGAAGCTATTTCCCTGAAATGACATTTTTTGGGTTTTTATTTATTTTCTTTAACGATTAAAAGAAAAAAGACGTAGAGAAGCTTTGGGAAGCACAAATGATGAACAAAACAACACCTTCACAAAAGTAAACAATAAACTCATGATATATACCACGATTAAAACTTGTACGCCAGACGCACGTCTCTCCTACAAAAATATCCCACCGGTGACGCCCGACCCACAAAATCCAAAAGGCACGATAAAGTACCAAGTCGAAGAGCACTGAGGACCAAAAAATTCCGAAAGCCGATATCGTTGGTCCGTGCAGTAGTTATTCTTTGCAGATGTGTATCATGTTTTCTTGCGTTTGTGCCTATTACCTCGAAAACTATTAAAGATAGATATATGTTTTGGCGAAAACTATTAGAAAGTAAAGATCTTCAAAAAGGTTAAACTAGCTGAAAACTGTTTGACGACTCCTTATCAGAATTGCTGCCCCATAATATTTAAAAGAGAAATTATTCATGAACTAAATCTAGGCAACAATATTGACAAGTGACCATTGTAGAATATTCACATAGAAATACATAAGCGATACATACTCCTTAGAACTTCTATTTAAGATATATATTTTGTACGGAAATCTTATTGATTTGTCAAAAATACAACAAACTTTCTTTCATCCAAACATTAGAATAATAAATACATGAAATAACTTAACAAATATTTACACAAATTGCAAAAGATAAACCGATTCAGTGAAAATAACAACGAACGCCGAACGTAATTAATTACAGGAAATTTTGTGCGAAAAGATTAGCAGCAGGTAAATTATCGGGAGTATTGCTTCTATTGTCAAACAGTAACTGTTTTACAAGTCATGATAAATAGTGTATAAAGAATTAAATAAATTTTTAATTAATTTAAAAACCCAGCATATTTACTTTAAGTTATTAACTTATTTAGTCAATACACTATAGAAATCATAAATGATATTTCTATTCTATATAGTCTGAAAAATAAACAATACTCAATAAGCTGGTCACAATGTTTACCTATATCGATCCTTGTAAAGTTTACATGAATAAAAAGTATATTTTGGGGACGGTCAATCAACCGATAAACACATACACAGACAAAAAATAAGAATTTTAGACTTGGATACATCATTCGTTTATTTAGTTGGTACTGACGATGAACTAACTTTTGAGAGTAACTTCAAGATCGGTATTTTTTTGTCTTTTTGTTAGATTTAGTGTCGATCTAATAAGTCTAGCCTTTTTCAGCAGATTTTCAAATTGTAGTATGTATTGCTTTAAAACTATTGGTATAAGGTGGAGGGGGCATCGCAAATGATAAAACGCGCCAAACTCTGTATGTGACTGTCCAAGTCAGGAGCCTAAAATTTAGTGGTTGACGTTTGTTGTCGTGCATTATATTTGCTATTAAGTTTTGTGTGCATAAATCATGCATCTATTTTTTGTTTGTTTGGGTCGAATAATTTGCTATGCTTTACGTTTTATGTTCATTGTTGAAGCAGTACGGTGACCTATAGTTAATAATTTATACGTCAACTTTTCTCTATTTAAAAATAATCTTATAGGCAATTAAACAACATCATCATTTATCATTTATAACTACAATACCACTAGCCGTCTTAAAAACAGACATGACTCTATACAACACAAGCTCCCCATTATGAAAATAAGTGAATAAAGTTAACGGAGGCCGTCAAATTTTGCACCAAGTTCAGAAAAAAACCTGATTGATATGTACTCTTTCGATGTAACATAAAATCTTCAGTATAAAATAGCCGTCAATAAAAAAATGTTTCTGCCTAAAAAATTGAGATGATATCCCTTTGTTAGAAATAAAAAATATATTTCGTATCAAACCAGTTTTTCCAAAAAAATGTAGAGGGATAATTTCTGGTCGGATTTTATTCAAATTGGTACAACTGAATCATAATTTTCACATTTATATTTGTGCATTGCAATTACGTTTTGTTGTTAAGAGTTATCTTTTTCTGATGATTTCAACACCGATATTTTTGCTGATAGAGTTGAAGACAAAACAATAACCAAATTAACTTCAAACAATCCTGCATTTTTCAACAACTGACTTGTAAAAAAAAAAAATGCACAACATTAAAAAAAGGGTTTTAATTGTTGAATACTATATATTTATCTCCAGATGACATTTGCTCTATTGTTTTTGCTTGTTTTTTTTTCTCATTAACATATCACCTACACGTTTTTTTACATCACCTTTCATTGACATGTTAATTCAATCCTTAATAAACATTTCTGCTATTACAAAATAGGTTACTGAAAGGGAATTACATCTTAGGCAATGAATCAATTATAAGCATAGTCGGTTGAACGACTTTCATGTACAGTCCAAATTCATTCAGAATATCAATTACATATTGTGAAGTAACAGAACAGGAAGTAGAAGCAATTGAAAAGACAAGAAGGAATGGTTTACAGCTCGACAGTGGAGGATTATAGCACCAAAATTTGGAGAAGTTACCAAAGTCATAGCAAAAAGAAACATCATGTGACTCGTTATTTAATTCAAAAGCCAAAAATAGCCACAGATTTTTCATGGAAAAATATATAAAAGCAAAGCCTTAAAACAATTTCAGCATTATAAAATATTGGTAGAAAAATGTGGATTTGCTATTTCTCACCACTACCAATTTTTAGGGAGCTCAGCATCCTAATGTGGACTTGTTAGAACATACAGTATGGTTGAGTTAAAATGTCCACACAGTGGGTGATAAAATGAAATTCTGCTAGGGTCAACGTCCTGCATTTTTTTTAAGTTGTAATCTCTGTCCTCCCTTTTTATTTTTCACTCTATTCGGTCCTGTCTTTTTTTACATAAATTTACATCCTTCCTTTTTTTTTTGGCCTAGTTGCTCATCCTGCCTTTTTTTACTCAAAACTCCTGTCCTGCCTTTTTTCAAATTTCATCCTAGCCCCCTAAGTATGCTTATGGTTGGATGAATTAATTCAGAAACTACATCTGTTTCTGGATAATTTGTATGTGATTACGGTCAAATGATCATTTTAAGTGTAGATAAATGAAACCTGAAAATCAAGATTTGTCTAAAGGGTGATGAAAGGAGAAAATATATTCCAATAATTCTTATATGATTTGCATATTAGGGAAAACGTTGATATGATTGGTCGAGAGGACTTCCGGTAGTTGATCTTGACGTTGTTTATTTTTCGATAGACGACGTTGACCGAACTACTTTTCGTAACCAATGTAAACAAGATGGCGGCGATAATAACACCGACGTTAACAAAATTTATTTCACTGTACGTTAATCGTTAAATTAAAAAAAATAAACAAAAACATTCGTTTGAATGATAAAAAGAGTTTTTGTAGTTTATTTTTTATCAGATAGCAAATTTCATGGAGTACATATTTTTGCGTTAACCAACAAATATATTCATGCGCCAGGCGGCCTATTAAATGACACAAATATACAACTTACGTGTGATAGAGGTTACGAGTGTGGAAAAATATATTCCCTATCTCCAATTTTAAAGAATTATAAGGATTAAACGCCTTTTTAAAGGAATTTATTGGTGTATAAACTCGACCAAGTCACTCACAAACATATCATAAAAGTCCTAAGGACTTTTATTTGTTTTAAAGGAATTTATTGGTGTATAATCTCGACCAAGTCACTCACAAACATATCATAAAAGTCCTAAGGAATTTTATTTGTTTGTGAGTGAATTGGTCGAGTTTATACACCAATAAATTCCTTTAAAAAGGCATTTAATCCTATAATAACCAACAATAAAAGTTGTAGATAATCTTAAGATATCTCGCAGTATTGTTGAATTATAGTGGTTAGAAAGCAGAAATGTCCATTCAAAACAGATTAGAACAGACCACACAAAGAATGAAAGTTTACCTTTGCTGTGCATTTTTTCTTTTCCGTGATTTACCCCTGAAATTACTTTGACATCAATGATAATAAAAAAATAACTATTGATTTCTGTTTTATTACATGGCTGCTTCACATCGTATCAATTAAACAATTAATTAAAACAATGGTTATGTTTTTGTTTGCGAGAGGAAAAAATTAAGATAGGGGTTTAGCTAACTATAAAATCAGGTTTAATCCACCATTTTCTACATAAGAAGATGCCTGTACCAAGTCAGGAATATGACAGTTGTTATCCATTCGTTTGATGTGTCTGAGCTTTTGATTTTGCCATTTGATTAGGGACTTTCCGTTTTGAATTTTACTCGGAGTTCTGTATTTTTGTTATTTTACTTTTTAAATTTAACAAAAGGCGAGATTTGTCAAAACAAGATACATCTTAAATAGTTTGCAATGTTAATGCAACGAGTATCAAAAGACATAAACAATAGAGTAGTTCCCCTTGTAACGACTTATTTGACAGAAAGATGCTTATGCGAGTATTTAAAGTTGAGCGGACATCAATTTGTAACTGCAACAATTTCTTGCCTATGATATTCTTTGATCAGAGAGAAAAGACAGAAATTAAAAATATATATTAAACATGTTTCCTGCGAAGATTCCGAGTAACATATAACTGTATTATATGAAATCAAATCATACAGATCAACACAAATGAATAGAAGAATCAACTGCACCTTCAGATGGTGAGTGCTTCCAACAACAAAAACAGTCTGATGATAACATTTGGTAGAAATCAGCAAGAAAAGAGTGCCTTAAGAAAATGCTAAACCATTGAATAGCGACGAAACTTCTAAGGGCAGATAATTCCATTTTGCTCAGTTAATTGTTTGCACCTAATTAGGATATTTTTTCCTGAGTGCCTTTGAATGACATCGTTTCACTATAACACTGAGACTAGTGTCGAATGGTATTGATCTATATGCATACATCTTCTCTAGGCAAGGGTTACGAACCAGTCCCCTCCTTTCCACCCTTGGCGGATTAAGAAAGAATTTCGGATTCACGAGTAATGATTTTCATTGGTCGCAGTTGTAACTGGCTGCAATTAATCAAAAAGCGCCCTTAAGATGATCACGTGTAAATGTAGAAAATGTAAATAAACAATTGCCACGTGCTGATTTTTTCAACATGTCTTTACCCGAAAGACATACGATGACATTTAGTGACAATTTTAAAGTTTTTATAGTCGCCGTCAGGTGAAATTCGTAGCAGTTATCGGTAAAAATTGAAACCAACAATCGCGTTCATTCGAGATATCGTTTTTCACATTCCATTAAAAAAAGCAACAAGAAAAACCACTACTGGCCTACCTTTTAAGTGATCGCACTGAGAATCCTGACCTTCACATTTTCCTGGACGACTTTGAATGGTGGAATCAGCCATTGTTTTTACAGGAAGTGTTGCCGTGGAGTTTACGTTCAGTTTATTTACATGATTTTCGGGCAACTCGGAGTTTTCTACAGTTTCAAGATAAGACCAACAAGGAAACATTAGAAGTGTATGTGTTACCCATACTTGCATATTTAGCCCCTTAGTCTGCTTTTGAACCTACTCAATGCAACACATCTTTGAACTACATTAGCCTAACTTGAAGCTAACCAGTCTGCATGGGTCTGAGAAGGTGATAAAAAAGGACAACAAATATATTGTTGTGTTTCTAGAACATAAAATAATGTCCCCCATGAAATATATAATTATGAAATAGTATTTTTGTTCCTGAAATTTTGTCACCTCCTTCTAGACAATATTACACTGTGAAATTTAATATCCATGAAACAATGAGTGAATAAACACTATTAAAGTCCAGAACATTCCCTCGTATAATATGATTGCCAATGAGATAACTATCCACCAAATTTCAAATGAAGTGGATGTAAGCAATAAAAGGCAACCATATACAGCCTTCAACAATACAAGAATCCATACCGTATAGTTAGCTATAAAAGGCCCCGACATGAAAAGTATAAAACAGTTCAATTGGGAAACATAATAGCCTAATTTATGACAAAACAATTTATGAAAAACAAATATAAAATTACAGGCTCCTGCCTTGGACAGGCACATAGAGAATGTGGCGGGATTAAACCTGGGACAGTTGTGTAACAGCACAACATAAGAACTATAAAAAAATCAGTCGAAAAAGGCTTTACACATCAGATCCATACAAAGCAGGAAAACATCAAACAAAAACACAGACAGGACATGGACGTATACATATATGCTAATTTTAAAGTATAATGCAAATGTTGAAATACTTCAAAACAACCAAACAATGTAAAACATTCAAAATCATGAACCATTACCAAAGGTGCTGGATATAAACCTCCTGAAAATAAGAGAGGCCAATCCTAATACAACTACATACCAAATATTGTTGACATTCAAAAATGGTATCATTTAAACTGACCAAAACATAAACAGACGGAGCTCGGTATTTCTATGACCCCCCGCAATGCGTTGCATGGGGGACAATTATATTTGATGCTGTATCTACTTTTAACAATGACAATACTTACAATATCTATTAATTATGCAATACATCTCTGAAATTAAAATGTGATCAACTATTTGACATAGCAGTTTCCGACACAGAATCAATGTGGTATTAGTACCTTAAAATTGGACATTTACCTATTAGTCCAATATCTAAAATTAAATACATGGTTAGAATCAGAATATAAAAGAACCCAAAGAATTCAATTTTGGATGAAATCAAACAAAGTTTAATTTTGGACCTTTTGAACCTCGATGTGGACCAATTTGATAACCAGGTCCGAATCCAGAATCTAGATACACAGTAAGATTCAGCATATCAAAGAACCCCATATATTCGATTTCTATTGAAATCAAACAAAGTGTTAATTTTGGACACCGATTTGGACCAACTTGAAAACTGGGCCCAAATCAAAAATCCAAATACATGTTTTGATTCAGCATATCATAGAACCCCTTTGAATTCATTTTTTGTTAAAATCAAACTGAGTTTAATTTTTGGACCCTTTGAAACTGGCCCAAAATCAAAAATCTAAATACACGGGTAGATTCGACACATCAAAAAACCCCAATAATTCAATTTTTGATGAAATCAAACAAAGTTTAATTTTGGACCTTCATTTTGATCAATTCAAATACTGGGCCCAAATACAAAATTAGATTCAGCATATTTAAGAAACCCAAGAATTCAAGATTTTGAATTAAACTACATTGAAATTGGTCATGAAATAAGCAATTTATACAAAGTATAAGAAAAGTATTAACTCATAGAGATCTATACACTTGTAGACAAGTTATTGTCCTGCAACAGAAGAAACATTCTTGTTTCTGGCCCTCAATTCCTAAACAGTTAGGACAATAACCCGAAAAATCAATCTCAAGCTGCCCTTTGTGTTTCAGACGACGCTGACAAAGCCACAACATTATTATTTAAACTACATTTTGGCAAAATATTAAAAATTCTATTGATTTTCATTTAGACACCTCCCATCTACATTGAACACGTTTTTTTTTTTTTTTAATTTGTGTTTTTTTAACAAAAACTTTTTTACAATTTTTATAACAATCAATTTAAATGCACATCTAAATATTATGAACAAAAACTACCTATCATTTTTGCAGTTTTTGCATTTCCAAACTTGTTAACGAACATAAAGAAGGAAAATTAAATCTATAGGGATCCGGCATCCATGATACTGGGTCCTACAAATGATACACAAAATGATACCAGACAATATCAACAAATTAAACCTCATCTTAATTCTTCAACATTTTATGACTTTTGAAACAACAGGGGGTATTGAGTTTATTTACTTCAAATAAACCTATTTGGTCTATATGCAATGAACAATGCAGATAAAAAAAAAAACACCAAATACATCACAAAACAGAAGGTGAAAACCATGTAAACCTAAAAATACAGTCTCTTATAAAAGATAAGTGTCTAGACCATTCTTGTAAAAAAAAAATACATAGCATGATATACTTGCTTTATATGATGATATAAACATGAAAAATAAATGCATGAATTTTGACAACTCAAAATTCTGTACAGCATTTACTACCCTCAACTTCAATATAAAATATAACTGGTATCAATATTATTCCATATCTGTGCTCTATCAATTTTTACTTGGTTTACAAAAAAACATTTAGTCTAATTTCAGTTTGGATTACCTCCGTTTGATCAATATTCAAGCTTTGCGTTAACTCGGTCAGGATTAAAATTTAGGACAGTATTTCACCATACTTGTTTTATCAACAATTTGAAACATGACATCCCTTGAAACATTATTATAATTTTCTTAATTATTCGTTTATTTTGCAGACAAAGGACTTGTTGAAAAAGCTGTACAACTTTTTCAGGATGGAAAAGGGTTCGAAGCGCCCATGGGTGCTTCAAAAGCAAACGAGAAGACTGGTGAAAGCAACAGGTAACATTCAGTTTTTAAATTTCATTTGAAAAAAAAAAATACTAAAAAAACACACTTGGACATTTCATAAGCACACTTAGTGTGTGCAATGGAATTTTTATGAATTACTGAAACAAGATATGAAAGTGGTGTTCCTCTTAAAATATTGAATATTTCCAAGTGTATTATAATATTTTTCTGTTTTGTATACTAGCATGTACATTGGTATTCTTTTTCTTTAAAAGAAGAAATTAAATGATTTCAATATTAGTTCCACTAAAACATTATTCTAACAATAAAGCCATTTTAAATAAACATTCTATAAAGACTACACAAGATATTACATATTTTATCTTCCACCAGCCAAATCAAAAGTGAGGGAAAATATGTTATGTTGAAAGTCTTCAATATTGATGTGTTGTACATATAATATATGCATGTATATATATATATATTACTACAGGTATGACAGAAACATATAATCAGTGAATCACAAAAATGATGTCAAATCGTATGAACACTTTTAAACTGAAATGTACATAAAACAATCATTTTATACACCAATTATTAGACCCTCTACTATAAGTATCTAAGAAACCTATCAAATCAAGAAATCTTAATATTGACCAATGCACCATAAAAGAAGATCATGGTAAGATAAACCCTGTCTGACAGACATGAGCATTCACCTTACAATCAATTATATATTCACAAAGTATAGTAATATAGAATCACACTACCAAAATTTAATTAATATGTATTTATTTATACATTTACATATATATTTTTTTATTGTTTTAAAAAAATTTTTTTTATGGTAAACATTAGTTTAATTAATTTTTGATTAAAATTATAGGCATGAAACAGTCGACCCTGAGAGGATACACAAATGAAAATGATCCTATGCAGGATGTGGTCAAGTCAATTCACAAGGCTTATGTCCAGTAAACTGTCACCAAGACACAGAAGGTGAATGATTTCGACAAAGGTGTGGTGAGGAGGACCATCTATGATTTGCAAAAGAAATCAAAGTCGGTGACCATGTCAAAGCTGTAGTAGGCTCTGAAAAAGAAAGACATTGACATTTTCATATCTAGTGTCGAGAACAGGGCATTTACTGGGGTTTCGATCATTTATTTCACAATATTTGGACTTAATCCAATTTTTAAGCAAAAAAAATCATGTCCTTTATTTTCAGTTATAATCTTTTTTTTTTTTAATTTGTAATGGTACAGATATAAAACAAGCTTAAAGTGTATGTATTGGGCATTGTTGTCTTCCTTCTTTAAAGCATGGTGTACACGTATATATTTTTTTTATTTCAATGCATATAATCGATGTGTTGCTTGTAAATTTTATCTATTATTAATTTGAGTCAACAGCAATGAGACTGGGTGCATTGAGAAGGTGTGCATCTCCTGTCATGCATGCAGCGCCACTCGTGTGATTCCACTATTGAGATTAAGTTATGTAGTTTGGTAGAACATTGTACTTTTAGAATTTTGTTACAATTTATTTTCGGTGAATTTTTTGTTATGTTGGTTTTAGAGCTCTATGAAAACAAAGAATACACTTGAAAATATTTAGACTTAACAATGTGGCATATGCAAAGAGTTTGAAGATATAAATTTAAGTTCTCCATTGCTAATACTTACATGACTAAGACTAATTAATTTCTTTCCCGCATAAAATACACGTTATTGTATTAAAATACATCAACTACCAGGATACATATGAAAGCCACTTTGAGCTGTATTTCTGTCACGTAGTGTTGTCATTTTAGCGATATTACTTAACATTGCCATATAAGCGGGAGGTTTGGCTAGCCATAAAACCAGGTTCAACCCACCATTTTTTCTTAAAATGTCCTGTACTAAGTCAGGAATATGGCAGTTGTTATCAGATAGTTCGTTTCTATGCATGTTGACGTTTGTCTTTGTTGCACTTCAGTGTTCCTGTTGTTCCTTTGTTTTCCTCTTATAGTTGATGTGTCTCCCTCGGTTTTAGTTTGTAACCCGGATTTGTTTTCTCTCAATCGATTTATGACTTTTGAACAGCGGTATATACACATATACAAGGTATTGTTTAGCAGACAATATCTATCTGGATGATACTAACAGCCTGAAAATAAAAACAATACATTCATTACATATAAAAAAATATCACCAAATACATTATCTATTCTTATAATGTATTGTATGAATATATAAGAATTTTTTTCAGGTTCTACAAGAATGCGTAAAGCAGAAGATATGTGTCGGAAAAGGAGAACATCGTTCTCATGAGAATGACATCTCTTCGTAAGATACATAAGTTTAGGCAGCAAGGGCGAAATATTGTATATCTGGATGAGACTTAGTTGAACAACAATCATCTTGTAAAGGGTGACTGGCTGAATGTTCTCAGCACGTCCATGTCTGTCTTTGAGCCACACTGCAAAGGTACCCATCGCAAAGTCCCTTCCTGTAAGGGTACTAGATTAATAATCCTTGATGTTGGCTCCTCTCAAAAAAGCCTGATCCCCGGATGTGGTCTTATATTTGAGTCAGCTCAGATAATCATGATGAGATGATCAAGGACATTTTACAGAATGGTTCATAGATACACTGATCCCTAAACTGCCTCCTCGGTCTGTAGTTGTAATGGACAATGCTCCGTTTCACAGTCACTTAGGTCCTGACTCAAAGGTAATAACACTCAGAGCAACAAGTCAGCGATCTCGGCATGGCTGGAGAAGAGCAATGTTCAGTATGACAAGAAAATGAAAAAGACCGAGCTGCTTGATTTGGTGGAGCAAAACAGCCTCAACCTAGGTATATAATTGATGACCTTTCATCAGCTAATGGCCATGAGATTTTACGCACACCTCCTTATCATTGTGATCCCAATCCCATCGGAATGGTTTGGTCTTATTTAAAAGGCTATGTAGGTAGGAACAATTCTAGTTGCAAGAACGGAAATAATACCCAGCTTTTTCTGGTGGGAAATTCCCATATCGTTGCGTAGCGCTGGGCTAAATTTGAGACTCGCGTGGTAAGGGAGTTTGAGGAAAAGCTCAGGAAACTTGATGGTATCAGAGATGAAGACGTCAATCCAGTGGTGAATGACATGACGGACGATGACAGTGATGACAGTCAAAAGACAATTCCTTATCAGTTTTCTGAGGGGAGGAGGGGATTAATGAAAATGGCTTTGAGGACAGTGTCTCTGATACCATCAATGATGCTGATATGATTTTGTGCAATACCTGTGGTAGCACTGAACCACCCAAATCCATTCAAAAGGAAACGTATATATCCTCGTTTAAGTGTGATACTTGTGATCGGTGGGTACACAACAGATGTTGCACAAAACCTGCTCTTGCGATGAATGTCTGTCTTCGGTGCTTCTCCATTTTTAACCACCGGAACCTCAGTGAGCCACTGATTTTGCCAATTGAAGATAAGGAACAGTGATGTCTTTCTTTAATGCCATTAAAATAGTTACATGTTCATACCCTAAAGTTAGTTAATTAAACATATCTTTCATCCTAGATTCAATAAAACATTCTACCGTCAGTCAGGGGCAATAATTACATGTAAGTCATGTTTATTTACTTAAACTTGTTAAAGATGTAATATGTAGAGATTTAATTACTATTCAAAGTTTGAATCTCGTAGAAGTCAAACAAATATATGAGATTTACCAGGCAAAATTGGCATATCCAATGCAAAGAGCAGTATATTGATTGATTGCTGATTGTTATCAGTATTTTAATGATAATGGAAAAATGAGATTTTCACTGTCACAAATGAAATTATACTTTTATGGATAGTAATGACTTAACCATGTAAATGGCATAAATTCAAACAATCAAGCAAGATATTTAAGCAGGGATAGAAGATAAAATATTGGCATGGTAGCCCACAGATTAAATTTTGTAGCCAATATATAATAGTTCTGTACAAAAACAAAAGTAGATATTTAAGTGGCCCACATCATTTTTAAGGGGCTATTGGCGAGTGGGCCCCTGCTTATTTCAAACCCTGTTTAAGGGAAGAAAAATGATTTCTTAAAATGTCCTGTACCAAGTCAGGAATATGGCAGTTATTATAAAATAGTTCCGTTTCTATGTATGCTGACATTTGTTTGTGTTGCACTTCAGTTGTTCCTTTGTTTTCCTCTTATAGTTGATGTGTTTTCCTCGGTTTTAGTTTATAACCCGGATTTGTTTTCTCTCAATCGATTTATGACTTTTGAACAGCGGTATATACACATATACAAGGTATTGCTAAGCAGACAATATCTATCTGAATGATACTAACAGCCTGAAAATAAAAACAAATCATTCATTACATATAAAAAATATCACCAAATACATTATCTAATCTTATAATGTATTGTATGAATATATAAGATTTTTTTCAGGTTCTACAAGAATGCGTAAAGCAGAAGATTTGTGTCGGAGATGGAGAACATCGTTCTCATGAGAATGACATATCTTCGTAAGATACATAAGTTTAGACAGCAAGGGCGTCATATTGTATATCTGGATGAACCTTAGTTGAACAACAATCATGTGGTAAAGAATGACTGGCTGGATGTTATCAGCACGTCCATGTCTCAACTGCAGTTACGTATATCCAAAGATGGCGGACGACGTTTCTGGTCAATATTTCTTTTGTCGATTTTGTGATAAATATGTATTATTCTTCGGTATTTCGCTTCTTTTTAACGTATTACTAAATTTGAAACTGAAATAGAAAGGGTTTTTCATAGTTCAACCGCTAAATGGAGATATCAGCCGTCCAAAAATCGCGATGATATGGGTAACTGAAGAAAATAAATTGTCTATGATATACGTAACTGGAAACACTGATATCCGTAACTGATTTTATTTCTAAACTATTTGCATTTTCGTTTGAAATGGAATAAGTTTCTCCGGTTATCGAAATCGTTATAAATCGGAATATAAATTGTTCTTGAAAGTCTTTACAAATATTGTGTGAAAATATACTGATCAGGCTACCAATTCTGTATTTCTATATAGCCAGCAGCATGCCTAGTGAGCTAGAGGAAGGATCTTGGGTAGCTTATTTCAGATAAAATATGGGTGGCAACCAAGAAACACATATCGCTTATAACGAAAAACGTCAAATAACAAAAATACCAAAAAATCCTTTAGCAAATGGCAAAATATAAAGCTCAAACACATCAAACGAATTGATAACAACTGTCATATTCTTGACTTGGTACAAGCATTTCCTTATGTAGAAAATGGTAGATTTAACGTGGGTTTATAGCTAGCTAAGCCTGTCACTTGTATAACAGTCGCAAATAATTCCATTAATATTAACAACAATGTGTGAGCAAAACAAACAGACATAATAGGTAAAAATGTCAAAATTGGGGTACAGCAGTCAACATTGTTCTATGATCTTAATCACTATAAAACAAAAACTATTTCAACAACGAAAACGCAATGGCATATAGACACTTTATAGATAAAGTACTTGAGCGAAAATAAAAGGCAAGAGTACAAAAATGACCATAGCACGACAACACAACAACGGGATGTATAAATACCGAGCCACGCCAAAAGTATATTACCAAACATTGATTAAACAGTAAAGGTTAACAATATACAAAGACAAATAAAATAACACTATAACACGTAATTAGGATGATAAACAACGTCAGTACCTATAATCTAAACTTCCAAGACCCCAAGGGTCTTCCTCCAGCAAAACTCTAGCCACAGTGGGGCACCCGTTTGGCTGTGTGGATGTATCAAGTACGCAGCCACGTCCGGTCAGAATGGGGACGTTAAAGTCGATGCCTCGTGTAGAGTGCCATGCTCTTTGCATATTACGAACCGTTGCTACAAGTCTTTGAGCGGTTCGTAGGTGTCCTTTGCAATGCCAAATTTCTGTCCCTATTCAATATAGCATCATTTTCCCGTGGCAGTCTATCCCGAACGACCTCTATTGTATCTTGTTTCAACCTGTTCCTGTCCTAAACATGCATGAAATATTTGCCATTGGACGTTAAGCAACCAACAATCAATCAATCAATCAATTGCACAGCTTCTTTGTCTCTGAAAACGAACTTTAGTTGATCACAGTTTTCAACTTATTAATTCGACGTTTTATCAGAGACCCGATTGTTTTGACCTATTCTGACAAAGTGTCCAGTTCAACTTCTCGTTTAGCTCATGCTCTGGCGTAGTCCTAAATGGACACGTTGAACCACGGATGTGCTGAGACCAATTAAAGGCATACAAATATGTAGAACGTATATCAGATTTCAATGTTATCCTTTTGATTGCATTTGGATTGTTAGCTTGTTCACTTGCAAGTTCTTGAATTGGTATTTTTCTAATGTTGTGATAATATTTTGGGATATATTTTCCGTTTCCGATCATTTCTAATCTTTTGAAGAATATATGACAGTTTAATTTCGGAAATAATGTTCGTCCGATCTATTAAATCGAGGATAATGAATGACGCAGAAACAACAAAACTCAAGTTACGGATATCCTTTTCGAAACGTCAATTACAGTAACGGATATCAGTCTTTAAAATTACCGATATCATCGCGTTTTTTGGACGGCTGATTTCTCCATTTAGCGGTTGAACTATGAAAAAACCCTTAGTATTTCAGTTTCAAATTTAGTAATACGTTAAAAAAGACACGAAATACCGAAGAATAATGCATAATTATTACAAAATCGACAAAAGAAATATTGACCAGAAACATCGTCCGCCATCTTTGGATATACGTAACTGCAGTTACGGATATCACATTTACCCCAGTGATGTTTGCCTTTGAGCCATTCTGTAAAGGTACCCATCGCAAAGTCCCTTCCTATGGTACTAGATTAATAATCCTTGATGTTGGCTCCTCTCAAGAAAGCCTAATCACCGGATGTGGTCTTATATTTTAGTCGAAAACCAACAGCCCAGATTATCATGATGAGATGAATAAGGAGCACTTTACAGAATGGTCATAGATAAACTGATCCCTAGACTGCCTCCTTGGTCTGTAGTTGTAATGGACAATGCTCCGTTCCACAGTCACTTAGGTCCTAACTCAAAGGTACTTAACACTAACAGCAACAAGTCGGAGATCTCGGCATGGCTGGAGAAGAGCAATGTTCAGTATGACAAAAAATGAAAAGACCGAGCTGCTTAATTTGGTGAAGCAAAAAGCCTCAACCTAGGTATATAATTGATGACCTTGCATCAGCCAATGGCCATAAGATTTTACGCACACCTCCTTATCATTGTGAGCTCAATCCCATCGAAATGGTTTGGTCTTATTTAAAAGGCTATGTAGCTAGGAACAATTCTAGGTGCAAGAAAAAGACATTACCCAGCTTTTTGGAGGCAAATTCCATATCGATGCGTAGCGCTAGGCTAAATTTGAGACGCGAGTGGTAAGGGAGTTTGAGAAAAGCCCAGGAAACTTGATGGTATCAGAGATGAAGACGTCAATCCAGTGGTGATTGACATGACGGCCGATGACAGTGATGACAGTCAGAAGACAATTCCTTACCAATTTTCTGAGAGGGAGGAGGGTATTAATGAACATGACTTTGAGGACAGTGTCCCTGATACCATCAATGATGCTGATATATTTGGTGCAATACCTAGCACTGAACCACCCAAATCCATTCAAAAGTAAAAGTATATATCCTCGTTTAAGTGAAACTTGTGATCGGTGGGTACACAACAGATGTTGCACAAAACCTGCTCTTGCGAGGAATGTCTGTCTTCCGTGCTTCTCATTCTTAACCACCGGAACCTCAGTGAACCACTGATTTTGCCAATTTAATATGGACCAGTCATGTCTTTCTTTAATGCCATTAAAATAGTTACATGTTCATACCCTAAAGTTAGTTAATTAAAAATTATCTTTCATCCTAGATGCAATAAAACATTTTACCGTCAGTCAGGGTAATACTTACATGTAAGTCATGTTTGTTTACTTAAACTTGTTAAAGATGTAATATGTAAGATTTAATTACTATTCAAAGTTTGAATCCCGGAGAAGTCAAACAAATATACAAGATTTACCAGGCAAATTGGCATATCCAATGCAAAGAGCACTATTTTGATTGATTGGTGATTGCTTAACGTTATCAGTATTTTAATAAGAGAAAAATGAGATTTTCACTGTCACAAATGAAATTATATTTTTATGAATAGTAATGACTTTACCATGTAAATGGCATAAATTCAAACAATCAAGCAAGATATTTAAGCAGAGATAGAAGTTAAAATTTTGGCATGGTAGCCCACAACTTAAATTTATTTTGTAGCCAATATATAATAGTTTTGTACAAAAAAAGTAGATATTAAAGTGGCCCACACCAAATGTAAGGGCTATTGGCCAGTGGACCCTACTAATTTCAAACCCTGTTTAAGGGAAGAACATATGACTTGTTTCTTATAAGTAAACAATAAATTGTCTAAGGGATATAACTCTAAAATAATTTAACTGTACAAGTAAAAAAAAAAATGTGATTTCCTTTTTCATCAAAATTTTTTTCGGAATTCTAAAATGTTTTTGGTTTGTGGATTTCTTCAGGTCACTTTTGGCCATGATGCTTCTCAAGTATTCACGGGTATACACCAAAGGTGTTAATTTTCGAACGTGTATCTGAGGATTAATTTAGACTCAATATTTTTTTTATATGTGACACATTATTTTCTATCATTAACACAAGTAAAGAATATGGTTAATACTCTTGGCAAATATTCCTTCTGCGGATCTGGGCTAGCTGAGCTCATGGAAACTGTCTATGCACCTAACGCTGTTTCGCATATGTTAACCGGAAAGGCAGTGTCAAGATCAGTACGCGGTCATTTCCTCATTTTATAATGCTTTAACCGAATTTTTGATATGCGAACAGTTTCAGGTATCTTCAGCCGTCTTGAAAGATAATGACATTGAAGATGGAGAACATCTTTCATTTTTTAAAGAAACTTCAGGTGACATGATTAGCGAAACTGACATTGAAGGCCAAGTTCGAATGGAACTCGAGTTCTGACTAGAGTTCCATATGAACGGTAAATAATTTTGAAGAGTAAGGTCTCTAGATTACCGGAAGTACAAGGCCCCTACTCTGAATATGTTTACATTCAAATTTGATTGGATTGACGTCATAACATCCGGGATATCGAGTCGATCTCAAGGAACCCTGCCACAACCCAGGGCTCCTCGAGTTCTAATGGCGGGAAAGCTATATCAAATCATAACAGGTGTTATATATGACCATGTCAGTCCCATCTACTCTAGATATCCATTCGAACTTGGCCAGGGACACTACTACACCTACTCCAGAAGCAGCGTCTCAACACTGTAAGCGTACATACTATCAGATTCAAGAATGGACAAATGACTCCATCGATATGTTCAGTCCAACAGACTGGGGATGGGTTCTACAAGGTGCATCATTTTGTCCAATCAGAACGATGTTGCCTCCGGCTCCAGAGAAGTTATTGCATGTAATAAGATGAAAATGTAAATCCGGTTGCGTTACACGCAGATGTACTTGTAGAAAAAAAATGGCCTTGAATGGAGCTCAGCATGTAGCGAGTGTAAAGGATTGAACTGTCCAAACTGTAAGATACTGGAGATGGATGAGGATAAGGACGATAGTGACATTTAGCTCTAACATTGACACGATTGGTTGATGATGATACTAAATATATTTACCGTGTGTTTCATACTATTATTTGGAAATGATTATGGAGTACCAACAATCCTAATAGTTTCGGTAATTTCAATATTTTTGGTCCTTTCAAACGTGAATATTTTCTATTAAAAAGACAGTACTTTGAAAAGGGAGACAAAGAGAGCATGTTTTTGAAGATATCTGTTTAAAACATCTTCTTATAATTGAAATTATACAAATGTGTCTCTTATAAACATTTAAGCAATTTTCCCACTTTTTCAGCGATTTTTTTTTATCAAAATCAGCGTTTTCCCCCCAAAATACTTATTGTTGTGCATTTTAAATATTTCATCACGATAATACATATGATTCGAACTATTCCTGAAAAAATCAGGATTTTGAATTCTTTTATTGATGTTATAATTGATATTTCGCAACATGAGCCCTTTTGTAATATTTAAGCAATTTTTAAAATATAACATAATTCATAATTTATACTAATTTATCTGACACTTTAGTTAGATCTAAATAATATAAACTCTAACATCAAAGTCTAAAACAGAAAAAACACACTCTACAAAGACACTGGATTAAAAAGGATACAAATTTCTGTGACAAAATTTTACAATGTGCATTCGTTCATTTTATAATTATGTATGAATAAGCTATATCACCATTTAGTGGTCTCTTCCAAGTTTTTCGATAAACCACTTGTTTAAAGCTTACTTGTATTGATTGATTGTTGGTTGCTAAACGTCCAGTGGGAAATATTTCAGGAGGAGAACAAGAGATAGGTCCTGAATGAAGGTCGGAAAAATTTGGACTGCCACTGGAAAGGGAGGGTTTATGGATAGGGACAGAAATTTTGTCCTTGCAACAGGCCACCTATGGACCCCTCGAGAAGAGTTGTTGCATGAGTTCTTAACATGGCACTCTCTTCATGCGAAGCATCAAAATGTCTATTCATCAGTCACCCTATGTTTTTGCTTACATTGTAAAGAGGTAGAACAGTTGATTTATTACAATAATCCATAATTAAAAACGTCTTTTAAACATGTTAAAGACGAATCATTTTATAAATAAACAAATGGGAAAAACCTATCTGAAAATCAGGTGCTAAAACTAAAAACAAAACAAAACTTTTCATACACAAAATGTACTAGTAATATTTTGACTGATTTATTGAATAATTTAGCAAACAAATTAAACCAAAGGAAAATTAGTAAAATTGAAATAATATCCTGCAGGATGAAATTGAAAGATTATTATTCCATTATAATGACAAGTTTAGTAGTGGACTTAGCAACAATAAAAAAAAATCGGTTGTACAGACTCGTATCACTCTGGTTGTGTTTGCTATTGGTGCTGCCCAAAGAACAGCTAAGGAATGCAAGGCCAAATGTGGGAACAAGAAAGAGACTAAACAGGTGTTGACTGATGCGACACACCCCTCACCTCATGAGGTAAGATACCATATTTTTTTTTGGGTTCCTTAATGTAATACTAGAATAGGGTGAATATATAACATGCAAATTCCAAACAGAATAATTCTAGTTAATATTTGTAGACTTTTAGGCATGAATCCATAAGTAAAAAAAAAAGGGAATTAGACGTCTATATATCGGGACGTGATATAACAAAACATTGCATCGTATTTAAATCATTGAATGGGTTCGCGTCAGTTTGTACGTTAAATGTTTATTCAAATTTAACATTATTGCATAAACAAATCTTCAACTTTTCGTTTACACTCTATGTTTCGTATCGTTAACTTATTTGACAAAATAGAGGCTGAAGATACCCATAGAACATTCAAAACTCATAAGTCGAAAAAAAACTGACAGGTAAATTTTGGATAGTATACTGACGGATCTTAAAAACGCAACGCTAGATAATTCTTTTTAATTCTCATTTTCAAATATACAATTCTTGTAAAATAAATGTATAAGCATACATTTGATTTATTACTTCATTGTTTAAAAAACGTTTGCAGTTCGAAAGTTGAATTGATACCGTCATGTTTAATGTTTGAATAATGTCGGGTGCACTGAAACTCTGGCTTTCCCCTATCAATGGATGTGACATCATAATGACTGCCCGTTATCAACGCCTACTTGATTGACAAAAAAGGTCAATTAAATTTGTGGGGCATGTTTTTAGTTATGATTGGTACCTTCTTATTTGTCATCTCACCCATTACAGCCTATTTTGGCAATTATGCGGTTTAATCTTTAAAGGCTTAAAATGTTTTTTTCTGCAGTCTATTCTTTGACATTTTAGAACACGAAAACCATTGATGGCGTGAATCTGTCTGCCATGACATTCAACGTCCTTATTAGCAGTTGGCGTTGCGCCCATAAACTTGTCCCGCAAATTACTTTTCGTAATCATTTTTTTATATAGATGGTCATTCGTGCGCTTCAATAATCCGTTATGTTCAATTACCTCAGGTAAGTCATTTATTTGATTTTTTCTAAGCAGAAAAAAGTATGGTAAGCTTGAATAGTAGTTATATGTCTAAAATGCTTTGCAACATTATTGATTTAATAGATCAGTGTCAAACCAGTTAACCAATAGTAAAGCGACGAGTATCGAAAGATATAAACAGTACAGAAGTTCCCCGTATACAGACTTATCTGGCAGAAGCCGTGATTCATAGATAAGGGCAATACTTGCATTATGTTTGTTCTTATATGACTTGTTATATTATTGAATATATCATTGAATATATAATTGGTAAAAAAAACCTGCAAATCCCAAAATTTCAATATGGGTTAATTCCTTTCCAGGTAAAACTATTTGAGGCACTATGCGGGATAACAAATAATAAATACGCTTCATATGTTTTAATATATTTAAATGTGATAATGATTACTGTGGCCAATTCTGCATTTTGTAAAAAATTATTTCTGCTGTATAAATTTATTTTAAAGCACAACCACTGAAATTTTAAACTAGTTAACTAAAAGCAGCAACACTTCTAGTAATTACAACAAGTTGAAATAATGTCTGTAAATGAGCAAAGCAGTTAAATGCCACATTTGTGAAATTTATCCCAGGAAATGAGAACAAGGGACACAATTAAATTCCATTTTTTTCCCTAAACTTGATAAAATATAAAATGAAGAACTATATTTTTTAATGAGAATTTTTTTTTAATAGTTAATTGATAATTTAAACAATATTAATTAAGTTTTAGATCTTGCATGGTTGATTAATTTTCTCTCAAAATTTCTGATATTCTATTAAAGTTTTAAATATAATATGAGGCAGGCATTACCTGTGAAAGGGGATGAAGTCTGTATAAATTAGTGTAGGAATTCAAGCATCATTTGCACTTCGGAATCTAGAAAATGAAGCCAAAGTACTGAAACATATCTGACATTCGACCTATTGTTCGGGATTATAGTTGTGACATCATTTTCAATGTAAGGTAAGAAACACCATCATCAGGTATTAATGTGTTTTTTTCATGTTATAGAATTATCAATTATTTTATTGCCAGTTCATTAGTAGATTGTTTTCTATATTGATTTTCTACTGCAGTTTCAGAAAAGATTACAAAAGGAAAACATTTTGTAAAACTTACCAAAATTTACCAAATTAATGAAAATTGTTAAAATTGACTATAAAGGGCAATAACTCCTTAAGGGGTCAACTGACCATTTTGGTCATGTTGACTTATTTGAAGATCTTACTTTGCTGAACATTATTGCTGTTTACAGTTTATCTCTAATAATTTTCAAGATAATAACCAAAAACAGCAAAATTTCCTTAAAATTACCAATTCAGGGCAGCAACCCAACAACCAGTTGTCCAATTCATCTGAAAATTTGAGGGCAGATAGATATTTACTTGATAAACAAGTTAATTCCTGTAAGATTTGCTTTAAATGCTTTGGTTTCAGAGCTACAAGCCAAAATCTACATTTTACCCCTATGTTCTATTTTTAGCCATGGCAGCCATCTTGGTTGGTTGGCTGGGTCACTACACATTTTTTAAACTAAATACCCTAATAATGATTGTGGCTAAGTTTGGTTGAATTTGGTCATGTAGTTTCAGAGAAGATTTTTGTAAAAGATTACAAAAATTTACAAAAATTGGTAAAAATTACTTTAAAGGGCAAAACTCCTTAAGGGTCAACTGACCATCTTGATCATGTTGATTTATTTGAAGATCTTACTTTGCTGAACATTATTGCTGTTTACAGTTTATCTCTATCTGTAATAATTTTCAAGATAACCAAAACGGCAAAATTTCCTTAAAATTACCAATTCAGGGCAGCAACCCAACAACCAGTTGTCCAATTCATCTGAAAATTTGAGGGCAGATAGATATTTACTTGATAAACAAGTTAATTCCTGTAAGATTTGCTTTAAATGCTTTGGTTTCAGAGTTACAAGCCAAAATCTACATTTTACCCTATGTTCTATTTTTAGCCATGGCAGCCATCTTGGTTGGTTGGCTGGGTCACCGCACATATTTCAGAGGAGAAGATTTTGTAAAAGATTACAAAAATTTACAAAAATTGGTAAAAATTACTTTAAAGGGCAATAACTCCTTAAGGGTCAACTGACCATTTTGATCATTTTGACTTATTTGTAGATCTTACTTTGCTGAACATTATTGCTGTTTACAGTTTATCTCTATCTATAATAATTTTCAAGATAATAACCGAAAACGGAAAAAATCCTTAAAATTACTAACTCAGGGCAGCAACCCAACAACCCATTGTCCGATTCATCTGAAAATTTCAGGGCAGATAGATCTTGACTTGATCAACAATTTTACCCTATGTCAGATTTGCTCTAAATGCTTTGGTTTCAGAGTTATAAGCCAAAATATACATTTTACCCTATGTTCTATTTTTAGCCATGGCGGCCATCTTGGTTGGTTTGGCAGGTCACCGGACATAATTTTTAAACTAGATACCCTAATGATGATTGTGGCCAAGTTTGGTTAAATTTGGCCCAGTAGTTTCAGAGGAGAAGATTTTGTAAAGTTAACGACGACGGACGCCAAGTGATGAGAAAGCTCACTTGGCCCTTAAAATCATGCAAGACACAAACTGTATTTTTCCTTTGAATAAGTGTTAATTACTTTATTATACATATACTGTTATGTTCGCAGGTCACATGTTGAAATCAGATATAGACTAGAGTAATCTGAACTTTTAATATATGAAAGACTTATGCAGTGAGGTAAGACTTTGATTTTAGTTCAAGACCTAAGGGTTGACTGCAGCATTAAAATATTGTTATCCCTAGACTCCTACCGTTTCATTAGGAAAACCCTCTATAAAAGTGATGCGTCTTTTTGACTGTGTTGGATGTATGAATACACAGTCACGTCCAGTTGGAATGGAGACTTTAATGATAATACATTGAAAGGAAATTGATTTGCATTTTGAATATTAAAGAATCCTTGCAATAACTCATCACATTTCTGTTGTTGGTCTCTTAACAAGGAAACGTTTTGGTATTTATCCAACATTTTAAGAATGATTGCTTATCATCTTCTGTTCAACAATTACTTATGTATCACCTAACGCTATGTATAAAATTAAAATCAAGGCTTTCTGAAATCTAGAATGAGACTACATATGAGCATGCTATTCTGTGTGATATTTTTTGAGGTCTCATAAACTTTCTGTTTACCAAATTATTATGGCAGGAGTATAATTTTCACATTTCAACTGGTTTGCTGTCCTGAATACGAATGAAATAATTGACACTAGACTTTATGCATACACCAATCATTTATTCAATCAATCTTTTATTTATCATAACAGTTACATTGTAGTTTATAAAATGACACACACTCTTTTGATTGGACCAATTCATTAGGCCAACCACCTAAAATCAACATAAGCACACACACTTATTGTTTGTTAAAGCTAGGTATATATTTCACCATGATTGCAATATGTAGTGAGCTGTTATTTTACTTTCAGATAACAAAGTTGAAGAAGTAAATCAAAAGAAGCATAATTCTACAATTATTTTAAAATGTCTGAATTATTTGTAGTATTTAACATTTTAATGAAAGAAGGTCTTATAAAAGATTGACAACTGCTACAACCAAGAAATTTATCTTTGAAAGTGAAAGGCCAAAATTCAACAATATTTCTTCTGTAGGAGTGAAATAATCCTTCAGAAAAGTTTTAAACAAATTAATTCAATGAGTTGAATCTAAAAAAAAGAATGAATCTATTTTCATCTCTTTGAAGTAAATGTTTAATGCAGTTTGATGTCCTTTATTCAATGAATGTAGTACAATAAAAAAGCAATTTAAAATAATATCATGTAGTAAAATATGTATTGTACATGTAGTGGAAAATCCTCTTTTTTTGATTTTGGAAATATGTATCCGCAACTACAAGCACTTGGGTACAAGTTCTGTGTAGGGATAGCTGCACATTTGATAATTTTTAGCTCTTTGTCTCAAGGACAATGCCTAACTAATGGCATGGTTCTTGAATTGAGTATACTTAAGGAGTCACTGAGTGTTACAAACAAGTTTGTTTATGTTTGGTGTTGTCAACTTCTGGGTAGAGATCTGGACATGTCCAAAAACAGTATAACAAAAATGAACAAATCTATAAAATATATTAGAAATAAAGAAAAAAAAATGCAAAAATCAGCAAGTAGTTTGGGGAAAGATAAACTTGGCAAATTTCTTCATGGCAAGTTTTTGCAATATCCAAATGAGCAACATCACAAAGTCTCTGGAACTAAACCTTTGAAGACAGAATTGATAAAACAGGTCAACAGATGTAACAGCTTAATGAAACAAAACACTCTACTATAGAAATCTTACAGAAACAATATTCAGAATATGTTTAGTATGAAAAGAAAATTGGTTGATTTAAAGCATAGTTTAGCAAACAGATCAAAAGCAGAAGTACAATTACTTAAGTCAAACAAAATACTGAAGAATTCAGCTAAACATGCAGAAACAAGTATGAAAGCAATGCAAAAATGTTTACAAAATGAAAAAAATACGGATCAGATATATTAATAATATAACACGGATGGAAAAGAAAAGAACAATAGAGAAATGTAAATATTGGGAAAACATTGCACAAAAAACAAGATACCTAAAAGATCATTTACAAGCAAAACATGAGACTGAAGTAAAAATATTGCAAGACCAGATACTTAATATGAGACAGGAACAAAAGGCAAACAAACATGAAATAAACAAAACAACATTTCGTGTTGGATAATTTAAATGAAAAAAAAAACAGGTAGACTTGACTGTACCGGCAGCTAATGGGAAATACACTTTTTCAACAGATACTAATTTATGCATCATGGAATTGTTGAATGCAAATGTCGCCTTTGAGAAAGTATCTTGTGTCATGTCAAGTGTCATGAAAGTATGTAATGTTGACTGTAGGAATAACATTTTTCCAAAGAAAGACTATGTCTCAACCATCAGTGCAACAAGACTGTTTGTAAGTCAGGCTCATGCAGCAATTGCATGCTCTGAACAGGAAAACCAGACTTTATACACTGACGAAACAAAGAAGAACGGCCAACCATATGGGGTTTTTGTTACGACAAATGAGGACAAAAAGCCATTTCTTTTAGGGTTACGACAAATGAGGACAAAAAGCCATTTCTTTTAGGGTTACGTCAAATGTCAAACAAGGCTGCCCAAACACAACTCGATGTATTTAAGCAAATCTTAGGTGATATTGAGTTGCGATATAATCAGGTCACAACTAATGAAGTAAATAATCAATTATCCATCAAAATTCTACAAAATATAAAATGTACCATGTCAGATAGAGCTGCTACCCAGGTATCATTTAACCAACTCCTAGAATCCTATAGATCATCCATGTTACAAGAACATCTTGAAAATTATCACCTGTTGCAAGAACCTGACCAAATGTTACTTAGCAAAATGTACAATTTTTTCTGCGGTTTACATCTTCTAGTTAATATTGCTGAATTAATGAACAGCGTGTTCAATAATTTCCACAAAGATCCCCAGAAGGTACTGAACATCCTGAAATAAGTCTAAAAGGTGAGTCCTCCGTATTAAATGCTGTTAGAATTGCAAGTAAAGCATTAGCATCCGGGGCAGATGAGAAAAACGGCGTATATCTGGAATTCAAAACATACTTAAATCAAAAGAAGAAAGGTCTGAAGACGTTCTAGATGACGGAAGTGAAGAAGAAATGCCCCGGTCGCCTCTATACAGTAATGACATTTGTGAAGAAAACCCTGACCCTAACTCTGATATTGAAGAAAACCCCATCGCAGAAGATCATTCTCGCAAGACGAAGAAAGGTCTGAAGACGTTCTAGATGACGGAAGTGAAGAAGAAATGAGGCCGTTAGTTTTCTCGTTTAAATTGTTTTACATTGTCATTTCAGGGCCTTTTATAGCTGACTATGCGGTATGGGCTTTGCTCATTGTTGAAGGCCGTACGGTGACCAATAGTTGTTAATTTCTGTGTCATTTTGGTCTCTTGTGGACAGATGTCTCATTGGCAATCATACCACATCTTTTTATATTTACAACGTCAACAAATCAATAAATATGAAATCAAACCTTTCCTTGGAAACCGCTTTAATGTTGTATTCCACAATGCTGGAGCAATTTACCACTTGAGAAATCATATCATTAATTTCTTAGAAAAGGTTAAAGGCGAAGGAACACCAGGTAAGGTAAATCAGCTGCTCAAAGCCGTACTCCCTTGTTTGCAGAATGACACAATAATGGTAGGATGTCGCGCTCTTGGTCTTTTCAATTAATTTATTACCTCCCCATTGTGGAAAATACTTGAAGGGGATATACATATATTGCACATGAACCAGAAGTACCAACATTTAGTTAAATTTCTTGAAGATATTTCAACTAATGTTGAGAAAGTTAAATTGTTCATGACAGGAGAGCTCTTACCATTTCCATCTGTTGAGGTGAAAAAGGATGACATTTGGGCATCTCTTGTTAGCGATCACAATGATGAACAATGCGCTGCTTTTTTGATACAGATGTGTTCTGCTACTAGCAAGGCTTTGTCACAAAAAGTTAAAGATCATTTAGAAGATGGCCAACATACACAATATGGTATCGATCCCAGTAAAACTTTCAATTCTGTTTTGCCCCATAATAAATTACCAGAATTTATTTTTGGACATTTAGATTGGCTAATCAAACACAGGCCCAATGCATCTCGCCTAGCAAATGAGGCGCACATAGTATACAACGTAAACACAACTGGTGTATGGCTAAATCAGCAGACAGAACAACATGTCCAGGAACTTATCAACAGATCAAAGTTAAAAATTAAAGATATTAAAATTACCGAAAAACAAAGACTGCTGGATTTAAAAAATGAACTTGAAAGAATAAGTCGAGAGAAAGAAGAGAAAGCAAAACTCAAATAAAATTTAGGCATCTTGTATTAGAACAACCTGGTGAGAAAACCTTGTTCCAAGTTTCTCAGGTGAACAAAAAGCCAGTCACAATTTCTCAGTTGACAAAAAACTTGAAAACTGATTAAAAAACTAGGTAATGCAGCAGTTCCTACTCAGATCTTGGAACATACTATCGCTGAGGATTTACATGATTTTGGTAAATCATTTTTGTTCATAAAAATAAAGTTTCTGAAAGTTTAGAATAATTTATTACCAAAAGCTTACATAACTTTAATAAAATAAATTGTGTTTTTCAGAAAATTACTGGAAAAAAAATTTGCTTAAAATATTTTATTCTAAACATTTCAATAAAATATTTTAGTATTTATTTTGAGTGTTTCTATGTTGATGTTTATGTCTTAAATGAAACTCAGCTAGTTTGTTGTGTAGTTTTATAATTTTTTTTAAAAGATTTACAGATTTGAATTAATTACATAGTAATATTGACAAATTTACAACAGAAAACAATACTGGAAATTGTTTAAAATTTTGAATTTATCAGAAATAAATTAGAACATTTTTATATATCCTTTCATCTGCCTGAATACACATGAAATATTTGCTAATGGACATAAAGCAACCAATCTATATTCTTTGCAAGATAAATTTTCCTGTTATTAAAGATATGATGTATACAATGATAAAAAGTTTATATGTTTGTTAAAATTAATAAGTACAGAACAAATGGTAATTACTTGTACTATTTTATACTTTCAGGTGGTGCTGCTGAGCAATAAGATGGACCTAGCTGTTTGGTGGTGGAACTTTCTTATTAAGACGAAATGTTGAACATTGAAGACTTTTTTTTTGTCATTGTTATACATGTGGTATAAAGACAACAAAACACCAAAATAAAATCATTTTAATGTGAGATTTATGTATGATGTTATCTTTTTATGGCAAACATGGCATGATCAACTGTGTTTTTATTAAATTACTTCCCCTTTTCACTGCTGTAATACCTGCCCCTGTATAATCTCAAGTTTTATAATGATTGGAATTGTGTTTTATGCACCTAAACAGTTACAATCTTTTACCATACTTTAAATGTTTAAGTAGTGAATCAACCACTGTCCTCCTAAAAATGGTCAAGTTTGTTAAAATGGCCTTTTATCTTTTTTCCAATTTCATTTTCATAATCTCTCTATATGTCATATTTTAATCATTGATCATCTTTTAAAAAAGCTGATGACCACAATATAAGGTATTAGTAAACAGAAAAAAATGTTTTAAAGTCAATATATTCAAGTGATCCACATTTTACACATTTTGTACATATACATATAGTTATGCACTGAGGACAGAAATTTGGCAGAAAAAACTTGCATTGTCCTCAAAGTATGCCACGTGCTAGGGGTCAAAGGTCAAATGATTGTCTGAAACTATGTACGTTAAATTTCTTCTGCCATAGGGTACATTCAAATAATACATGTATATTAATAATGAAATCTCTCTATAAAAATCCCACAGAGTCCCTACCTTAAGAAAATGCAAAATCATTACACAATTTTATCGACGCAAGTTCTAAGGGTAGATCATTCCATTTTTTCTTGGTATTTTTTTTTTTTTTTTTGCGCATGATTATGATATTGTTTTTCGAGTGCCTCTGATTACATTGTTTCAACAAAACAACGAGACCAGAAAAGTGTCGAATGGTATTGATGCATATATATAAGATAATGAGACATGCTTTTATTGGGATTTTCCAGAAATTGACTTTGAAATGAGGTTAGATACGGGGAATTGAAAAGTTCACTTTATGTTAAAAACACTTTCCGTCAAAACAATTCATACACACCTAATAATATTGAACTTTTTAAAACCTCATGTTCATATAGAAAGTATTTTTTAACAAGCCGTAATTTGAAGTGAACGCAGTAGTGATTTAACTCTCAAAGTCCTTTAACAGAGACCGAGAAACAGACTATTCAAAATATAAGGTTTTCATTTACTTTCGCAATACAATTCAAGTGCTTTCTATTACTGTTTTAATGAGAGTTGGACCAGCCGAACATCAATCCAAACACGGTAAAGTACGTGAATCGCGGAGTCGGAGCAGTTTTCGTTGGTCATGCTTAGCTCATAGGACCTAATCATAGGTTGTGTTCATGATTATGCCCCACAAATGCATACTGATTAATTTGTTTTTTCTTCAAAAAGTTTATAAGCAGATTACAGTACGACATAATAAAGAATATTAAAATGTTCATAAGCTGTTGTAAGCACGAATTATTAATATACACGCTGGTTTATGCCCAATTAAGCAGTAAATCATTTCATGCAATGGTTACATCATCTAATAGGCAGCGTCTAGGCACTTGCATATAATAGCATTAGTCTGCTGTTTTTCTCGTTATCATCTTGTTATCTGTCAGTCCGTCCGTTGTCCGTATGGCGTCTACAATGAAGTAGTATCCTGAACCGTTGGTACTTTTCAACCAAGAGGTCTTCAATTCATTATACATTGCAGATATGCAATGCACCATGCATTTAATTTTTCTACTGTTTTATATTTAGCAACTTTAGCTAAATGGAATCTTATGGGCTATACTTCCATTAACTGCGGAGCGTATACTGTTTTACCTCTCTGTCCAAAACACATATTTCTAAGTCACACTTTTCCCAGGAACTTCCAATGACAGCAACTTGATTAAACTTCAGCTAGGGGTCCTATACCGGTCTTACAAAATTCATAGCTGTGGCACAACTTTTTGCTACAGATATTGTGTACTTTTCATGAGAGCAGGGTATAATGAGTGAACAGTAGTTCACAGTTACCTAGTCTATTCTCATAATTTTTGCAATGGTTCTTTGATTGCAGAGAGCGTGACCCTCTTTTAACACGATGCATAGGGTTTGGCGTCCCTGTTCTGACGGACGTGGCTGCGTACTTGTACTTCCAGCAAAGCCAATGACCAGGGTTTACTTCCAGTTGGAAGAAGACTACAGTCACCATAATTCTATTTCCTAGTCAACTTTGGTGGCCATGGGTTCTCTGCTCTGCTAACTTATTATTGCAATTAAATTACTTAAAAAGTAATATAAATGATGAGAAATTGTATATCAAAATTATACATGTTGACATTTTGTTGTTTAATCTATTTCGCGTCTTATAAAGATGTGATTTAAAATCTTGTCAAATATGCAGATTGATTGTTGCCTGCTTAACATCCATTGGCAAATATTTCATGCGCGTACAGGGCGAGAATAAATTAGCAATATATAATATGTAGGTCCTGTAGTGAAGGCCGTATGGAATGAACGTCGGGAAATTTGGCAAACCACTGGTAAATGAGGGTAGATAGGGACAGAAATGTGCAACAGGCCACCTGGACCGCTTCAAGAGTTATCGCAAGGGTTCGTAACGTACAGAGAGCGTGAAACTCTATCTACACGACCCCATTCTGAACGGACGTGGCTGCGTATACATCCCGACAGACAAACTGAAGTAGACCAAAGTGACCATATTTCTATTCCCCGAAAAGGGGTTAATTATGTAGAATGTAAAAATGATCATAAAATTTGTGTATAGATAAAAAAAAATGCATTTATCATTGGTTGTCATTTTTCTATTGCAAAACAAGCCTTGTTTTTGAAATTCTTTTTTAAGTAATCATATAATGATAAATTTGGTTTGTAAATTAGTTAACATTTGTTTTCAATTGTCGATTTGCTTTTGATTTTGCAATCTGACTTTCCGTTTTGAATTTTCCTCGGAGTTTGGTATTTTTTTGATTTTACTATTAGATGTGTTTGAACTTTTGATTTTGCCATTTGTTGAGTGACTTACGTTTTGAATTTTCCTCGGCGTTCGTTTTTTTTTTTTTTTTTTTTTTTTTTATTTTACTTTTAAGTGGAGTATCAATATTGATTTATTAAAATGTCAAAACCATTGATCAAAAGAAAAAACACTTAAAGTTAGAGTAACCAATTATCCTTCAACTCTCACCTAGACATTAACATTTTCATGCCTTGTCAACAAATAGAAAGATTATCCAGAATCCATGTTGACAACATAATACAGGTAATACGAATTTATTTTGGAAGTAAGGACAAACAAAAGTACAATGAACATTAAAAGTTAAACAAATCAGAATCATGCAGATATATTACTTGGGATAAAAGATGTCAGAAATTTTAAAGCTCTCAACCTACAAAAATATACCTACATCCATTTGAGATGCAACGTGATTAACCAGACAGACAATTTGGGTTCCTGTATTTAAAGCTTGCATGACAGTAGTCCTATAATATATTAAGACTTCGTAGGTTCATACCGTTTGCATTCAACGTTTTTTATCGGATATTTTTTTTTACTATCAATGCTGAACAACGAAGTCTTATCGATAGTAGCTATTTTCTCGTAGCAAGTTCCCAACGAATTTTTGTGTGGTCATTTGACAATGTTTTCAACAATTTTAAGTATACTTATATCATTATTCTTATAAATAAACATCTAAAATATTAAATAAAGTGTCTTACCTTATTAAATGATGGAGGCATATCCTATTTTGAAACACTTTTCTAACTGTCCCCCCCCATTTTAAATTGTCAAGTGGATCACGTATGAGACGTTCCGCATGAATAATCAGATGTATATATTACAGAATACGCCTTGGAAAACTTTTTTTTTTAGTTTTGGATGATAACGAATGGTGAAATGATTTTATTCGTGAATAAGTGAGCAAGCCAATTATCAAATATTTCTTTACACTAACGAGGCGACCATAGAGTATTCATAAAAAGGGCATAGGATGATTATAGAACTGAATATTTTGTCCCAATAATAACAAGAATCGGTTGAAAATGAAGTACATGTCTCAAAATAAGGAATAGGGAAATAATTGTTTACATGAATTTCAGAAATTATATGGCTGTTGGTTTTCTCATTGTTTCATGTCGGGGCGTTTTAAAGCCGAATATACGGTATGTTTTTTTTTCATGGTTGATTGTCTATTATTGCTTCAACTTCATTTGAACGTGGATAAAAAATTGCTGTCTCATTGGCAATCATACCACATCTCCTTTTTTTTTTTAAGGTATGAACAGAAGTTATTCAATATTTCAATTGAGGCGACCAAGGATTTGCATGTCCTTCAGGCGATGCACGTTTTTATAAAAAAATTAAATAAATGGGGAACGTGTCCATGGGACACAGATGCCCCCGCTAGCATATAGTGTTATATAGAGACATAACTCAAGAACGGTAAAAGTGACGATACCGAAATTCGTACTTGATCTGAGTTTTGAGGTAATAAGCATTGTGTATAAGTTTCAAAACATTTGGTTGAGGCAGACTAACGTTAGGGAACGGAAACAAATTTCGGGACGTACGGACGGATGTACAGACGGACAAGGGTAAAACTTAATGCCTCCGCTACGGCGGGGGCATAAAAAAGACTTCTTTGATCTGTAATTAAGCAGTTAAAGCACAGTACTCCAGTCAAATGTAAATCAATAAACAATAAACTGTTATTGATTCCAATTCCATCTATACAAGTGATTATTTCTCGTGAGGATACTATGACATTACGCAAATCAATATAAATCGAAAATTGAGAATGGAAATGGGGAATTTGTCAAAGAGACAAAAACCGGACCAAAGAGCAGAAAACAGCCCAAGGCCAACAAGGGGTCTTCAACACAGCAAAATCCCGCACCAGGAGGCGGGCTTCAGCTGGCGCCTTAATTTTAATGTATAGTTCAGTGAAAATGGGCTTCACACTTTACTCAGAAAAAATATCCCCCGTTTCCTTTTTTTTTTCTTATATATATATTTAGACTTTACGTACAATTTCCTTCAAACCTATTTTCCCGTTTTCTATCTGTTTTATTTACGATCCAACAATATCAGTATTTTAAGCCCACCCTCTCTTATTTTCTACTGACATCGCCTGAAAAATATTGGCATTGCTGAATCGTAAAGATAATTAAAAGAACACGTTTAAAATGAGTTTAAATATTAAATGTGTGGTTAGCTTCAATGAAACAATAATCCAACAACAAAAATATTTAAAGAGAGAAACATACATTTTGACATTATACAGGAATATTGCAAGCTTCAGATCATCCAAAATCAAAATAAAGTTCCAGTAACAAACAACGAATCGAAACCCAATTGTTTTATCTATATTAAGCGACCGTTAAGGAGATAATTTAAGTAACCAACATTTTTTAAATATAAAAAAGAATATGTGGTACGATTGCCAATGAGACAACTATTCACAAGAGACCAAATGACACAGAAATTAACAACTATTGGTCACCGTACCGCCTTCAACAATGAGCAAGGCCCATACCGCAGTCATGGCCCCGGAATGACAAATGAACAAGAATGTGCAGTACACGGATCATCCGTTATTTTCTAAGTGGACCGTGAAAATGGGGAAAATCTCTAATTTGGCATTAAAATTAGAAAGATCATATCATAGGAACATGTATTCTAAGTTTCATTGAACTTCAACTTCATCAAAACTACCTCGACCAAAAACTTTAACCTGAAGCGGGACGAACGGACGGACGAACAGACGAACGAACGCACAGACCAGAAAACATAACATAATGCCCTTAAATGGGGCCGGATGGACGAACAGACGAACGAACGAACGGACGGACAGACCAGAAAACATAATGTAAATGGGGCAAAAACAATTCAAACGAGAAAACTAACGGCCTAACTAATGTACAAAAAACAAATATGTAACACAGCAACAAACGACCACTGAATTACAGGCTCCTTACTCGGGACAGGCACATACATACAGAATTTGGCGGGGATGTTAGCGGGATCCCAACCCTCCCCTAACCTGGGACAGTGGTGTAACAGTACAACATAAGAAGGAACTATAAAAATCAGTTGAAAAAGGCTTAAAACGTTTCATCCCGCTGCAAATGTTTGCACCTGTCCTAAGTCAGGAATCTGATGTACAGTAGTTGTCGTTTGTTTAAAGACTAGACCGTTGGTTTTCCCGTTTGAATGGTTTTACATCTAATTTTGGGGCCCTTTAAGCTTGTTCTTCGGTGTGAGCACTCCGTGTTGAGGCCGTAGACCTATAATGGTTTACTTTAATAAATTGTTATTTGGATGGAGAGTTGTCTCATTGGCACTCACACCACATCTTCCTATATCTATTAACTCATCATATGGATACAAAAACACAGAGTGGACGTGGCCGGGTACTTGTACATCCCAACAACAACAAAAAAAACACTAAGTACAGATCTGAGAGTACTCGCAGTTACTGACATTTAGTTCAAAGCCAATAACAACTAAAAAAAAAATCAATCATCTAAGACTAAATTATCAATCAGTACACATCCATCATCCAATGGATTTAGTGTAAAGACGTCATAAACAGTCAGAGAAAAAACATGACCTTGTACAATGCCAAGATACAGGTATCGACAGATTGTAGTACCATGAATGTGCATATTATGTATATAACAATAATATTTAGTATAATAATACCGATTTTTCTCTTTTCTTTATCCAAGTGAAATACCCTAGTTGTTAAGCTTCAACGAAAAATAATTGTCGTGAGAGCGGGTAAGCTGATAAATACCTTTCCATATACGAGTTCACAAAACAGTGGTAAGCGAGCCTATAGTCATTCACCAAATGTTCTCTGGTCCAAGTTGTTAAGCATCATCACAAATTAATTTCCAGTTGTAAACGCGGGCGAGACGATACAAGTCTCTGAAAATACGATTTCATACAACTTGGACGAGCGAGCCAATATTCATTCATCCGTAAACACTTTGAATTTTATTGTCGCTTCCATTCTTGACATCACAGTTAATAATATCCACCTCCTTTTTTTGTGGTTTTTTTTTGCTTAATCTTTAGTTTTCTCAATGTTGTGTTTTGTGGACTGTCGTTTTTTATACTTTGCCATGACTTTGATAGTTTGTTTTTGACGTGGGCGTTGATTACCCTTTTGTATATTTCCGCTTTTCTGATATAACAAATGGTAAGTGAAAAAATAATTCATTTTTTTTCGTAATGGGACGAGCAGTAAATTCTAACTCACTTGAAAACTTGCCAAAGGGGGTGTCCGTTTAGCTGTGCGGGATGTATAAATACGCACCCTCGTCTGGATAGATTGGGACGTTATTTTGATGCCTCACGAAGAGAGAATGTCACGCTCTCTGAACGTTTAGAACCCTACAACAAGTCGTTGAGGGGTCCGAAGGTGGGCTGTTGCAAGGCAAAATTTCTGTCCCTATCCAGTGTACCGTCATTTTCCAGTGTCAGTCCAAATTTCCCGGACCTGCATCCCAGTTGACCATTATTACAGAACATACCCATTGTATCATCACTACATATTGTTAATCTATTCTCGTCCTCAACATGCATGAACTTTTTGCCACTTGCCGCTAAGCTACCAACAATAAATCATCCTTTGTTGCACAAAGCCTACTTTTAATATAACCGTCAAATTCGTTTTCTTTGCGCATTCTTAAAAATAGAGAATCGGCACATGTTTTGAAGTATAATGGCGAGATGAAAAATGTTTATCAGCTTCGGATAAAAAGGGATGAGTTAGGAACATAGTTTTGCAATTTAAATACTGTAAAAGATTCTTTTCATACATTTTAAGGTTGTTCCTATAAGTTTTGGCAGTGGGTTATTAATTTTAAAATTTGCTACGAGAAAATAGCTACTATCGATAAGACTTCGTGGTTCAGCATTTATAGTAAAAAAAATATCCGATAAAAACGTTGAATGCAAACGATATGAACCTACGAAGTCTTATATTATAGGACTAGCATGCCAGTATCCATACATAATGGGGTGCAGGCATCTAGATAAATTGTGATGTCAGCATGATGATGACGCCATCCAAATGAGATGCAATATTTCAAAAGTGAGTTTTTCTTCAATTCCGATGGTTTCAGGCATCCAGACAGTTGTTTCCCTTTTAGTCAATGTGATACCAGGATGCATTTAAAAACCGACAAATTAGGGTATCTAGCATCTAAGATGTCTTTGTATGCTATAGTATTAATCCGTTGTTGAATATCAGCATTTACAACAGCTTTTAATTTTCAATTAACATACTAACACAGACATTGCACAACGACATAAAAAGATGCTACACTGAAACAGATGAATACATTTGCAAGTGTTAAAATCATAGGTTTTTTCCTTGAGAATTTCAAATTCTAGTTGAGAACCCATTAAATTTTAATTCATTTTGAATGAATATTGGTAAACAAATATTGCCTTTATTTTTAAAACAGAAACATCACTGAAACGAAATACTGGAAACGACAACTATATCCGTTTACAATGAAAGCCAAATACGAAAGGTTACGCGTATGCGGTCAAAATAAAGGATGGTGTCGAATTTTCTCAATAAAGAGTTCGACTGTTTTTAGCGTTCATATTGGAAACACTCATATTCTCTGTTATAATCCATGCTAAAACACGTCTATGTTACCTGTCATTGTTACTCCTAACGTTAAGGTACATGCAATCAGAGTTTAAGGGACACTCATCGAAATAATGCCACTTTTCCTTTGAAATTAGTAATAATCTTGAACTTTATACAATTTTAAACTTCTGACTTGAAAGAATATGACGCTGTATAACATCATTGAACTACAGATTTGGACTCATCAAATATTATAATTATGAAAGATAGTTGTGTCATATTAAACTTTTCTTTAATTGACTTTTTCTCTTAGGGAGACTCCAAACGTTTGTAAAAAGTAAAATAACAAAAAATACCGACCTCCAAGGAAAATTCAAATCGGAAATTCCATTATCAAATGGCAAAATCAAAAGCTAGAACACTCCAAACGAATGGAAAACAACTGCACTCTTGACTGGGGTATAACATATTTTTACCTGGATTCTCCGTACCGGCAATTAAACCTATGCGAAAGATGACCTTCCAATTAATATACCTTCTCATCTAAAATAAGAAATTCTCATTCACTGTCATTTGTCATAAGTCGTACTAAATAGACCGAATTTTTGTCCTTAAGACAAACGTATGCAAAGACAATGTACTGTGGATTCGTTCATATTCGTTGGATACCAATTTTCGTGGGTGCAGGTTAACAACGAATTCAAATGTTCAACGAATTGCAAATTTTCCATTGGCTTGTATGCAGACTTTGTCAAAAACCACTAAATTAGATATCCACGAAAGTATCAGTTTTCCTCAATCCACGAAAATTGGTACCCACGAAAATAAATGAATCCACAGTATGATAATGAAAAGAAATTAGGTTATTCTTTTTATGGAACACTTCAATATATTGAATATGGAATTTTGATAACCTGGTGTATGCAGAACCTTCTGTTTTACTGGTTTTTTTATTTCTTGTGTCTGTATACCTGCATACAAACCTGGTGTATGAAGTACTTTCATTTTTACTTATTTATTTTATTCCCCAGGTTGTCTGTTTGCACATTCGATTTTATTTTTCTTGTCTGTTTGCATGCATACGGACCTGGTGTATGCAGAATTATGATTATAAGTATTCTATTTTATTCATATTACTCCATAGCTTTGTTCTTTAATTCACAGTTGTAGCGTAATCATCAGTTTGCAAATAATTCCGCCCAAGCCAGTGCTATGGACTGTCTTCAGCTTGCAGTGAAGTGAGTTTTTGCATCGTGTTCAAGGCCTCACTTTGACTTCAGATGAAGAACAGCAATAAAAGCGCCGTTCCTTCGGTTTTTGTCGCCCGAAGGCGACTCGATAATAGAAATATGGTCATCATTGGTCTTCCACCGACCGGCAGTAAAACCCTCGTCAAAATTGGGCGTTCGTTTGGCTGTGCGGGATGTACAAGTACGCAGCCACGTCCGGTAAGATAAGGGACTCGTGTAAAGAGAGTGCCACTGTACGTTAAGAACCCTTGCAACAACTCTTTGGGGTCCATAGGTGGCCTGTTGCAAGGCTAAAGTTCTGTCTTATCCAATATACCCTCATTTTCCCGTGGCAGTTCAAATTTTCCTGACCTTTATCCCAGACGGCCTCTTTAACAAGACCTACCTATTGTATTAATTGATGATTTGTTCTCGTCCTGAATATGCATGAAACATTTGCCACTGGACGTTATGCAACCTACAATCAACCAATCAATTTGCTTTTTGTTGTTGTTATTGCTGTACTCACAGTAACTAATCCTTTCTTTTCTATTAAACTTGCATGTTTCGTGAGTATGTCACTATGTGCTATATTAATTGGCATTTTTCAGGTCTGTACTTCAGAGATGGTAATATTAAACGTATGCGATCATTTTCAGTATAAATGCATGCATATACAAAAACATATAGACATTTTTTTCATTTTTTAGCCTGTTAGTCTGCTTACCAATTTGACTTATGGTGTGTATTAATTACACATTCTTTAAAAAGAAAGATGGAGCGGCATTATCAACATCGCATTGAACAAGTGTATGTTGTGTGTAATCTGTAAAAATGTGTTTACTTGTATGGCGAAAACAATAGCTATATATATATATATATATATAAAATAGGAAGATGTGTTATGATTGCCAATGATCAAATGGTATAAAAGTTAACAAAATACGATTGCTGTTGACGCTTTTACCAATCCAATTAATAGGGAGGCTCGGTAGATGAAGTGAAAACAAACAAAACCTAAATACTTTTACAGTATATTTCATTGTATCTTTTAATTTTCGCAATTTTTCTAGTTATACTAATTATGTACAGGAACAAATTTTGTTGCTATTCTAATGTACCAATCTTGGTTACCATTGGAAATCTTCCGTCTGAAAGTATTAACACAACTTGTATTATTTTTTCTAGATAATTCAAAATAGCTAACCCGTGTTTTTTTTTGTTTTTTTTTTATTTTCTTTTTTATGATGTATGTTAGTTTATGTCACTCGTGTTTATTTTTATACATAGCAAACAAAGAGTCCAAAGATACGAAGGGGATAATCTAAAATCAAAATTAGAAAAAATAATATACAGATAACAGCATGGCAAAAGAAATACGACGTAAAACAAACAACAGAAAACTAGATGACTGAGTATAAGTCCCAACAAATCGAAAAATGAAAACCGATTGAGACAGATTTTCCTCATTTTATTTTAGACATTCGTCTAAAATATGTACATGTAAATGTTCTCAGATCGTTAAAGCGTCTTTTTCTCTAATATAGAAAATACTAAATTAATGTACCTATTTCGTTTAAACTTTGCATTTCTACTACATTACAATTGACCACAAATTGTTCCTCTGATCTGGATAACAAAACAGCCATTTTGTTCAAAGTTTACTCTTCTTTGACGCTGTTTTAGATAATTCAACTCTTCTGGAACTGACGATTCTATGTCATTATATGGTGATTACAAAGCTTAATCGGCATTCTGGTACCTAATTTTGCAAACAAGGTCATGAACAAGTCTGCAAAGCTATGTAATGGAAATGGTAACACATGAAAAAAGAAATTACAGACAGTGAAATGTTCCCTATAAAAGCAAACATATTGAAAATGTATTGTTGATTTTAAATTAATGGTATATATGAATGCATTCTTTTTCCTGAACCAAACAATTGTATTAGTTATACTTGTGCAGTCAAATGACGTAATCTCTGTGATTAACTATGGAAAGTTTTTCTCGTTAAAACATAGTTTGATAAAAATACACCCTGAGATTTATAAAAATAATGCACTTAGGGAGCTACCATTTGATTTTTATGGGGGGCTAGGATGAAAAATTTTGTCCTGCATTTTTTTTTAGTTGTAATCTCTGTCCTGCCTTTTTATTTTTCACTTCATTCGGTCCTGCCTTTTTTTTAAAGTTTATCCTGACTTTTTTACCTAGATTGTCATCCTGACTTTTTTATTTTTGCAAGTGTCTCATCCTGCCTTTTTTTTATCTCAAAACTCCTGTCCTGCCTATTTTTTCAAATTTCATCCTAGCCCCTCCCATAAAAATCAAATGGTAGCTCCCTTAGATTTGTAAACTTAAAATGACACTGAAAATGTAACATTACATGTTATGAATTTAATTAGTACTGTTTGGATTTGGTTTAAGTTTTCATTTTCAACATCGTACACCAATACAAAGTAAAACAACGTAAATAGCATAATTTAAATATTTAACGTTATGTACCTCCAAAACTGGTTTTTGGTAATGACTGATTCCCACCAGTCCTGCTCAACTTCATACAAAAGACCACTAGATATCTTTGATACTTTTGAAGTTTTGCAATTGCGTTTTTATGTCTTCTGACCAAGAGGACTCTGTTATCATTGGTTTACCCTCTGGGGCAAATTCTTAAATAAAACAATGTTTATTAGTGCAAATTATCCCCAAGGGTGACTTGGGAATATAAATATGGTCACTACAGGTCTTCTTCCGACTGGCAGTAAAACCCTTGCCAAAGTGGGGCGTCCGTTTGGCTGTGCGGGATGTATCAAGTACGCAGCCACGTCCGGTCGGAATGGGGACGTTAATTCAGATACCTCGTGTAGAGAGAGTGTCACGCTCTCTGCACGTTAAAAACCCTTGCAACAATAAATTTCTGTCCCTATCCAATATACCCTCATTTTCCCGTGGCAGTCCAATTTTTCCCGATCTGCAACCCAGTTGCCTCTATTACCGGGCCTATATTTGGTATTTATTGTTTATTTGTTCTCGTCCTGAACATGCATGAAATATTTGCCATTGGACGATAAGCAACCAACAATCATCAATCAATTAGTGAAAATTTTTTTTTTTTGTGTTTATTTTTAAATGAAGATGGTGAGAGAACTGAGTATAATTCATGAACTATATACTACGTAAAGTAAAATTCAATCCAAAACTTGTGTGAACTGGAAAAGTTGTTGAAAGAAGCAGGTTTAAAAAAAAATAATTATTTAAGATTCTCTTTTAGTTTAATTTTTGGTTTTACTTCATTGAAAAAAGTTTTAATAAACAACTGCTGACATTAAGTAATTGTTGACAAAAAAAAAAAAAAACTTTACCTATTTGAATAACAAGTAAAGATCTTGAATATAACTATGCCATCCTTGTCCTGGTCATTCATATACGACGTACGGTCGTCGTTGTCTGGCAACCATTTTCAGACTTCTGGCACATTTCTTATAGTTTTGTAAATAAAGATTGTATTCACTTTATGTTTCATTGTAGAATGAGAATTATTCTAACACAAAGGAGAAATAGTAATAAAATATTTTTTTCAAAAGATTAAAAAGATAATGATAACCCTTGAGAACACAATCTTCAAGTTCTTTTTTAAAATAAAGAATTTAAAACATGTATTATACTAATTCAATTTGAAACGGAAGAAGCCTGCTGGTTATTTATGCCCCAAAGTCTTAGTGAGTGGGGAATTACATGCATAATATGTAGCACAAAACAATAGCATTTACAGACATAATAAAACTAACAGAAAAGAGTCAATCGATAAACAATATTAGTACTTTTGTATGGCGTATGGTTTATTTAGATTGCTTGACTTTAAAAACTAGATTATTTTTCTGTTTCAAACAGACAGTATTTTTCTGTTTCAAACAGACAGTTTGTTATTATAAAGTGTTGTAACATCACTGTCCCAGGTTAGGGGAGATATTTTCGCCAGCAAACATTTCTAACACCGCCACATTTTGTATGCACCTGTCACAATTCAGGAGCCTTAATTCAGTGGTTGTCGTTTATTGATGTATATCTTAATTGTTTTTTGTTCTTTATTTTATACTTGTTCGTTTTCTCGCTTAATTTGTTTCACAAAAATATCATTTCGGAGCCTTACATAGCTTCATATGTGGTATGAGTTTTGATCATTGTTGAAGACCGTGCGGTACGTCTTTTTGCCTCTAGTGGATTGTAGACCACATCCTTATTTTAAAGAACTGGTAAACGTAAGTAGTATTAATTATTCCGTCGTCTAATTAATAGTTGAATAGATTACTTCAAGTTCAATGGAATATTACCTTTATTATTATGAATTTGTATGTGAAAACAGTCATTAAAATAATGACAACCAGCCATTGTTGGCTCATTCCAAGATGTAACATCCCATACAGTGTGTATGCTGACAGCAGTCTTTATAAACCCTTCCCTTTATTATTATGAATTTGTATGTGAAAGCAGTCATTTAAAATAATGACAACCCGCCATTGTTGGCTCATGCCAAGATTTCACATCCCATACAGTTTGTATGCTGACAGCAGTCTTTATAAACCCTGCGTTTTTTTTTTTTTCTTAAAACAAAATTTTATTAACATATTTACATTTGTTAATAGATACATCAAATACCGGTACCTTATCCCGGCCTTGTTAACATTAGTATAGAACATATATAATGGTTAGTTGTGTAAGTACACAAATTTTCATTAATCCGGATATAATTTATGTCTTCAACTGAATGATTTTTTATTATACTAATTGCTTTGTTTACAAAATAGCTTGACAGCACGTGTAGTGCTTTATATGGAAAATACATTTGTATCTGATCTAATGTATTAGCCAAGGAGTTTTTCCAAAATATTTGTTTCGGAGGATTCATGATATGTCGTCATTCTATTCTGTTGTGAATGTTTGTTTGAAATTCATATGTGTTTTACAAAATATATCTACGGTAAAATCAGATGCTATTTTATCAAGGTGATATTCATTTACTAAGTGTTCTTGTCATGTTAGACTTCTTGTATCTTGAATATCATTATACCAGTAAATGGCTAGTTGACAACAACAAAAAGAGACAAATAATATTATAACAGAGCTGGAATAAAACTACAGTTGTATAAAAATACAGTCAAAGCTCTAAACAAAAAAATGATAAACAGGTAGCCATACCTGTACAATGTATGAAGAAAATTACAGTAATACTGTCTTTATTTGAGTGAAGTATTATTTTTACCAGAATATCAAATTTATCTCATTATATGGGTCATTTTCAAAAAATGTCGAATTTTCAGTACACCCATGCTAAATTTTTTATTTCGAATTGAAAATGCAATTGTAAGTGTTTAAATGAAAGTTTGTAGGATTTATGAGTCAGAACATTAATAATAAACACGACTTCGATCTATTTTGATAAGATTAAAATACATTTAAGACCGATTTTGGCGTAATTTATGTGCGTACAGTGTCCGAGTAACACATTTAAAATGATTTTTTTCCTATTTCCTGATCTCCTTGATATCTGCAAAAGGGACTTTTTTAGAACGTAAATAATAACTGTAACGAAAAATCGTAGCTTCTTTGTTATTATATGTAACATTTTTTTTTTTCAGCGTACGTGAAGTTCATGTCCATCCTGTTACCGCTACTTAAATCAGCCGTTAAATTTTTCTCCCTATGAATATTGAACTGATCAGTGTTGATTTCAAAAGCGCAAAGTAACCTAAACATTTAACACAGCACGTTTCTTGTATAACAGTGTAGAGAAAAGAAATTTCAAGATATTTAGTGAAAAAAAAATAGTGGGTACTTTTTTGTCATGTCCATGCTGTTACCAACATATTGATTAATTACACCAATATTATACTTGCAAAAAGTGCAATAACGTGTTGGAAACCAAAATCACAACAGAAAAACATTATCACTTCATCAAAGGGAGTAGTTATTTCACAACAGCATTCAAAAATGAAGAAATTTGTCTATCCTGTTATGTCTATCCTGTTACTATGGTTACAGTAACAGGATAGACAATAGTAGACAGAAACGTCTTTAAAAAGTTTATAATAACATATAGTTGCACACATAATGAAATGTTTCGTTATTTGAACTCATCTGAAGGTTATAACGTCTTAATCTTCGCAATTTAGCATTTGCATGTGCAATACTGCTATCGGTAACAGGATAGAACTTAATATAGTGATATATCATTAACGCACGTTCATGTTACTAATAAAATACCCAACATCAAGTAAACCAACGTGCGAGGGATTTACTTGATGTTGGGTTTATTTGAAAGAGAGAAAAAATTCTGAACATTATAAATTGCTACCTTAGACTTGCATTACTGGTGGTTATTTTTATAATCTTTGAAAACCAATTTTTATAGGCATTTTTCAGTACAACGTGGAAAATTGGCAAATAATCTATTATTTCACAGAATGAATATATATGGAAGTTTTCACTCTTGAAAACCATCTTATTGGCTACGATAAACAAGCTTAAAATTTTATCGAAACCTTTTCTAAATAACTCGAAATTTCTTTTGAACATGGTAACAGGAGAGACAAAATATTGCACCACCTATCAAAAAATGCTTCAATATATTCTTGCATGACATTATCAAGATTGCATCATTTTATATGTTGTTCTATAAGTACTGTTTGTTTTGATTTGCTTATGACGAGGGATGTTTGAATAAGTAACTTTAAATCAATTTCAAAATTTCAAAATTCGACATTTTTTGATAATGACCCATATATATAAAATCAAGTTCACTCAGCTTTCTTCATATTTTCCTTCATTAAATAGCTTGCATTCTTTAATAATCTACCAATCTTGTATCCTAAAAGGTTTCTTGTTTCGATATAATTTCTGATCTCGTCTCTAAATATTTTGAGTGGTTGTATATTTTTATTTTTTGTCTGACATAAAGTATACTTTATATATAATGTAACTAATTATGGTTAAAAGTAAATTAAGTTCATAATACTCTTTATCATATACTTTATATCCAAAAACTATACTTTTCAGATTAATAACATATCTTCCAATGTTTAATTTCTCGAGAATGTGTTGTACTTCCTTCCAGAAGGATTCAAAATATGAACATTTGAGGAAGAAATGATCATAATTCTCTAATCCTTTACAGTGTGAACAAGTATCTGTTTCTATTATATGCCATTGTTTTAATAATTTATTACAGGGAAGTATATAATGGAGCAGTTTCCATCTAAATAATTCATATCTATTATCATCTAGAAATGTAAAGATAAATGCAATGTTTCATATGCTGGGTTAGTATTTTCTAGTGTCAAATGTGATTTCAATTTTAAGACGCCAATAAGGATTGAATAGGTTTTTTATTTATGATGTTAAGATTTTAATTTCTATTTATATTAACTAGGGTATGTTTCAATGGTGAGTTTTTGATGATATTGGTCCAGTGTTTTGGAACAGCTTTCTCCAGTTTTGTTAGTTCAGCAATCCAGTTTTCCTACTTAGAATGATGTCTGAAGATATGTTTCCTTCATTATCTAATAAATCATTTATAACCAGAATGTTGCTTTGTATCATATAATATCTGTACAAATCATATTTAATTCCCCTTCAGTATAATTTTGTTTCTTTTAATTATATCTCTTTTCCCAATCCAGTATATATCACTTTCAAACGTTGTCATCTTTCAATATTTCAACTTATATTAAGATTAACATTATGCGGATGTTGAGTGAAATCAAAGAAACAATATCCAGCTTAAATTAAATTTCATTTCAACATCTTTCATACAGTTAAAAAAAGTAGCATACAGATAATTAATGTAAATGTTTTAATTTTTCGACAGGAACATATAAGTAAGTATTCCAAATGCCCCTTTGTTTGCTTGTTTGGGTTTAGTTGGAGTTGGAGTTAAGAACTTAAAACATTTAAGATGTTTTGTTATTCAAAGTCACAATCGGTTATTGAATTAGCACTCAACACTAATTAGTCTTATTTCATTTTGAAATTTGTACGAGCTTTCGAAACAGGACGAAAAGCTAGGTCGCCGATCTTTTCTCATATTTTGAAGTGAGTACAAATAAATTTTATAAATATCGACAATGTACTTTTACTGTTTTTATCCGGTAATTTACATCCAGCACTTCAAGGTTCTGATGTTTAAATCCATACAGGTGTCTGATTTTTTTTCCAAATAAATCGACAAATTTTAGCGCGGACCGCGAAGAGGACCCATCAATGAACTATTAGACAGAAAGTTATACCCACATTACCGTTTGCTCAAAAAGGGAGCGAAGTAACAAGTACTATTAAGTAAAAAATTGTCTATGAACTAATGCATTGTTAAGTAAATTGTAAACGTTGGCACAGTTCTATTTTAAATTATTTTAAAAACTCTCCTGCGCAAAATAGGCACAGAGGTTTTACATTGGTACATAGCATCAAAAATTATGCAAATTGAATCGTCAGGGTAATGTCTTGAGGCGTGTCGTTGTTGATAGTAATCTAATCTCTCATCTCTTAAAAGAAAACATTTAAAAATGAATGAATATGCAAGATTTTGTACATCATTTATTTGATTCTCCTCCAATAAATCCTCGTTTTTGGATTATACCAGGATCATATCTAGTTAGAGGCAAATACAGATAAGTTCTGAATGGAAAGTCTAATGATTTTGTCATTGAACCTGAATTGATATAACTTGGTCGCGTATCTCAAGAGGCCATCGACATAACTTTGATGAATACAGTTATTCGACTTTTACCGTTCGCTCATTATATTTTATTGAGGGCAGTGGCTACTGTGCCGGCTCCGGAAAATAGCCTCTTGCGGGCTATTCAGCCGACTCCGGCAAAATAGCCTTATGAGCGCTATTTTGCCGACTCCAGCAAATAAGCGATTTATACAGAGTTTTGAAATTAAAAGTAAGATTCAATAACTTCAAAATGCTTTACAAGTGTTACAAAAGTAGTACCTTGCTTTTGATGCATTTTCTAGTCTTGTACAAGAAAGATGCTGCCACTGCAGACATGAATTGCAAATACCAGTTAGTGGATAGATTTTGTTATTCTATAATGGTGTGTTTATGATCTGTTGCCGGTTAGGAAAAATAGCAAAATTATGTTTTATTTTTGGTTTATAATATTATATCCTATATTGGAACGCACTAATACATGTACATGTAATGATGGAAAAAGCTTTATTTATCAGTCGATGAAGGCTTGTGGTCTTTGTGCCATGAGCACAGTAGTACCTTTTGCGCCATAGACTAGATCGTTCTTAAAAATTTCATTCGGTGGGCTAGTTTTCATAAATGTTATAGTCTTTGGATCACGTTTCCACAGTTACACATATAATTGTCCTTTTCAAACTGATTCAAAACCTGCTTTAGTTCTTCATATTAGTCCATTAGTGGGGTTTATTACAAGTTATTTTGAGAACGAAGTGTTGTGTTCTATTTTCGAACCAAGGATTTAAATAAATCCTTGTCCGAACGTCAATGATTAAAAAAAAGTTATTTCATTTAATCTGAAATAAGACCGGCAAGATATCATAACTCTATAAAAATCGCTATTTTGTCAGAACCGGCAAAATATTATTGCATGTCATTCCAATGTTCATTCTTTTCTTCTTGTATTTTTATCTTTGTGGTATTTTTCGCTAATTTTGCAGTCTCGATATTTAAAAAAAAAAAAAAAATGCAATAATGACATTTGCTGCAAGATAAACCCTGATATTAATAAAAAGAGGCATGAATTAAAAATTAAAGTGAAAAGTCTCTGTAGTGTATACTCCGCTCCGAATTAGAGGTAGGGTATATAATCTTTTAGTCCGTCCGTCATACGAAATTTATACTTTGTCAGTAGCTACACATTTTAATTTAGGAATGCTCCATGTTGGTATTGGAGAAACACAGCTAAATAATCTACTGTCAACAATGAATTCACACTGTACCATAAATACCTGATAGCCCGAGATCATGAAGTTGGCCTAGAAATGAAGAAGAATCATAACAAGTTTTTACTTGAAGACAATTGAGTGTTTAAATATTAAAACCGGTTTGTAAAAAAAAATAATATAATGCTTATGCTTTTATTTTTACAAACAAACATCATGCAAGGAATTTTTTTTTTATTGCAACATAATTTTTTTCCACTTGAAAGACACAAAAAAAATAGCATGCTATAAATTCTCATATTCCCACTAGTGCAATACAGCTTCAACAACACAGTGTCAGTTTAAAATATGTGTTAATACAATGGAAAGGTTATTTATTACATGAATATTGGGGAATATTGTCCCGAGTAAAACATATTTTGTACATTGCACTCGCAAGCCTTTGATGACACTTTTATATAAGTTTGGGCATCATGTGTAGATGTGCTTGAAGAAAGATATTTTTCTCATTTCGTGAAAGGGAAATAATTCAACTTATGAGTTAAACACGCTTAGAACTTGTACATGCAATGGAATTTGATGACACTTTCTATAAAGTTTGGGTATCATATGTAGACATGCATGACGAAAGATAAGTGTTAGCAGATACTTATCTTTTAAAGGGATATAATCCACCTTTAGGCTTAAACATGCTTAGCAAGCATAAGTACAAATACACCAAATGTATTGTCAGATTCTTGCAAGGGTAGATATTTTAACGTAAAGGTTTTACCTGATTTTGAGGGAAATATCAAACTTGGAAAGTACATGCCATAATAGAGCAGGGTAGGGTGTAACCTTTGTGAGTTTGCTAAAACATTTCTAGTTTGGGCTAATGCAAATTTTGATTATTTCTTACAATATGGAGCATTCATGTCCTCCAGACACACATTTTATTTAAGCTACTAAGTTTAAAATGAAATGAAAATTTTTTGGGTATCAACATTAATTGAAAGAATACTGTAGGAGTTTCCATCTCGCAATAAGATGTCAGCAATGTAGTATCATTGACAAAAGGGAAATTCAGCCAAAAAACAAAATGTAAGACAAATTAGACAGGTTTTGCAAAGAATATGGAGCCTGACTTTTCAAATTGTTATGGATGTCAAGATCAAAGGGATCGAAATTCCAGGTGATAATGATACAACGGGATTTGAAAGGTTGAAAAGGATATATCCACAATCAAAGATGATCAAAACCAGTGTCAGAAAGACAAAGAAAGTTATAAAAAATTGTATGCAATTAAAAGCTAACTTACCGGTAAGCAGCTATCTGAAATGGTAATGAATACAATTATTTAAAAATCTTTCATTAATGATCAGAACAAATGGAAGTGGACTGGAAAATGGACTTAAAGCAATAGTAGAGCATATGTATGGGGGACCACACTCACTTGTAATAGGTAATGGTGTAGATTTGAAAAAGCTATAATTCAATTAAAAATTAAAAAGCTAAGAGAAGACGTTTTTATTTAAAGCATTTATGATGTTAGACTGCTAGTAAAGAAATAAGGACAGGGAAAACTTATGAAAGTGAAATATATATATACTGGTATTAAAAGGCTAACCACCATTAAAGTTTTCCGAAATATGATGTTAGAAACTATGTCTTTGGTCACATGTAGATTTAAGTTTTTATTTACACTGCCCCCAAGGGTGACTGGGGAATAGAAGTATGGTCACCATTGGTCTTCCTCCGACCGGCAGTAAAAACCCTCGCCAAAGTGGGATGTCTGGTTGGGTGTGCGGGATGTACAAATTTGCAGCCACGTCTGGTCAGAATGGGGACGTTAAATCCGATGCCTCGTGTAAAGAGAGTGCCACGCACTTTGCACGTTAAGAACCCATGCAACAACTCTTTGAGGGATCCGTAGGTGACCTGTTGCAAGGCTAAATTTCTGTCCCTATCCAATATACCCTCATTTCTCGTGGCACTCTAAATTTCTCCGACCTAAGTCCCGGACGCCTCTTTACAGAACCTACCTATTGTATTTATTGTTAATTTGTTCTCGTCCTGAATATGCATGAAATATTTGCCACTGGACGTTTAGCAACCAAGAATCAATCAATTAACAAAGAAAATATGAATTTTGAAATTATATTTGGATCAATTGGGACAACATTACATTAACTTTCCTTATCTATAACATGTATAAATTTCAATATTAATCAATCATTCTTCATATGTCATCAACTGAAATTACTATATATGCCTAATTATGATTAAATCTGCTGAATCTTAAAACATGGAAAAGTGACCAAAACTATGCCAATCCAATACTATACTATTGTATAAATAAAGTCCTGCAAAACCAACGCCTATAAAGTTTCGTATAGGTAGAGATCCCTTTAGAAGATGCCGATGGTATGCAGGGTTGTCAAAAGAAATAAATTGATTACTACTAGATTGACAACAAACAGTTAAGTGAACTGCAAGGAGTATGACCACAAAGTGCCGATATTGGCCCTGTGAGGTGACAAAAATAAAGGAGAAATAAGGTGAATCCTTTATAGCTAAAGCATATCTTTGTATATCGTTAATTGTTATAGTAAAAAAATCATATTTTGTGACGTCATTAATGTGACGAAATACCCGGAATCAAACTGGAAAGTTCAAAGTCAGTCGAAAAGCAATCCCTTAGAAACGACCGTTGTTGTTACTTTCTAAAGACAACAATGGGACTGATATTAAAGCCCGCCATTCTGAAATTGCGTTAATTTCGCGGAAAATTAAATTGGCGGCAATTTGAAAAGTTTCTATTTTCTGTTTCTTACTTGCCGTTGGAGTCGGAAATAGATTTCTTTCTATGTTTAAAGCATGTGTCTTATTATTAAAGAAAATAATACCCAAATTGGCCGTCCTTTAACAAATACGTTAAAAATTATGCGAAATTGTCTGTTAGTTTTTCTTCTTTTATCACAGATAAACTAAGATTATATTTAATCTATAGTGGTAAACAAAAATAATACGTATATCTCAAAGTTAAAAAAAAGTCTAACTTTTCTGTCACCCCTTATGAAACCTGTTTGAACTAAATTCCGAAAGAAAGACATTTTTGACATTGTAGTTGTTTAGTCCTACACATCGATTTAAACATGCATTTAGTGTGTTTGTTTGAAAAGCAATGGCGATTTCAGCTGTGAATTTGACTGGATTAATTATTCTCTTTAAGGTGAAATGTTTAAACAATAAGGTAAGAAATTTTTATACTGTCTGAGCACAACCTTGAATTTAAGACGACTGGAAAAAATCATTCATTGATAATATTATTTTTTTGTTATGAAGGAATCCTGCAAAAGTAAATACAAATATTACATGTACAATGGAAATATAAAAGTCTTGTCATTTGAACTTAAATCAATCTCTTTCAGACTTGCATTTTAATCACTCTTATTCAAAGCATTTTCATAATTAACATGTAGTGTGATTCATACTTGTGTTCTGAAAAATAATTATTGACTTAGCACTCAGAAACTGCGCTGAAATACTTTCAAGTTTTAATATGCCTAGTACTAGTTTTTTAATTTTAAATAGAAGAACATTATGATATCGAATCTTTCTCGTTATTTCTTCGCAAGTTCATGATTAACCATTCAAATAATTAGCCATTGGTTTAGGCTTTTTACAACGTGAGTCCATTCAGTAGAAAATGTATGGAATCAATGAGACAAAATGTATTTTTATATTTAGTTAAATTATACACAGATTGCAAACCAATTTCCTTTAATTTCAAGTTAAGAAGAATTTACAATGAGAATACTTTGATGATTATTTCTTTTGAATGTATATGAAAAGGTATAATCAGGTATCAATATTGCAAGGGAATTCCAAGATTTTAACCCTGTATAGATCCAGTATTTATGCATATTTTGACTAGCCCTGGCCTTTATGAAGTAGAAATTTATTTCTGTGTAGGTATTATTTGGTTACAGCAGTAAAAATAGATACCAAAATATTAAAGTAACTCTTGGAATAATACCCAGAGTAACATTTACTGTAATATTTTAAAAGCCCTATTTCAGTTCTGAAACTGTTTTAAAAATGATAAAATATGTTTACATAATTGTTTTACATATGTCTGTAGTCTAAAAATATATTCAGTAAAAGATAATTAATTATCCTTATAATATTCACTGGTAAATAACAGCATATGATGTTAAATATATATAATAGTACAAATAAGTTTGTTCATGAAAAGTGTCAACAACGGACGTAACTCTTTAATTACTATCGGAACCGCTTCGTCAGAAATTTCGACACATCGAAGTGGCACATTTGCGTATTACAGCGTATTAAGTGGCACACATTTGAAACATGCCAGTTCAAAAAGCCTCATCACATATTTTAAATTCAACATAGGTTCCTTTGAAGTTGAGAAAGAAATTTCAACTTGTGTGTTGAAAAAAATGACCGACGAGTGACGACCTGGGGTTTGAAGGCTTCGTATTCTAATTCAGTACGCTAAATCAAAACAATGTGTATGTTAGAACTTCTAGAAAGTATACACAGTTGGCATTTTTAACGTACAGCATGCTTTGATTTCATTTGATATGACACTCTGGAGGAAACAGACTCGTTTCAGATGAAGAAAAATTGACAAAAAAGGCCCAAATATGGTAGTCACATGACTTTCATTGTTGTCTTAAGAAATGAGGTCAAACCGGGGTTAGCTTTCCGACTGAATGTCTAAACTCTTAAAGAATTTCACATTTCCTGGTTAAATTTCGCATTGGCTTTTATTTTGATTGATTGACACTTTGACTCAGTTTACAACAATATTTAGAGTTGGCGAGGCCTGTGGGACACGTCGAAAATTTCACTTTTGCTAAAAAGCAAATCCTGATTCAACGACGCCATTTCCAAGGTACGATAGATTCTGTGACGAAATAACTGTACCAAGAACATGTACAATTGCTATAAATAGAAATAAATTCTATTATAATTATTTTTATTTATAACAAACAAAAAAGAAGAAAATGAAATAACAAGTCTTTGTATTTAGCGAAGCTTCGTTAACCGCCGACCCGGCGAGGTTTTTAAACACTGATAGATGCGTCTTCATAACTGTTTTTATTAGAAAACAAGACAAATTGGTGGAAATAAATTAGTTCATTTCCACGTCATTTTGTAATAATTAGCCCGGTCTGTGCTATGCAAACAAAAATAGGACAGTTTTAAATTAGAGCCGTAAAATTCTACATCCAGCAGATCGATATGGATGTCAACATTAAAATTTAATACAAATTTCATTTTAGATACACGTATTTTGTTTTATAAAGACGAAATGTTTCGTCTATTAGATCGGCGTCATAAGGACAAGTTGCATAGTAAATAAAATCCCTGAAGTACAAAAAAATATGTCGAATATTTAACGTCATAATGTATTTTCTATTGTCTATGTTTTTATGGGTTACTTATATATTAATGTAATGAAGCAAAGAGAATATGCTAATAAAGATAATAAAATTAATAAAGTCAAAAGTTCAAATGTAATGATCAACTGTTTTTAACTTGTAAGGATGTTGTATATTCTCAGACTGATAATTGTGTTTTCCATTTATCCTCGGAAGGTTCATCTCTGAATACAGTTTCTTTACTGGTACTGCCGACTGGACTTTGTACGTACTGTAACTGTTTATAACTGGGTATACGTCTTCCCTTTCTTCAACTAAAGAGTCGTAACAGTTTGTGCTATATTTCGGTGGTCTTTACATAAATCACATCATTATCAGAGTCTTCCGAGTTGCTGATGTGCAGGTTTTCTCTCAGTATATCAATGATTGTCTGTTCTGGTACCTTTTGTGGGTGTACCGGAGTTGAAACTGTGTATTTTGAGGGTGCTGATACATTTCTGGTGTTAATTTTTTGGGCAGGCTTCTACTGGTGGAGTCCATTTAACTACTGGCTAAGCTGCGTTTTCACTTAAGTCTGTTTTGGGTTTTTTTTCTTGGTGGTTTCCTTGCTGCATGTTTCCTGGTAAAATAAGCCAGACTGTGGAGACATTCGAAGATTGTTCCCGTCGTTTCATGGAAGCTGTGGTAGTGTCTACTTAGTGTGCTAATACTTGCAAAGTTCTTGTCACATTTAAGGCATTATTTTTGTCTTTACGTTTTTTCCTCTGAATAAGATAACTAAAGTACCGAATTCCAAGGAAAATTGAAAACTGAAGGTCCCTTATCAAATGCAGGGTTTGACACTAACTTTAATACCTAAGTGGTCCACACACTCCACAGGACTAGTTAGGTTTAAAATTTGGTAGTCATTTTTTGCTGCAGGGAAGTCCTGAGGGCAGCTGCCCGAACATGCAAATTAGATGCAAAATCCAGCATTTAAGCACTTTGGGAGGCTATACAATGAGCTTTTGGAATGGATAGTTTCTCCAGAATAATGAAACAAGTAGGAAAGTGTTGAATGAATCTCTTTTATTGTTGCATTGCTTCAGATTATGTCTGTGTGTTGTCGGCTTCTTTTTCAACAGATCTAGCCTTCCATTTATGGTATTCATTATGTGCCCCTCCGAGTTTTCGTGTATTCTGATAGTTTCCAAGCGAAAATTGGTACAACCAGTAACAAAGGTGCCATTCTTTTCATACAGCATACAAATGTTGCAATCTCATTATAGAATAGCCACGTATACTACGATTTCCATGATGCCTGAAATGTATGCTTCCTTTTTCTATATCGTACAACTTGTGAACATCCCGCCTTTCCTCTACAGTTTGGAAGAGGGTTGGGTGTTCAAGCCCACACATTTGTACATTTTTGTTTACAATCGGTTTTGATAGAACGTTGTGACTTTATGCCATTATTTTCGCTAAATAAAGCGTTTGAATGATGCAGTTAACGATCAAGAGGCGTTTGTTCGCCACTAGCACGTGTCGGCCTAAAAAGTACGATAAATTGGGCTAAAAACCCGAGGATAATTTAAGAAAATTGCCGAAATGTAACTCGATACGGAACGAGTTTAAAGCAGCAAACAGCGCCATAGACTGCCAGAATGAAATACGAAACTAATAATTGCCGACGTTTTTTAAAAAGACTAAATTTTCGCTGAATCAAAAACTATTTTTTTCCCTTTTATGCAGTTACTACTAACACAATTCCAGGTAGTTCAAATGACTACTTATTAAGGAATCTCGGGTAGACCTTAAAATCTAGTGGGCACCGGACTTTCGGATTACAGTTAGTGTCGAACCCTTAAATGGCAAATCAAAAGCTCAACCACATGAAACAAATAGAAAACAACTGTCATATTCCTTACTTGGAACATGCATTTCCTAATGTAAAATGGTTGATTGAACCTGGTTTTATAGCTAGCTTAACCTCTCACTTGAATAACAGTCGCATATAATTCCATTATGGTTATATTGAGAACAATGTGTGAGCACAAAAAAACAGATATTATTGGTAAAAAGGTTAAAAATTGGGGTACAGCAATCAACTTTGTGTTAGAATCTTAATCGTTATAAAACAAACAACTATGTAAACAAAGAAAAACAAAACGACTTGTAGACAAAGCACATAGGCAAAAATGACCATTGCACAATAACACAATACGGGATGTATAAATACCGAGCCATGCCTAAAGGATATTACAAAAATGGACTATACAGTAAAAATAAAATAAAAAGACAAATAAAAAGAACACTATAACACATAACTATGATCATAAACAACGTCAATACCTAGAATCTAGACTTCAAGACCATCATGTTTTATTGGTGAAATTGAATATTTATCAACAGGTTTTGGTATCTTACGATGAACTTTTTAGAAAAAGGACAAGACGTTCTTTGACATAACCCTGGTTCATCAACTTTTTGCCGATACACTGATGAAGTAGCGGTTGCAAGCAGACGAAACGAGCCAGCCCATTAGTCAGCACTTCAGTGTTGACATGAATTATCATTGATATGGTCATAATTATAAATTAACTGTTTTCAAAACTTAGATTTTTTCCGAAATACTCAGGATTTTCTACCGCAGAAATAGATTATCTTAGCTTTATTTGGCAACATCTTTCAGAATTTTGGGTCCTAAATGCTCTTCCATTTGTACTTTATTTGGCCTTTTAAACTTTTTTTATTCGAGCGTCAGTGATAAGTCTTATGCAGACGAAACGCGCGTCTGGCGTACAAAATTTTAATCCTGGTATCTATGACGAGTTTATTGAATATTGAATGAGTTGGGAAATATATCTCTCTAATGCAGGTGAAGTTAGTATATTGCTGCTAAGGTGGAAGAAATTTATAATTTTGAAATTAAAATCGTCTCGTCTGTTATAGATTCTGGTACTGAGATGACCTGTTACGTCAAAGTCGAGGTATAATATAAAAATAATATGTTGCATGATTGAAAAAAAAACACATATAAATGAGGCGGGGAAGCCGTTTCTGCTGTTTCTTTAATTTCTAGTTTTGGAGGATATATTAATAAATATCATATTTCGGAAAACTTTAGTCATGGTTGTTAACATTTTAATACTAGCATATATCTTTTCACTTTCATAAGTTTTTCCTGATTTCTGTACTAGCAGTCTTTGACGATCTTGTCTGCTTTAAATAAAAACGTCTTCTATTGGCTTCTTTGGTTTTTGCCTTTCTGTGTTTTTTTTCTTTTCATGTTGATTCTTGAGCTTCTTCCTATTGTTTTCTGTCTAAAAGACAGTCCCATAGATTTACGAACCTTAAAGATAAAGAAAATAAGAAATACTTTTGAAATGCATAATGAAGAGTACAAAAATCATCATCCTTAGTTAAGCGTTTTACATTTATTTTGTTTTAGAATATTTTTCAATCATAGGTTGGTTAGAACATAATGCAACCGCCTAGTTCAAGTGTGTCTTTGTAGAAGTTTTTTCATATATTTGAATAAAATATAATTAGTAAGCATAACATATAAATTTAGAAGTTGTTGTAAGTGACCAGTCGTAGAAACTGATGTAAAATTCAATATACATGCACTCGAGCTAAGTTATCTTGCATATACATTTTGTTGAATTGTCTCCACAAGATTTTTTCCACAAGTATTTAATATAAAACATAATACTTATCTCTCATACCATATAAATAATCAACTCCATATTGATGAATGTTTTAAATAAGTATACAAATGAGACGGAGGAAGCTGTTTCTGTTGTTTCTTTAATTTCTAGTTCTGGATGACATATTATTCCACAAGTATTTAATATAAAACATAATACATATAAATAATCAACTCCATATTGATGAATGTTTTAAATAAGTCTACAAATGAGACAGAGGAAGCTGTTTCTGTTGTTTCTTTAATTTCTAGTTCTGGAGGACATATTAATGGAATCCAATCAGAAAAGAATGGATTGTTAATGGAAAGAACATCAATATATCTGAATGTGAAATTAAATGATCTGGCTTCTTCATGTTCTTTGATCTTCTTGATTTTGACAAGTGTCTGAAGGAACTCTGATTCATATGAAAATAAGAAGAGGTCGGCAAGGAAAGATGCGCAATTCGTTCCAATAGGAATACCGACAATTTGTTTAAAAAGTCAACCTCCGTTCCCATAGGAATGCCGACAATTTGTTGAAAAGTCTACCTCCAAATTCAACAAATATGTCGTCAATAAGAAACTCCAGCATACTGATCACTTGTTCCTCAGTATAGCATATTTTACCTTTTTGATCACTATTAATAAAATATGCCATGTGTTATCCCAAAGCAATAAAGGAGTAGGGTCATTAAGGGCCATTTTTGGCCCAATCTCAAAATTTTCATTTGTAGTGGTTTTCTGGTGGAGGTACGACCACTTCGACACACAATGTCATTTTTTAATCATTTTTGAGCGAAAACAATAAAATACAGAATTTCTGGAATTTTTTAATTACAAATTAAATAAACATAATTAAAATGACAACAATGGTGCATATATTGTTTAAAACTACAGTTAAAGCTATCAAGTTATAAAAATAATATAAAAATGCCTTTAAAGGTAAATTTTGGGGCAAAAACCATAAAAAAATCAACTAAAATTGAGGATTTCTAGGAATTTTGAATTATTATGAATAAAACAAATATAACATAAATGATAGCAATAGTACACATCTCGTATAACAGTGCAATTAACAATACTTAAGTTATCCAATAACAAAAAAAAATGCATTATAAGTCATTTTTGAGACTAAAATCATTAAAAATAACCAAAAAATGAGGATTTCTGGGAATTTTAAATAACGTTTTCAGCAAAAATAATACAAGTGATATTAGTGTTGCATATATTGTATAAGGACATTGTTGACAATACCAATTGTATAAAGTAACACGAAAATACATTAAGAGCTCATTTAAGGCAAAAGTTATTAAAATTAACAAAAAATGAGGATTTCTGGGAATTTTAAATAACACATAAAAGACACATTACATAAATGAAAGCAAAATTACATATTTTGTATAACAGTGCAATTAACAATACAAAAGTTATCTAATAACAGAAAAAATGCATCAGAGTTTAACAAAAACATAAAAATAAACAAAACTGAGGATAATACTGTATCTTAATATTATCATAGACTGAAATATCAAAATTCAAATCCCTACAGATTGAAATATCACATTAATATCACAACAAACTGCAATACCACATACTGAAATATCACACTGTTCTTCACACAGACTAAAAGAGCACATGACTGAAATATCAAAAAAACAAGAATATCACAATTGATTCATCATATACTAAAATATCTTATTTAATTCACCAAAGACTGAAATATCACAATGACTGAAATATCAACAAACAGAAATATCATATTTGAATCATCAAAGAATGAAATATCACACTCACTGAAATAACACACAGACTAAAATCTCACACAGACTGAAATATCACAATTGAATAATCATAGAATGGAATATCACATTCAATTCATCAAGAGCTGGAATATCTCAAAGACTGAAACATCACACCAACTGATATATCACGAAGACTGAAACATCACACAGACTGAAACGACATATTACTGTATCTAGATATTGTCATAAACTGAAATATCACATTAAAATTATCACAGACTAAAATATCACATTTAAATCATCAAAGACTAAAATATCACATATAAATCATCACAGACTGAAAAATTACATTTAAATCATCATAGACTGAAACATTACATTTGAATCATCATTATATGGCTGAAATATCACAGTTTTAAAAGATTATATTCATTCAAAGCTTTAAAAGTTTTAATTGGTGAGTCTGACACTGATTGGGAAGTAAAAAAATAAGAGACTTACTATTGTTGACAATGTCTTTTTTTATTTTGGTCACTGGGTTGCTGCCTCTTTTATGTTTACTTCACATCTATTTTGAAGTTTGAAGAGAATTTAAAAAGTGTCCTAGCTATCTTAAAAAGAGGAGAACAGCTGCCCTATAACATCTCTGTACACCCTCTTCCAATGTTGCCCTGACCAAGGATTACGTTTTGTAACCTAATTATTTCATCTCTTGGAAAAAATCTTCTTGCCACCCAAAAATACCATAAACCCAACCAAAATTACCGTAAATCATGTAACAATATATTAATCTATTAGCCTATATCCTTAAATTCCCTTACACACTAACTAGACCACTGCTTAAATACATTTCTTTTAATAAAGCACGGTATGTCACTCTTCAGTGTCAGATTCATCAATCAAAACAGGAATCTTTGCTGCATCTTCAACAAACTCTGACCAGTCCTTAATTCCATTCTGTTTGTCCATGTGGCGTGCAAAACCTAAATACCACAAGACAGCTGCAACATGGGCACATGTGCCTACAACTCTAGAACCAGTTTTACATTGGCAATAACAGGCCTTGACCTCAATCTCATCATATTCAATCCATATTCAAATATTTTCTAGCTGAAGTGTGTCTGCTTTGAATTTGTACCTTTTATATATTTGCAAGATCTGCATTTATCATTATTGTAAATTCACTCTCATCATTGAGGTGTTCCTGTGTGTAAGATTTAGCTAATTTGAATTGGTAAACCCCAACGGTTATGTTTCTCAAATCTTCTTCTGACAGCATAGGAAAACAAGGCAGGGAATCATCGGCATCAATCTTTTCCAAGAACATATTCTTCTATGTAACCCTTCTCTCGCTACCCTCTCTTGCAAATAATTTTTTTTCCTGGACAGTACCTAAAATATTTGTTTGAAAAATGTATTTATGTATGCATTTGTGTACAATTAACATGCATTTGTGTACAATTAACATATGCATTTTTGTAAAATGAGACACTTTTTTTTATCAATTTACATGTTTGTGTAAATTGGCACAATCAGTCACAAAGGAATATATGTCCAGTGGACTTTCTTGTTAAGTTTGCTAGGCAATTTGTCCAGGATTCATATCAATAAAACAGATGAAAATATGCTCACTTTTTTAATTATTTTGATTAATAGTGTCTGTCAACAACTCATAGATATAGGAAGATGTGGTGTGAGTGCCAATGAGACAACTCTTCATCCAAATAACAATTTATAAAAGTAAACCATTATAGCAGCCTATTATCATGATTATAAATAATGATGAAACATGTTTCTGATGTGTATATGTGAAAACCATCTGCCATATTGTACGTTTTGGTTGTGAAAGTAGTCGGATAAACAAAATCTAACCTTTTGGGTAGTTTTGTCATTGGAATTTATACCACATTTCCACATTGTATATATGCTGCATATTGTGCAAAATACTGTTATCAAAGAATATAATTTTGTAAATTTTTTACGCTCATTTTTGCAGCCAAGATTTGATCATTGTCCTTTTCACCAGTAGAAAACGGCGGCTTGTATTTGTTGCATAGAGCTCCAATCAGTTTGACATTGTCGCCGATATAGGGTATTTGTGTGTTTGAAACTACATTTTGAAGGTACTTCCATTGCTTCAAGCGGCCATTTATGGATTCAATTACCCATTTGATTTTGGTAACCAAGCGAGAAGCATTGGCTTCTTCAGTTGTGAATTGTTTTTGGCCTTTTGGCAGAAACTTTGGCGTCTCAGCTTGAATACCTAAGTCAACTAACATTTCTGAGACATGCATAAATCCCCTGTCTACAATTAGAACATCTCCAGGCTGAATCCATTCATTCATATTTTCCATGTTGGTTTTAAAATTATGTTGTAGAATGCTGGCATCATTATTTTTATGATCTGCCAAATAAGGGCCAAGAATAGAAATTATGTAGCCAGTGCTTGGTACATTTATAATTGGTTTTACCAGTGGTCTATTTTTATGCATACTGTATGATCTTCGCTGGAAATAGAAGTTATTTGATTTTTGAATGTAGATGTAGGTACCATCTAAGATTAGAATAGCTTGCTGTTCGTGAGGAGTGCCAAAAAAGTCTTGTGCAAGTGGTCCGGTGCGATTGTTTATTATGTTCTCTCGTGAAATATGACTGAAGCCTAAGTATTTTGGTGTAAAATGGATTGAGAGTTCCTTTCTGGCAGATGTTAATGCTCGTCGTACACTTGATTTTCCCATGTTAAATAATGTAGATAGTAATCTGTTGGACATTCCGGATCTTTATTTTACAAGCAGTAATGCAATGCAGGCTCGACTTGTTCTATTTTTATTGTTCCTGATGTTCAAAACATGTGAACAAACATCATTGAAATCAGCTTCATTTATTCCTGTGAGACTAAGATAGTCAGAGTCATGTAGACAATTATTATCAAAATCTTTCTTGAACGTATATTTTTAGTGCTATTGTCCTAATATTTGAGATAAGCTGCATTAATTGACTTCGGTTGAATTCTGTAAAATTTCCCGTAAAAGAATTAATGTTTTTTAAAGATTTTTCATCAAAATAGTTGTTCACTAAATGATGTGAACAACATCTTGAACCAGCCAAAAGTAGACACTCCTTTTCTATAAGAGGATATACCTAGCACCTGGAGAAATTACTGTCATCTTTGCGCCCCTTTTCTTGCACAAACAACAAGATAAGTGACGTTTTCCTGTATAAAATATAGGTAATTGAATGTTTTTTGGACTAAATGGTTGGAGTCATTCTTTGTTTTTTTTTTATTTTCTGGAACACAGTTAGGATCATTATTTATATCATCAGTTTCATCTAATTGTATTTCTTCTAAATTTGAAGATTGATCTTTGTCAATTGTATTATTGAATTGAATTTTTCTACACTCCTTTTGTTTGGTAGACTGTATGCGGTAAAAAATTTGAAGGCATTTAGTGCAGTATACACTGTCATTTTCATAGTAATACCTAGATCTTCTGTTAGATATTTGATAAAATTAACTTTGTTTTTTATCGGTCTTTTATTTTCATGTTTGGTTCTTATCTTGCACTTTAAATAGGGATACGATTTTGGTCCTGTACCAGGCATTTTTCATCCTGAAACATACGAAGATCAAAATGGTAGATTTTTAAATTTTTTTATAATACATGTATCTCATAAATAAATTGGACATTTATCATTTTTCATTGATTTGAGAACAACTCAGACTACTGTAAACATTACTTTTAAAGTGTGTTTAATCAAGAGGTGTCCCAATAGTGAGTACTGCAACCTTTAAATGAATGAAGGAGAGAATATGTTCATATAAGCATGCTTCGAAAGTACTTAGCATTCTTAATAGCAATACGGTATAACTTGCTGTTCATTACGAATTGAATGCTTCTTTTACATAATTTTATTGGGTCGTAAAAGTGTTGACCGAAGCACATTTTGTATCAAGCAGAGAAGCGCTTCATTCTAAAATGTGCACACAATCTCTGCTTTTACAACTCTAAAAAATTATAAGAAGAAGCATTCAATTCTTATAATTACATTTTCATGCTAAAACCATTAAATTAGAGAGTTATTTCAGCTTTTTGTTTGTTCTTTCTATGCATTGTTTTTTAATTGTCAATGATAGCACATGCAATTATAGCTGTTGTATTATATCATGTATATACGGAATAAAAAATGATTTTGGAATGCCAATCAAAATTACAGATTCTAATGAAACATACAATATAATGTAATCATTTGTATATATGGTGCATGATCGTGGCCAAAATCTTATTTATGTGTGAACATAAATAGAATTATGTATATAAATAAATATCTAAGTACATGTACATGCATTATTCGATTTATATATATTTATTCATGTTATATACGTTAATTCAATTTATTGGTATAATAGGTCAAGCAAATATGTTGCAGTTTGGTATTTGATTATGGTGTGCTAAAACATCCTGCCTAGACTACCAAGGCCAAGCTGAATAAATAATGATTTAATTAAAAGCAGTTGATCATTTTTTCGATATAGGAAATTTATGGAATATAATAATATGAAAGCTTCATAATATCAGTAATAAATATTTGTATTGATGCAGGAACTGCAATGAATAATTTCAGCATCAATTGGCCTTGTGAGTTTCGTCCCCTTTACACATTTAAATGTGATCATATGCAACGGGAGTCATCAGTAGGCTTTGCATATGAATTTCAAAAAAAATAAAGAGTTAGTTTATAGAAAAGAACATTTGACAATTTTTCTAATATTGAGGTTTATTATAATCTTGTAAACATATAGAAATAGAAGTTACCATTTGGTTGAGGCCTCGCAAACATGTTTAACCCTGTCACATTTTAAGTGAATTAGAAGCAGGTTATTAAGCAGTTGTTGTTGTTTGATGCCTGTCATATTTGTTTTTCCATTATTGTTAAGTCTTAAATCTGTTTTATGGTTTCACATTTTGTCATGTAAAGGCCTTTTATAGCTGAGTTTTGCTCATAGCTGAAGGCTGTACAGTGACTTATAGTTGCTTAAATGTGCTTCAATTGGACTCTGTTTGATAGTTGTTTCATTGGTAATCATACCACATATCTCCTTATTTAAGTTTTTCCATGAATTCACATAACACTGGCAATGCAGATAGTTCTGAGGGAAAACATATTGCAGTTACCCATGAGGTTGTACACAAGTTTTCTTTCCATTTGGTATTTAATTGTGTCGTACTAACATGATGCCTAGACTCCCAAGGCCAAGATGAATATTAATGTATCTACTTAAAGATGATCAAATATTTTGAAAAGTGAAATTTAAGCAAGAGATAAATATCAAGAAATTTAAAATATCAGTGAAAATTGATTGTATTCATACTATAACTGTAATAAATTCAGCTTGTTTGGCCTTGTGCGTTTCGTCCCCTATAAAATGTTAAAAATTAAATCATATGCAATGGGACTCATTAGTAGGCTTTGCATATGAATTGAACCTATATTATCTTTTAAAACTGTCTGACAAGTTGTGTACTGGAACAAGAAAGATGTGCATCCCAGTTGCAAGCACAGCCAAACTGTCATAACAAACAAGACCTACAAAATGATAAAATTATAAAAAGTATGTTAGCATTGCAAAAACCATTTACCAAAATGTAATTTAGGTATCCTCATCTTAAATATTTCGTAACATTGATTTTAATTAATGGCATTTGTGCATAACATTTCTATAAAATAATTTAAAAAATCCTCTTCTAAACACTATGTGCTGTTACATTTGTACAACAATTACCATGTCTATAACAATCAAATTTTAGTTTCACTTCCAATATCTTCTACGGAATAACAGATCAATATATATACTACATAATTTTTTTTTCTGAAAACTAATTCTGACTTTCAACGATTCGACTTTGTATTAAATAATGACGGTCTAATGCATCAAGTGTGTGATACTTCGATGCTTATAAATTAAATAAACAGGTCAATATACATGTTCTATCTAGTATTTTTATAATTGAAAGTCTTGTCGGTCATATTGAAAATTACTGTAACATTTTCAAATCCTCTTATTCAAGTTTAAATGCATGTTACTTGTACTACATTGTACGCTGAACCGATGGGTGGCTTCGTTAAAAATGTAAACAAGTGTCTCGGTCAAATGTTTGCAGTGTTTGCCCTGTTAACATTTCTATCACTAACGAATCCCTACAATTCAGACTCACTTTGCAATGCATATTTCTTGAAATTATGTTCGTTAAAGGAGTTAGAGCGGAAATAAATGTTGAATCACTTCTCAAATTTGGTGGTGAATGTGTAATCACTTGTCTTCTGCTGAAACCGGAAATGTAAATAAACAAATTACTGCGCAACACAAACCCGGACAATAACGGACAATTTCAACCATAGTTTAAATTTAAGTGTGGCTGCAATCGTATTCATTTAAGATATTTTGCACGAATATAAATTTGTAAAAAATTCATTTATACATGAAATTTTTACGAATGAACACGCATGCGGCCAAACTTAATTTTGCTTTTTACCAACACATGGTTGCCGTTTTTCACCATTTTGTACAAAAACATGTAACATCAATGATAAATTACAGACCAACAGCAGCATTTTACGGCTAATCCTTGTATATGTACTTTAATAAACTATTTATTAGAGCAATGAAACCAGTAAATTTGTTTAATTTTAATGTTCCCATATACATAAAAATTGGGCCGTTTTATTGTTGTTACCGGACCTAATCCTTTATGGCTTATGCTACCATTTTTTTTTATTGAAAAGCATTGTGGATTATTTCTTTCAAAATGATTTTTCAATTTCGCATGATGAATAAAGAGTTGAACAATCAAAGAGTTTGATAGAATTAATTTCAGAGAAAGATCGAGATTTTAAATTATCCAGACGTTTTTTTTTTCTACACATGATTTATACTACTACGCGAGTTAACAGTTTCACAGTATTGTTGAAGACCTTCTTTCACCATGGTCACTGCGGTCCGATTTTTTTTTCAATCTAGTGTGGACAATTCCTTTGTAGACCTGCAGATGAGAAGGTATGCACCGTTGTTTGTACGGAATTTGTGAAGCTTAGATATCCAATACAAACAATGCGAGTCCTCAGATTTGCTGTTCAATGAAATGTTGAAATTAAATGATCTGGCTTCTTTTTGAATCTTCAAAACATTCTACTTTCCTTGGCGTACTTTTTGTATTAGCCATTTCATTGCGTCTGTTCAATCCTTTTATGTTTTGCAGTTTCCAATTTATGAATTATGAAGTATGCTTTCTTGATAATACAGCTTAATGTTGGTTTTGTACATTAATTGAATGGTCCCAAAACCTCTCGTTTAAGCTGTTGCCTGTTTCAACGATTTTTTTTTCTATAAGGTAAAGCACATTTATGGTTTCGCATGTAATTTCATCCCGAATTTTAATGGTGTACTAGTTTGACGTAATTTTATGACATCTACCTATAAAATCTAAGTTAAAGAATTTAATATTGATTAAGCAGAATATGTTGATTTTGATAAACCTTTTGAACTTATAAAAAATTTACTTAAAAAAAATATTAAACATAATGGTATAGAAAAGTACGATAAATTCACTCTTGAAAAACTTTCAAATATGGATAACAGTTCAAAACTTTACCTTAATAGTAAACTCTAAAATGAAATTAAACTAGAGAAAGACTACTTGCACAATCTAAACAATTTCAATAGTCGTCAACTTTTAACAAAATTCCGTGAAAGTGACCATAACATACAGAGTGTATAAATTTTGTAAAAATTTAGATGATGTGGAACACTTTTCCTTCGTTGCCAAATCAACAGTAATATTAGAAATCCCCTTATGAATGCAAATAAAACCCATTATCCTATAATTTTAACCAGCTTGACTCAAACCCTAAACTTAAAACTTTTTAAGATCCCAATTAAGATATTTTGACTAGTGTTTTAGGCTATATAAAGCTATCCACGGAATTGCGAAAATAGGTCCACATTGGTCAATTATCTATATACCTATATTTATATTATTATTAATGATGACTTGACTTGTTTAGCACTTTTTCATGTATTGTATGTTTCTTGTGTATATTGTTATGATATTGTAACTATCATATTTATTTAGTTGGCCTTATTTGTTTTGTGTGACCTATTATATATGTTTACATTGTATATAAAATAATACACATTGTGTTACAACTATGCAGTTTAGAAATAACTGGAACAATCTTTGATACTCATGGAATGATTAGAACTTTCTATTTCACTTACATAACGTTTCCAGAATGATCGTAACAAATGATGCGTAATTTGGGCATCTGGCGTTATCTAGAAGTTTCTGTTTGAATATATATATAAGTATGCGGACCCTAAAGTTAGACACAGACATAGATATAGATATAGACTTAGACATCGATAGACATCAACATTCTCAGCAGTTGGATTGACACTTTTATTTACTAACAACATCATACTAAATTGTGACTTATTGGACGTAATATTCTGTGGATTCCCGTGAAGATTTCCGGATAAAGAAAAGATAAAAGATTGGACTCATATTTTGACAGTTAAGTTGACATTTCTATTTGTGTCATACTTCTTGTAAACTAGTGTATAATAAATCTTGTTAAATTTTATTATTGATTTGTGTCTTTTGTTGGCTACAATTAAAAGTTGATTTTTCTGGTCATAACAAAAATTGGGGGCTCGTGTGCGGGATAACGTTAATATCTTATTAAAAAAATTTCAGTATTTTTATTAGAATTAGCCAACAAAATTCTACAAAATGGCATTTGATGCCAGTAAATTTTTGAAAACGCCAGACCTGGAGGGGTTTGATAATTTAAAGAAAGAGGAATCAGTGTTGCTTGCTAAGCATCTGAAATTAGACTTTAGAGTATCTTTGAGAAAACAAATTATAAAAAAATTGGTAATAGACAAATTAGTTGACACAGAAAATTTAGATGAAGAGGCTCTTGAACTTGAGATCGAAAATGTTGATGCTACCTAATTAAAAAGCTTGAATTAGAACATGAATTTAAATTAAAACAATTGGAAAACGAAATCAAAATAAAACAATTGGAAAAAGAAGAAAAACAGGCAGAACTTAAAACGAAGGAAAGATTAGAGATGGAGAAAAAAGAAAAAGAAGAAAGTTTAGAGATGGAGAAAAAAGAAAAAGAAGAAAGGTTAGAGATGGATAGACTTCGACATCGATAGACATCAACATTCTCAGCAGTTGGATTGACATTTTTATTTACAAATTACATCATACTAAATTGTGACCAATTGGATATAATATTCTGTGGATTCCGAGAAGATTTCCGGATAAAGAAAAGACAAAAGATTGGACATATATTTTGACAGTTAAGTTGACATTTCTTTTTATGTAATACTTCTTGTAAACTTGTGTATAATAAATCTTGTTAAATTTTATTATTGATTTGTGTCTTTTGTTGGCTACAATTAAAAGTCGATTTTTCTGTTCATAACAGAAATTGGGGGCTCGTCTAGGATCTCCCTGTTGAGGGTGTTTCATTATTGCTAGGAAATGATCTAGCTAGGAACAAAGTGGTTGCTGAACCAATTGTTACCAGTGAACCGGTGGTGGATGTTAAATCACCCGAAGATGATGCTGAACTGTATACAGCTTGTGTCGTTACTAGGGCGATGGCTAGAAAACAACAAAATGGGGATTTGCAAGAAGACCAGTTTGATTACATGGACCTTTCTGACACGTTTCTAGCCGACATTGAAGGTCCCGGTAGCTCAGAGAAGGCCGTCATAAGACCACCTAGTATTAGCAAGAATGTAATTATGCCATGGCCAGACGTAAACAGCCATTCATTAGACCGAAGGAAATTTGTCGAAGAGCAAAATAAAGACCCTGAGGTTCTTCAGCTCAACAAGAGGGCTCAACCACAGGAAGAAGCAGACAAAATGGCCGAATGCTATTACCATCAAGACGGCATTTTAATTAGAAAGTGGAGGCCCCCTGATGCTACCCCAGAGGAGGAATGGAGAGTGGTATACCAAGTGGTGGTGCCTAAAGTCTATAGGCAAGACATTATTGGTCTTCCCCATGACACCCCCTTGGCTGGACACTTAGGCATAAGGAAGACTTGCCTTAAGATCTTACAGCATTTCTACTGGCCAAGCTAAGAAGTGATGTCGCAGAATACTGTAAATCATGCCATAAATGCCAGGTCGTTGGTAAGCCTAACCAGAAAATACCACCAGCACCACTTCTGCCTTTTCCAGCCTTTGAAGAACCTTTCAGCAGAGTACTAATTGATTGCGTTGGACCTTTACCGAAGACCAAGACCGGAAATGCGTATTTATTGACAATCATGTGTACCTCCACTTGCTTTCCAGAGGCTATTCCGCTAAGGAATATCAAGACACCAACTATTGTCAAAGCTCTTATCAAATTTTTCACGCTAGTAGGACTTCCGAAGTCTATACAGTCCGACCAGGGTTCAAATTTCATGTCAGGTTTATTTCAGCAAGTCGTGTACCAGTTAGGGATTGCTCAGTATAGGTCAAGTGCTTATCATCCAGAATCTCAAGGTGCCTTAGAACGTTTTCATCAAACATTGAAGAACATGATTAGAACTTTTTGTCTTCAATTTGACAGGGACTGGGATGATGGTGTTCACTTTTTACTTTTTGCGGTCCGAGAGGCTGTTCAAGAATCCCTTGGTTTTAGTCCCTTTGAGTTGGTATTTGGTCATACTGTAAGGGGACCTTTAAAGTTGATTAAGGAAAAATGGCTTACTGAACACACTGACTTGAATCTTCTAGACTACGTATCTAGATTTAAAGAAAAATTGTATACTGCTTGTCAAATTGCTCAGAACAATTTAAAAACTGTTCAGAATAAGATGAAAATATGGTATGAGAAGGTGCCAGGGACAGAGTTTTTGAGCCAGGTGATAAGGAACTTGTATTTTTACCAGTCCCTGGACATCCCTTATAAGCTAAAAATTGTGGTCCTTATACCATCTAGAGTAAAATCAATGATTTGAATTATATTGTAAAAACACCAGGTCGGCGTAAACAAAACAGAGTGTGTCACATTAATATGTTAAAACCATATTTTGAGCTTACTAATGAAGGTGAGAGTAAACCAGTTGCCACTTTAGCCATGATTAAATTGGAGAACAATCATGACAAACTAGATATAATTGAACTACCTTTTAGTTCTAAAACTATGGAAGAGACAGTTAAATTGAAAAATTCAGAAATTTTGTCAAATTTAGATTCAAAACTTGCACATCTATCTTTTGATCGTAGAGAAACATTAAAAGCCTTGTTATTTTCTTTTAAAAATCTTTTTCCAGATGTGCCATTATTTTCTTTTAAAAATCTTTTTCCAGATGTGCCAAACAAAACCACTGCTGTTTGTCATGATGTCGAAGTTGGTGATGCTTCTCCAATAAAGCAACATCCTTACCGGCTCAATCCACTCAAACTTGAATTTATGAGACAAGAAATTAAATATATGCTTGACAATGATATTATTGAGCCGAGTAACAGTGAATGGAGCTCTCCTTGTCTGCTTGTTCCCAAACCAGATAAAACCTTTCGTTTCGTAACTGATTTCAGAAAAGTAAATTCTGTTTTAAAATCTGATTATTATCCGATTCCAAGGATAGACGACTGTATTGATAAAAAATAGGCATTATCGATAGACCAGTAATTTTTTTGAAAACTGAGTGTCCTTTTCAGACCTGATCGGATGGGTCCTTGATCCTTTAAAGAAAGATGATCACAGTAGTGATCTGACTTGAACTAAGCATCTGAAATTTATTTGTTATTTGTCTTTTTGAGTTTGATAACTTTCAGGAATATACATGAATTAATACAAAAAACATTGGTATCTAGACAAACTCTTTACACAGAGACATTTATGGTGTTAAGTTTAGGCTCTTTGTAATTGAATGAAAATGTTGATGGTCCAATAAACGTTAAGTTGAAATTTAAACAATAACCATTTTATACATTCAAATACGTCTTCAAAACGGAACCTTGCAAAACCTAAAGCAACTTAGGATCAAAATGACTAAGAAAACCATGTCAGAACTAAAACAAGGATAGATTAATATGGAGAAAACGAAAGAAGAAATTTAGAACCATCAACAAACGACAACCACTAAACATCAGGTTCCTCTACATAGATGATATGATGTGATAAATATTTGTCTTGTTGGAGACTTGTAAACCAATATTGGTTGTTGTTGAAGGCTTTGGTCCCCTTAGATCCACGAATTAGTTAGGACCACAGTTATCTAAATTGACATGCAGTTTGAAGGAATACCAGTGGCAAGTTCAAATGCATATTCAGAACTAAGAACATATCGAAAAAGAATTTTGACCCTGCTTTTACTAAATCGACAGGCTCAGCCGAATAAATAATAATACGCAATTAATTTTTATGAATTATTTATACATGTAGTATAAAAGACTTTAAAGTTATTGACGTTTCATGCTTGTATGGAAAACTACAGTCTAAACTCATTGTTCTTATTTACTCTCCGTTGAAACAGAAAACTACAGATTCCGGAAGCTATACGCTTGCTGTTATCTTGCCTATTGTCAAGTTTTGTTTTCAGAAAATATACGCTGGAATCCACATGTTGCATCGCAATGTTACCGCTAACAGGTGTGAGCCATATCAAACCACCTCGAAGTATTTTTGCCATACATTTTGTTATGATTTTTATCCACAAGCCCTTGCAGTGTTGAATATCTTTGGTTTGTCTGTTTGACATAAACAATATTTCAATTAGAGGATTCTGTACTAAAAGAATTTTCTGACATCTCTGATTCTGATGGCTTTTGCAAAGTTTAGAATAGATTGTAATATTTTACATCCTCAGAAGCATTTTGTGCCTGGTATTGTTTTTGTAATAAATTTTCAGTCAAAACATTCCTGCTTGTGGCACTACAGATAGGGATACTTTTCCTGGAAAAAGATAGTGTATCCATAAAGCCGATTACTTTCTTTTGAAATGAGTGCTCAAATTGTATTGTGAAAGAGATCTAATTAGTCTTGGGGCATCAAAACCGACGGCAATTATGTCCAACTAAAATAATCTGAGAGGAGAATCTCAGCCAGCATATACAATTTTGAAATACTTTTTCTGAATGCATTGACTATCCCTGACGCATTTAATGTACAAAGTGATGTTGTTCCATACTATAGTCCTGTAACCCGATGATGCCTGTCATGGTATACACTGCGATGGAGCTAATGTACTGATTAAATTCCGAAGACTTTTCAATAGCTGAAATTTTACATGATATCACAATCATTTGCTAGTGATGTTGTTTCTAAGTCAAATGCTTAAACAATTGACATATTATCAATATTGACGTCAAATGTGTCTAACGAAGGTTGTAACTGGATCAGATATAAAATCAATGTCTATTCAGGGTCGTGGTGTTCTAAATCAATAGATTTGTACGTCACCTTCCTCAACTACTGTTTCCTTTTCCTTTTAATCTGTTTTCGAAATAATTTTCTCCGTTTATTTACTTTGAATTCTTGTAATCATTTTGGTATTTTCTTTTAATGCAAGTTTCTGACGATTTTTGGTTACTTTTACCTGGGAAAGACCAACTCTTCATATACCTGTGATATATATCCATATGATATATTTTGAGCAACAGTACAGTCAACCCCATTCCAACTTAATGATGAGCACAAATGTTTCGCCTTTGGTGCTTTGTTTGCTAAGCATATGAAAAGATTCTACCTCTTTTGTTTATGCACAGGATATTTCCTCAAATATTGTCACCGGTTGTGTATTCCCCAATGATTTCAGCAAGTTTTGGCGAACAGGCAGGCTATTAAGAGATACAGTGGGTCTGTACTTATTGGTTTTTTGTATGAACTACCATTTCTGATTGCAGGATCATGTTCTGTATATAGATGAGGTACAATAGCTTTAAGTCATTACCCATGGATTCCGGAACATTTGTTTGAGTAAGAGAAACCCTATTGAGATGGGTAATTGCAGGTTTAGTCAAATCATTTTAAAGTATTCTTCAAGTTCCACAATTTGTTGTTAAATTGTGATTTAATATGATTTGATCACTCAATTTCTTTATAGGGATGTTGGATTGTATGGTTTCGAGCCATGGTTTAGTGTCTATCCATAATGACAGTCGCGGAGGCCTGTCTCACAACCGCTTGTAAGCTTTAAACAGACCCAAATTATTCACTAAGCCGTACATTTGTGCCAATGAAAGGGACAGCTGAATGCAAAGAGAACAGTGCGCTGGATTCTCAACCCACTTGAGCAAATCAATGTGACATTGAGTGCAAATTAAGAACGAATGAGCACTAATAATATTCTTGAGTTAACACATTTGAAAGTTTAATTAATTATCCTTATTCGGATTTAGCTATACTTAATGTCCTTTTTAATTATTTTTCGTCAACAGTTGTAAAAGTGTTTTTTTTCACATATTTTGGTCTCAAGCATCTGATGAGGCACCACTTGGTCAAAAGTCCGACATCTTGTGAACAGTGAAATTGGTAACGTTTATGTCGTTACTTAGTTTGGTGTTTGAGTGTATGTACACCTTATCTTCTATTAATGGAGATTTGCTCTCATTGTGCAACTTTTCTTATAGGCTCGTACACTTCTTCTTTTCTTGAAAGCTGATTGTGACATCCCATTTATATTTAAATTGGCTAAATATCTGTTGACTTCTGGGTCACAAACAGACTAGTGTCATTACATAGCTATAAAAGTAATTATCGAGTCTTAGGAAATTTCGATATGATATGCATGAATAATCATGTCAAAATCACACGCTGTAGCAAAAGTTTATTATTCGGTGAAAATTATGCATTGATACTAGATTAATTATATACTTGTAATGAGTCGGAAGCAAACTATCAAAACTTAAATACCAAATTCAGATAACCCATATCAGCCCTATGCGACGTCGCATGGTGGGACTGTTATGTGGTTATACTTGGTTGCGTTATGCATCGGTTATTATGATAAAATTATTATATATAATTAATGCATCTCCATTTGCATATCATTCGGATAATCATCCTTCGACCAATATCAGCTCGAGACTTATTCGAGGGTTGATAATTGGTTTTTGGGAGATACCTGGCCATTTGGAAAACACCCTCTATTTGATCTGTAATTGTAAAACTATTCATCACAAAGAAGGAATTCTTCTCGGAAAATTAGGTATACAGACTGCAGGTTTTTTGAGAAAAAATAAAATACAACTGAATATGTTTTGTCGAGCCTGCGACTTGTCGCAGAAAGCTCGACATAGGGATAGTAATCCTGGCGGCGGTATCCAACTTCTAAAAGCCTTTACATTTTAGAAGTTGGAAGACCTGGATGTAAATACTTTGCATATAGATGCCTTATGTTACGAACTTTCCTCTGTCACATGTCCATTGTCCTTGACCTCATTTTCATGGTTCAGTGACTAGATGAAACAAAGTTAAGGTTTTCGTAGTAATTTATCTTATTATGAGTAATAGGATAACTATATTTGGTATGTGCGTACCTTGCAAGGTCATCAGCCCATCATACAGTTTTCACTTGACCTCGACGCTCATTTCATAGATCAGTGATCAAGGTTAAGTTTTAGGGTGAAAGTCCATATCTCAGATACTATAAGTATAGGTCTAGTATATTTGGTGTATGGAAGGACTGTAAGGTGTACATGTCCAACTGGCATGTGTCATCTGACCTTGACCTCATTTTCATGGTTCAGTGGTTATGGTTAAGTGTTTGTGTTTTGGTCTGTTTTCTTATACTGTATAATAGGATTACTATATTTGGTGTATGGAATGATTGTAAGGTGTACGTCTAGCTGGTAGGTGTCGGACATTAACCTCATATTCATGGTTCAGTGGTCAAAGTTGAGTTTTGCAGTTTTGGTCTTTTTCTAGATACTATATGGCAATAGGTCAAAACTTTATTTGGTGTATGGAAATATTTTATGATGTCTTAGTCTGTTTCTCAGAAACTATAAAAAGGTCAACTCATATTTAGTGTATTGAATGATTGTAAGGTGTACATGTATTTCTTGTTTGGTTTGTATGACCTTGACCTCATTTTCTTGGATCATGTTAAGTTTATGTGATAGTTGTTAAAGCTTTAAATTTAGGACTATCAACATAATATCAATTTAGTATGGAAGGCGAGACATTTCAGTGTGTCATCTTGTTTTTAAGAAGTAGAAGATTGAACAGCGAAAACGTTTTAAAATGCCGAAATCGAATATTTTCAATTGTTAGTTCACATTTACTATTCAGAAATGAAGGAGAACACTGAAAGAAATGTTATCACTCTGTGCGTTAAATAAATAGTGCACCGCAACATCGGATTAACTCAAGATGCAAATAGTACCAAAATCTTCTAGACAACTTCTTTCCAATATTTTGTGGATTAGTTAATAAAGTAAAAATTATTAAAAATTGATACGTTGTTTTTGCTTTTGATAACGATTTTAGCTATTTTACTGAGATCTCTTTGGGAGCTACCATTTGATTTTGGGATGAAATTTGAAAATAGGCAGGATAGTAGTTTTGAGTAAAAAAACGCAGGATGAGCAACTTGGCATAAAAAGGCAGGATGACAATTTATGTAAAAAAATCAGAAATTTTATAGAAAATTGAAGAATGTACGTTAAGGTCATCTCAAATAATATTGTTAATGTTTGCATTCACAAAATATTATAGAAATCTGTAGTTTATGTATAGTGGATAGACACGTTTATACTATCTATTCAGAACTAATGAAATATCATTGTCATTATATGTAATTATTCGTCATAGTATGCTTGGACAATTGTTTTATATCAATTACAAAATGTTCTATGTTTTAGATTGTTTAATTATGTATACAATCCAATACACAAAAGGTAGGAAGCACCTGCATTTTTTTGAGTGATACGGTGGATGGGTTGACGCGAAAACGTCATAATGATAAAAATGACGTCATATTGCTACAACGTACGAATTCAAAATTATACTGGTATCTGTGACAACTTTTGACAATGTAATATTTAGGAATAGTTGAAAAACTTGGTTATTCATAGACCAATACTTTGATGGTCAGTTTTTCTTCTTTCTAGTATCATTAATACATAGTATGTGATTTATAATAAACTGTTTGTTGGGACAAAGGAACTAGTGCATTTTGTTGAAGCTTTCGTATTCTGATTTTTCTACTCTTATTAGAAATAAGAAGATGTGGCATAAAGTGCCAATAAGACAACGTTTTTGGTTTGTGAAGAGTATAGGAACAGTATTAACATTATTTTAAAATTTGAATCACTCATTTCGTTCACCGATTTATCTTACCTACTGCGTTTCAAATTTACATCAAATATTGGTCTTGTCTTCTGTTTTTGCAACGTGATGGACCTTTCGTGTAGATTTTATTCTCACCACAAGAACATGCCACATACGAATGCACCCTAAGACACACTTTATTTCTTCGGTTACCGTATTTCGGTAAACTGAAGTGGCAGTCCACAGTCTGACACAACCTGCTTTTAGCTGTTTGTCCATTTCATATGGTTCAAAACGCTCTCTGCCGGTATCCAGATACACGAGTTTAACTGATCTTTGTTCATTGCTTTCAGCTTCCAACAAATTGTCCGTTTCGTAAAGCATTTTCATTTTACACTTAATCAATACGTCGTTTGCTTTCTCCTGCTTTCGTGAAACGTCCATTCGAGCGGGCCCATTTTAAAAATCGGCGACCTTTACGACTGACTCGAAAACGGCGACATCATAATACGGTTACGACACTATAGCGGCGCCGAGGCGATGCGTATAAACTAAGTGTTATTCCCTTTAAGGATACTACAGATTTTTTACAGAAATTAAGGAGTACTCCACAGTTAGAAAATAAAATTAAATTTGAACCACAAATGTTTAATCATCTTCTGTTCCTGGCTTTCTAATACATTAAGCCAACTGTTTTTGTCATACATGTGCATATGTATATAATCAGCATAAAACAAATCAATTCGACGCATTATTAAATCGTAAATTGTCTTGATTTGTCATTTGAATAGAAATTAAATAAAACCTGATTGTAATAAATTTAATATTATGTTTTATTGTATAATTAAGCAATGATTCCGCGTTCATAATGCCATTTTTGCCGTAAAGACATAATAAGAACCAACATCCAAATATAAACAAGAAAAAATACAAAATGCTGAATGGATTTCAATAAATTTTGTACGGGAGGGATATAATATGATCATATTGATGATATTAAACGGTCACGATAAATATCATGTCAGTTTGTAGTCTAGCGACTATTTTCGAAATTCCGTAGAGCTGTAAGATTGGAAAATTTGAGTACACTAAAAAAAAGCAAGCACTTCGATATTATAATATTTTCACATCAAATATAAAAAAGTATGTCATCTCAACAATAAAATGTGATTTTATTAGATTTTGAACATTTATTTTTAACATAACTTGTATCATTTATTGTTTTCAAGTTTTCCATGTCACCATTAAATATTACCACAGACCAATTTTTCAAGATTTTGCAGTACCATGATACTGTAAGGGTATTTCATAGTGTATTAGACAAATGAACTATGAAAACAAATATTACTCCTGAATTTTTTTTATTTTTTATTTTTTAATATTTGTTAAAGCCTTCAATGTTAAGGACACGCTCAATTTTTCATCAGTATCCGTCAAGTTGTCCCTGTCTCCCAAAATGTTACATGACGAAATTAAATTTTTGCACGGAACGTCAACGTAACGTAATTTATATACTGTAATTTTATTTCCATTTACTGAAAGAGTCGCATGTTTATGTTTTGCATTTGACACATTCTGCATAATGATATTATTTTGGGAGATACATTTTGATAATTTATTTTAAAAGGTTATAAATCCACATGAAAAATTTGACTTCCATCAAGGTTTTGTAAAACACGCGCTGATCTTAAATGCGTCAAAGTTTTCAGATAAATAATTAATATCCTGCAAAAGCTTATTTATTTCTATTGCAAACAAAATTTGCGTTTTGGGGCGTGTATTGTGGTTGAAAAATTGTTAGGAACGATTCTCCGAAATAATCATAAAATTTTCTTGTTTTAATTAACGAGTAAAATTATTCCGTAAATAACCCGATATTTTCGGATAATTGTGTGTTGCGAAATCTTTATTAACACCGAAGCTTTTGTTCTCGGAACCTAGTTATAGAACGATATGTCTCTGCTAGTACAAGTGTTTGTTTTAAACACAAACAGACATTAACCTTTATATTATTAACTCAAAATATTTCATATTATTTAATACTCGATTCCTGCAGAGCGTTTGAAAATCATTCAGAATTGGCTAAGTGGAATGAAGCCTGTTCCGAAACCAGGCTTGGTTTCTACGCGATATTTATGTATAGACTTCGAGATATTTGTGATGACGGAATCTTTACCATGCCAGAGGATACGCACTTTTGCAATAATTGACACTCTTATGCAATGACAAATATTGGGTCGTATAAACTGGATTAGGAAATAGAAATATGGTCATTCAGGTCTTCTTCCGACCGGCAGTAAAACCCATCGCCGAAGTGGGACATCCGATTTTGCTGCTGCTCCGGATGTACAAGTACGACCTACGTCCGGTCATAATGGGGATTCTGTAAAATCACATGCCTAGTGTAGAGAGTGCGACCGTTTCTGCAAGTTAAGGACCCTTGATACAACTTATTTAGGGTCTGTGGGTTGCCTGTTGCTAGGCAAATACGTGTGTTACTATCCATACCAATATACCCTCAATTTCCGGTGGCAGTTCAAATTCCCGACCTTCATCCCGGATGGCCTCCATTACCAGAGCAATTTATATGCATTTATTGTTAATTTGTACTCGTCTTAAACATGCATGTAATATTTGTAACGGGACGTTGAACGAACTTCTTAAAAGTTTAGCCGCATTTAAAAATAAATAAATTTTAAACCATTTAGATTAGATGAGGTAGGGCCTGAGAACCAAGAAATTAATAGTATTTCGTTCTAAACGGATTTCTTCTTGTTTTAAAAGTGTCTTTATGTCTGTTCTAGAATCTGTATGTTAGATGTTTTATCCAAAACGACGTAATTAGATCAAAATGCAACTGCTTTTCTACTACTTTATGAGAGAGAGGTTTGGTGCACTGTTAACCTGGTTTAAACCACAAATTCCATTTGAAAATTCAAATTACGACTATGACGGTTGTTCCGGATTTGTTTCTTGGGTGATTATGCTCTAAGATTTGGCTTTTGATTTTGTTCTTTTGACTGGTCGTAATCTGACTTTTGTTATTACATTATTTTGAAACCTGCAGAAACTTTAATCATATTCTAAAAACAAATAGCAGCAATATACAGCAAGATATGGATTAAATGTCCAGGACAAACCAGAAAATTGTCGCTTAAGGAAAATTACCAAGTACAATCTACACATGAACACGCTAAAATATCAATTTTGAACTTGAGGTCAAATGTCAAGGACAAAATGTGGTCATGGTTCATGACATACCCTCTATTATTATACACGTACATAACACTATCAAATTAACCTATATAATAAGGAAAACAAAGTTATTTGTTACTGCATATAATCATACATAAAAATATTAATTATTTAACCTTGAAGCAAAGGTCAAGGCCAATTTGCTAGCTGTTACGTGTTACAAATGTTCCACGGTTATTCAACAACATACCAAACATCATTGATTTATCTCAAAAGACCTATAGGTAATGACTCGGAAAATAAACCACAAGTTTACAATATATCACTTCAAAATGACAACTTTGGGACCTTAAGGTGAAACATGTGGTCTTTTGGCACATAACTCACCCTCCCACGATTAAACACTTACATACCAATTTTTTTTCTAAAGAAACAAAATCAAAATTTTGACCGAAAAAGTGAATTTGCAAATTCATTCAATTTATAAATTAGTTGACGGTCTTTTTGTTGTTGTCTTGTCTTATGCAACTCGCATCTTTCTTATTTAGACGATGACCCAAATTATTTTGTTTATTTAAACTTTTTAAATAACATTTGGAGAATTCAATTACTAAAAATGAAAAAAAAATATTTGGGTTAGAAATTGCATTTTTTAATGAATAAATGTACAAAATGGCGTATTTTCTTCATTGTCTATATTAATTTAGCGCAAAATGTCCATTTCCTGTTAAATTTTCAAATACAAATTTTTGAGCTTGGAATACTGCTGACCCCTATTTTTTATTTTTATTTTGAAGGACACATTATTAAGAAGTTAACAATTTTAAAAACACTATGGAAAATAAGACCCCACCTACCTAAAGCGACCAATCAACCAGTCGTTGAAACTTTTAAATAATGTACCAGAATGAGTAGTGGTATGATTGCAAATAAAGCAAATATCCACAAGACCAAAAGACGAGGATGTTAACAAATACAGGGCATTGTACATACAGCCTTCAACAATTGAGCAAAACCCATACCGTAGGCTATTTAAGGCATCGGCATGTATCTGTATCTGTATCTGTATTAGGAAATCCCTCCTTCAAAGGAGCACTTCATAATGAATATGTTATCAGGAAGTCTATATGTCTATATACACTTAGTTTGAAAATATAAAAATAAAAAATATATAAATGTACGCCCTGTGGGTGCACGTTGGCTACAGTCTTTGACTCTTGCTCTTGCTAGACGGTAAGGTCTTTAAGAGTTCGTTTCTCATGGCATGTAGAGCATAGCATAATTTTCTGGATATGTATTCTACCATAAAACAATTGTCAGTGCATTTGCATCTGCAACCACAAGCACATAATAAGAGACTCGGATCTAAAATGAGCTGTGCGTCTATTACAACGTTGGTAAGATTAAAGCATTTGGTACAGTTTCTAAAGCTACAGAGAAAGCTTTCAAGTTCATGCAGGTATGGCATGCGGATTTCATGCAAAGCCTTACATTTAAGAAGGAAGTGATCTACCGTTTCAGCGGATTGTTTGCATAGTAAGCAGGTTGGATCTACACTATTTTGATTAAATGAAGCTTTGTTGCTTTGAAGATAGTAGGTACCTGTAAGAAGCTTTAGTTTTGTTTGAAGACGACTTATATCCTGAGATGATGTGCCAACACTTGCAAGACAAGGATGAGTGTTTCGCCAGAGTATATTGTTAGTGGATAGATAATTGAGAGAACTATATAGGGATACTTTTGTTCTCAATTGGTCATGCCAGACACTGTCAACTGCTTTTTTACTTGTGTTTTCCATCGATTTGTGTTGATCGGATTGAGCATTAGATCATGAGCTGAAGGTAGATTATACTGGGCTAGAATGCATCTTGCTTTTGAGAACCAGCTTTGAGAGTTGAAACCAGACATAAGTAGTTGCCGTTCAGCTAGATCCTTTTCTATTGAGGATTCCATTCCACATATTTTGTTATAGATATTTATGACAGCTTTATGTATTGTTCCTTGTATTGGAATTACTCCTGTCATAGTATAGACAGCTGCATCTGCAGTATTATTTGGCAGTGATAGGATTTGTTTTATTGCTTTCCTATAGAATACTTCTAATGGCTCTATGTGTTTTTTGTCTGGAAGTAATATATCTAGTCCATAAATAAGGACAGGTAGGATATATATTTGAAAGATATGTAGACAAGTAATTGGGTTGAGCAAAAATTTCCCCCCCGGAAAAATTTTTAAAAATTTTTGGCCCAAAAACCCCTTTTTTGGAATTTTTTAAAAAAAAAACCCCTTAAAAATTTTTTTTTTTTAAAAAAAAAAACCGGAAAAAAAACCAAAGGGCTTTTTTTTTGGGGGAAAATTTTTTTTTAAAAAAAAATTTTAAAAATTTAATAAAAAAAAAAACCCAAAATTTTTTTTTTTAAAAAAAAAAATTTTTGGGGGTTTAAAAAAAAAAAAAAAGTTTAAAAAAAAAAAATTTTTAAAAAAAAATTTTTTAAAAAAAAAAAATTTTAAAAAGGAATTTAAAAATTTAAAAAAAAAAAAATTTAAAAAAAAAAAAAAGGGAAAAAAAAAAATTTTTTTAAATTTTGGGTTTTTTTTTTTTTCCTTTTTCCACAATTTTTTTTTTAAATTTTTAAATTTTTTCTTTCAAATTTTTTTTTTTAAAAAAATTTTGGGGTTTTGGGAAAAATTTTTTAAATTTTTTTTTGGTTTTTTTTTTTTTTGGGGAAAAAAATTTTTTTAAAGGGAAAAAAAATTTTTTTTAAAACCCTTTTTGGGGAAAAAATTTTAAAAAAAAAAAAAAAAAAAAATTTTTTAAACAAAAATTTTTAAAAAACCTTGTTTTTTGGGGGGAAATTTTTTAAATTAAAAAATTTTTTAATTTAAAATCCTTTAAAAAATTTTTTTTAAAAAAATTTTTTTGGGTTTAAAAAATTTTTAAACCCGGAAAAAAAAAGGGAAATTAAAAAATTTTTTTTAAAAAAAAAAAAAAAATTGGGGGAAAAAAAAAAAAAAAAATTTTAAAATTTTAAATTTTTTTTTTGGGGAAAAAAAATTTGGGGAAAAAAATTTTTTTAAAAAAAAAAAATAAAAAATTTTTTAAAACCCCAAAAAATTAAAAAAAAAAAAAAATTTAAAAAAAAAAATTTTTTTTAAATTTTTTAAAAGGGTTTTTTTTAAAAAAAATTTTTAAAAAGGGTTTTTTTAAAAAAATTCAAAAAAGGGGGGGGCCCCAAAAAAAAAAACCCCAAATGAACAAAAAAATTTTTTTTTTTAAAAAAACCGAAAAAATTAAAAATTTAAAAGGGTTTTTTATAAAAATTTAAAAACCCCAAATTTTTTTTTTTTTAAAAAAATTTTTTTCATTTAAAATTTTTTTTTTTTTTTTTTTTTGGAATTTTTTTTTTTTTCCCTTTAAAATTTTTTTTAAAAAATTTATTTTTAATTGGGAATTTAAATTAAAATTTTTTTTTTAAAAAAAAATTTTTTTTGGGAAATAAATTTTTTTAAAAAAAAATTTTTGCTTTTAAAAAAAAATTTTTTTAAAAAAAATTTAAAGGGTTTAAACCTTTTTTTCATTGGGGTTTTTTTTTTTTAAAAATTAAAATTTTTCAAAAATTAAAAATTTTTTTAAAAAATTTTAAAAATTTTTTTTTGGGGGTTTTTTTTTTCGGGGTTTTTCCCTTTTAAAATTTAAAAAAGGGGCCCCAAAAAATTTTTTTAAAAAAAAAAGGGGGGGGAAAATGGGGAAAAATTGGGAAAAATTGTTTTTTTTTTTTTCAAACCCCGGTTTTTTTAAAATTTGGGCCTCCCCCAAATTAATTTTAAAAAAAACCCCACCCGGGGCCCTTTTTCCCAAAAAAGTTAAGGGTTTTTTTTAAAATTTTTTTTTTTTTTTAAATTTTTATTCAAATTTTAAATTTTTAAAAATTTTTGGGGGGGTTTTTTTTTAAAGGGAAAAAAAAATTTTTTTTTAAAATTTTTTTTTAAAAACCAAAAAAAGAAATTTGGAAAATTTTTTAAAATTTAAAAAAAAAATTTTTTTTTTTTTTTTCCCCCCCCTTTTTTTTTAAAAATTTTTAAATTTTTTCCCTTTAAAAAAAAAAAAAAAATTTTTTTTTTAAAAAATTTTGGGGGGTTTTTGGGAAAACCCAAAATTTGGGAAAATTAACCCCCAAAAAAAATAAACCCAAAACCCAAAAATTCCCCAAAAATTTAAGTTTAAAAATTTTAAAAAATTTTTTTCCCCAAAACCCCAAAACCCCTTTTTTAAAAATTAAAAAATTTTTTTTGGAAAAGGGGGTTTTTTTTTCAAAGGGGTTTTTTGGGGGATTGGTTAAAAAAAAAGGGGGGTTTTTTTTTAAAATTTAAATTTTTTTGGAAAAAAATTTCCCTTTTGGTTTTTTTAAAAAAAATTTTTTAAAATTTTGGGGTTTTTTTTTTTTTTTAATTTTAAAATTTTTTTTTTTAAATTTAAATTTTTTAAAAAAAAATTTTTTAAAAACCTTTTTTTTTAAATTTTAAAAATTTTTTTTTTAAAATTAAAAAATTTAAGGGAAAAAAAAAAAAATTTTTTTTTTTTTTTTGGGGTTTTTAAAACAAAATTTTAAAAAAACCAAAAAATTTTTGGGGAAAATTAAAAAATTTTTTTTTTTTTAAATAATTTTTACCCAAAAGGGAAAAAATTTTTCCCAAATTAAAAAATTTAAAAAAAAAATTTTTAAATTTTTTTGAAAAACCCAAAACTTTTTAAAAAATTTAATTTTTTTTTAAAAAATTTTTTTTTTTTTTTTTTAAAAAAAAACAAAACATTTTAAAATTTAAAAAAGGGGGGTTTTTTTTTTAAGGATTTTTTTTTTTTTTTTTTCCCCCCCCCCAAAAAAAAAGGTTTTTTCCCTTTTTTTAAATTAAAGAAATTTTTTTTTCATTAAAAAGGGGGAAAGGTTTAAAAAAAAAATTTTTTTTGGGGGGGGGGAAAAAAATTTAAAAAAAAAAAAAAAAAAAACCCCCCACGGAAAACCCTTAAAAAAATTTGGGGGTGGGAAAAGGGGGAAAAATTTCCTTTCCTTTTTTCCCCCGGGTTTTTTAAAAATTTAAAAATTAAAATTTTTGGGAAAAATTTTTTTTTAAAAAAATTTTAAAAAAAAAATTTTTTTTTTCCAAAAAAAAATTTAAAAAAAAAATTTTAAAAAATTTTTTTGGGGGGAAAAAAAAAAAAAAAAAAAATTTTTTTCAAATTTTTAAAAGGGAAAAAAAATTTTTTAAAAAAAAAAAAAAAACCTTTTTTTAAAAAATTTTTTTTTTAAAAATTTTTTAAAAAAGGGTTTTTAAAAAAAAATTTAAAAATTTTTGTTTCAAAGGTTGGGGTTTAAAAAAGGAAAAAACCCCAAAAAAACCCCCCAAATTTTTTTTTTTGGGTTTTTTTTTTTTGGGCCCAAAGGTTTTTTGGTTTTTTTTAAAAAATTTTTTAAAAAAAAAAAAAGAACCCGGGGGGCCCAAACAAAATTTGGAAAATTGGAAAAAATTTTTAAAAATTTAAAGAAAAACCGGAAAAAAAAATTTAAAACAAAAAAAAATTTTAAAAGGGAAAAAAAAAAAATTTTTTTTTTTTTAAAAAAAAATTTTTAAAGGGTTTTAAAAAAAAAAAAAAAAAGGAAAAATTTTTTTTAAAAAATTTTTTTTTAAAAAAAAAACCCAAAAAAATAAAAAAAAAAAAAAAAAAATTTTTTTTTTTTTTTTAAAAAAAACCCAAAAAAAAAAACCCCCCTTTTCCAAATTTTTTTAAAAAAATTTTTAGGGGAAAAAAATTTTTTTAAAATTTTTTAAATAAAAAAAATTTTTTTTTAAAAAAAGGGGGTTTTTGGGTTTTAAAAATTTTTTTTTTTGGGGGGTTTTAAAAAAAAAAAAAAATTTTTGGTTTTACAAATTTGGTTAAAATTTTTTTGGGAAAAAAAAAAATTAAATTTTGGGGGGGGGGGGTTTTTTTTGGTTTTTTAAAAGGGGAAATTTTTAAAAAATTTTTTTTTGGGGTTTTTTTTTTTTAAAAAAGTTTTAAAAAAAATTTTTTTTTTCTTTGGAGGGGGCCCCCCCTTTTTTTTTTTTAAAAAAATTTTTTTTTTTTTTGGGGGGGTTTTTTTTTCCCCCCTTTTTTTAAAAAAAAGGGGTTTTGGGGGAAAAACTGGGGGGGTTTTTTTTTCCCCAATAAATCGCCAAACTAGATGTGAAAACTGTGCAGCTATCAAACAGTCACGTGGTCCATCTGTAGTATTCAAAACTGTATTTATGACAAAGATGTCCGGACCATGTGCGATAACAGTTAGTCGCCAAGGTGAATAGTAATTCCCAGGATTTTCTAACCATAGCATTTCAGAATCTTTCCTGTGTTTAAAAGGTAAACAATGTTTCAAATTTAAGTAACAAATAAAGGATCAAGTCATTAAGAGTGAAATTTCATCCGAGTCCCCGCGTCATAGGGCCATAGACCAAAACAGTTGACGGGATATAGAAATATGGTAATTGTTTGGTCCTCTCCTGGTTGGACCCATACTGAACTAAAGCTTCCGCTCGACTGTTAACATACGCAGACACATCCAGTCGGAATAGGAATATTAAATTTGATGCCACGTTTTCTGCACAATAAAGAACCTATGCAACGACTGTCCGGAGGTCCATATGTCGCTTGTTGCAAGGTAAAATTTCTGTCCCTATCCAACGGATCTTAGTTTTCAAGTGGTAATCCAAACATACCTACTTGTACTATTTGTTAAATTTTAACGTCCTGAACATAATAAAATATTTGCCACTGAACGTTAAACATACATCAGTTATAGCGCCCTCTTACTTAAGACAATGAGCTACTTTCATGTTTCCATGGTTATTTACATGAACCTCACTCTTGGGAATATAATTAATTCTATTGCAATTCGTTCAAGTTTGTTGTAAATGATGTATGTTTCGGGAAATGTTGAGAACCCATATGTCAAATATTCAACAAAATTAGCTTCATAATACCCGTTCTAAAACACTAACCTCTGTAGACTTTCGTGTCAGTTTATTAAAGAAATATATTTTCGGGAAATATTCAGTGCCATATGTCAAAACTTCACCAAAATTAGCTTAAGAATATCCGTTCAAAAGAACAAACCTTTGTATACTCTCGTGTCAGTTTTAATAGCATATTAAAATGTACTAATGGAATCCAACTCAAATAATCTATAAATCAATAAAGATCATAACTCCTGCATTTAATGGTTCTTTTGGAATGTTCACTTAAATCCTCAGACGGATTTGACAGTTGTCACTTGAAAATAATATATGCATCATTTGTTCAAATCCGACGGATAAGATTACGAAAAGTTCTGTTCAACATATTAAGTCTAAATTGGTAGTGATTCAATTACATAGTTTTTTTTTTTTTTAATCCATAGGGTGAACAGCCCGTTTCATTCAAGAAGTCAAGAAATAAAAAAAATCAAGCGTTGTACTATACGACAACTGCAGTCATTACCGTATTAATCGGGTCTCAATCAAAATAATAATGGTCGTTTGTATCCTCTTCTAAGATTTATAAGTTCTTCGTAAATATCTCGAACAAAAAAAAAAAAAAAAAAGAAAAGAGTTAAACAAATTTTGGTCATTCTGGAAGATTAAATACTCAATTAAAGAATGGTGCATTGTTAGGCACTTATATGAAACAAAGAACAATATGATTCAAATGCAGATCATGTCCACGCTTCGCTTAAAATGACCTGAAAACGCTCCTTTCTGTTCCATAGACATGTTTTGATTCTCTGGTTTGTTCGTTATGATACACATCCTCAAAAATTCGAAGGCAGAAATTTCATTGGTTGATGTAATTATAACCTGAACACAAATTACAACGGAGTGTTGTCAGAACCTTGCAAGCTGATCTAGAGCATGGGCACATGATATAATGTTAATTAGATTAGACGAAATAATACTCAATATTGCCACTTTCATCAAAAACATCGAGCTTACCTACTCCTATAACAGGTTCCCTGGCTCTACACGTAAGTATATCTAAGTCTCCATCTAAGTCCATATCTTTCCACACTACTCTGTGATAAAACCATTTCCCTGTTTGGTCGTCTGTTAGTTTGTAAGGTCCTTTCCCATCAATATCGACTAGGCTAATGGAACCATCTGTTTTAAATGGCACAAGGAATCCATCGGGAATTGCAACCATTGTTTTGTTGAAAACGGATCCTGCATATCGACATAAAAGAAAACTTGTCAAAGTATCAACATGTTTATGTAAAATTGATTGATTGTTGCTTGTTTAACGTCCAGTGGCAACTATTTCATGCATAATTAGGACGAGAACAAGTCAACACTAAATACAAAAGATGGGCGTTGCAAAAATAAAAAAAAAAAAAAAAAAATTAATAAATGTGTTTGCCATTCGAGTTGTGATTGCAGTATAACAATATATTTAATAAAAAGCATAATATGCTTATTCACATTTGCTTTTGAATATAATAATAGTAAGAAAACAACTCATCAAAGATAAAACGCTTATAACGAAAAACCAACGAAAGCTTGTTTAGATGAACATTTTCAGCATTTCCACACTAAAAATGCAAAATGTGAGAAAAATAACTGATACTCTCATTAAAGATCTAAATTTATTTCTAATGCAGTAACTGGGCATCTAAATTAAATATACTATTGATTGAAAGAAACCGTTGTTAGCGCCACGTTTAGCAATATTAACTATATCATGGCGGTTAATTTTTGTATTGGCGGAGGAAAACTGGAGAGAAGCACTGAACTTCGGCAGGAAAACAGGTCAAGATCGGAGTTGAACAGTGCCATGATCGCAGATCCAGCTCACAACTTTCGTGCTGACAGGCTGGTTATCACTGTAGTATCGTCTGGCGCAAATACAAAGGAGTATGGCCACGAAGTGCCGATATTGGCCCTGTGAGGTGACAAAAATAAAAGAGAAATAAGGTGGATCCTTTATAGCTAAAACATATCTACGTATATCGTTATTTGTTATTATAGTATAAAATCATATTTTATGACGTCATTAATGTGACGTAATACCCGGAATCTAACCGGAACGCTCAAAATGTCCAAATTCTTAAAGAATTTCACACTTCCTGGTTAAATTTCGCATTACAGGCGTCGACCAAAGTAATTTTACTCTTATTTTGATTGCTTGACACTTTGACTCAGTTTGCAACAATATTTAGCGTGGTCGAGGCCTGTGGCCACATCGTAAATTTAACTTTGCTAAAAGCAAATCCTGGTTCAACGCCGCCATTTCCGAGGTACGATAGATTCTGTGACGAAATAACTGTACCAAGAACTTGTACAATTGCTATAAATAGAATAAATTCTATAATTTATTATTTTCTTAATAATTATAACAAACAAAAAAGAAGAAAATGGAATAACAAGTCTTTGTTTAGCTTCGTTAACCGGATAGATACATCCTCTTAGACTAGAGTGGGTGGCGCATATTCGCCTTGGACACATTTTCGCCGTTTTGCTATTTTTCTGTAAAATTTGTGTGCCTTTACCCAATACTTGCCTAAATAGATGGAAAGGCTGTTTGTTATGTTCGAACTGTTGATATTCCTCTTTACCCCATTTCCAAGGTTATTCGCACATATAAAGAAATACGCAGGTGTTTTTAAACGATTTTGGCAATTATGTAAGATTTATATGGCAATCATGCGCAGTCTTAAAGTAAATATTTGTGAGAAAAATCGTATAGGAATGATCTCTCAAGCTAATTCATGTAATTGCAAACATTCGTTTTTATAATATACCAGGATAAGGAGGATGGTCATATTATACATTGCGGCGAAAATGTGTCCCCCATGGTACACGATCAACTTGATATCCTCTTGAGTTTGCGTTCGTTTTTACAATAATTAACCAATGTTTTGAAGATAATTCCTTTATCAAACATTTTTCATATAGTTAAATTTCTGAAACCTACATTAAAAGTTCCAAATATTCGAATGTAGGTCGGATGTCAGTGAAATGAACGAATTATGCGGCGAATATGGGTCGCTCACTCTAACTGTTTTATCAGAAAACAAGACAAATTGGTGGAAATTAAAATTATGAATTTGCAAATTATTTTAAAGTTCATTTTCACGTTATTTTGTAATAATTAGCCCGGTCTGTGCTATGCAAACAAAAATATGACAGTTTTAGATTAGAGCCTTATTTTTTTTTTTTTTTTTCGTAAAATTCTACATCCAGCAGATCGATATGATATTTTGTAATAATTAGCCCGGTCTGTGCTATGCAAACAAAAATATGACAGTTTTAGATTAGAGCCTTATTTTTTTTTTATTTTTTTTTCGTAAAATTCTACATCCAGCAGATCGATATGGGTGACAACATAAAAATTAAAACAAATTTCCTTTTAGATACACGTATTTTGTTTTTTAAAGACGAAATCGTCGAAATGTAACCTCCGCGGAATGTAATCTCTTATTAGCTTGATGAAGTGCTTTTTTTCACGTCCGCATTTTCTATCTTGTATGGCATGCCAAGTTAACATTTTAAATAATTACTACGGATGGTGTAAATAAATTACAGAGCTATGAACAATAACATACATAGAAAATCGTAGGACATATAAAAGAGGAAACCACGTGAGAATTTTGATATCATATTGCACAGTGGTTAAATTAGCTTTTCAATATTTCTTTAATTAAAATAAAAATTACGTCATGAGAGGGCATGGTGTATACCGTCCGTGACATTCAAACAGAACAAATATTTGTTTTCAAAGAAAACTGAAATAAAGATGAAACAAAACTATCCGACACAATCATATAGCTTGAAAATTGGTTTAATCCAAATGGGTTATTCTCTTTAAATAAAGATATTATTATTATTATTATTATTATTACTATTATAGCTTGGGTACCTTCAAATAAATATCTGATATTCACGCAGAATAGCGTGCATAATTGGTCAGAATGCATGCAAGGAGCAATTGTTTATTTGGTCCCTTTTTGGTGGTCTCTTTTAAATTTGAGTGCGACTATGTTACAAGCGACCAACAAAAGGTTCGTGTTCAATCTGTAGTTACCTGGTTTTTTTTTTTTTTTTTTTTCGCTTCTATATGTTCATGGTGTTGTATGATTTTATTGGTCTTATGATTCTTTATTTTCTCTTATGTTCAATGACAACACATGCAATTTCTTGTTTCCTGTTTGAAATAGATTCTCTAAATTGCTCTCCGTCATAAATATGCCTGAAGTATTTGCCACTGAACGTTCGTCAAACAACTATCAATCATATCTTCTCTAAAGTTACTGTATATTAATGACTTTAAACATAATTAAATAAATGATTAAAGATTTTAAAATCTCTTGAGAAGATATTTATGCGTCTATCATTTCACTTTTTGGGAAAAAAGAATATTGAATATCAAAGAAACACACCATTTTACTACACGAGTTATTTGTCTCATGATGATGGCTGACTGTTTAACGTCCAGCGGCAAGTTAGATTCATATTCCGAACGAGAACATGTTAATTTGCGCACATTGCCTCTAGACTCTGGTATCTAGGGTATACAAGACATAATCTGGACATCACACATAACTGAGGAGCTTCTCTTGAAGATGCAGTATTTATCCCACATGCCATGGACGAAAGTGACAGTGAGCAGAGTGTAGTTGAAGAATAGAATATTAATTTTATAATTGTTAGGTAGCTGTCACATTGACGTTTATCTCAGTATTCCTCTTGCTCATCTTTTTGAAACCTATTTGTTTATATCGTACTTTTTGCAACTAAGCAAACTTTTTGAAACTCTTAAAACATTTTTACAGGCTAATATAACATATCCATGAGAGATAGTTCACATTTCATTTCACTTTAAAGAAAACAAACATTGTGGAGAGTTGTCTCATTGTCAATCATACCACATCTCCTTTTTATATATAGACGAAAATAATTGATCTTGTTTATAAATTATAGTTATAGATAATACATTACTTGAATTGACGCAGCTTACATACACTTATATCGTTACAATCAACGCCAAATAAAAAAACAAAAAAAAAAAAAACTGATATTCATGGATTTCTATTAGTTTAAAATGAATCCATGTACGTCATTCGGTATCTGGTTGAAAGTTGTCTTCTTTGCAATAATATCACATCTTCCTTTTTTCATACAAATTGAGGCATCAATCTGTTTAATTTGACCAAAAGATAATAAAAATAATAACAAAGTACACTCAAACTATTTTCGAGATAAGAATGATAGTTGTATGTGGAATACCGGAACACTTTAACCACGAGCAAGACTAGTTAAGATTACAAGATAGAATAAATTGACGATTATGAAAACCTTAAATAAGAATTTCAGTTTAAAACTTAAAGGGACATTAGCTGTCAAATTCATGTTCACCGATTTGCATGTAATCTCCGGAATGAGAATGATGTTTATGAGTGCACGTGTGGTTCTTGTGTCTGATGACTTTTGTACAATTATAATGTGTTCTATGATTATTGAAGTACATGTAATGGTATGTACTGTCTATACACAATGTTTATCTTTATCTGTGTTTCATCTTTTACTTCTTTACTAGAAAATAAACTTTTCTAAGTGAATCACGGATTTCTTTCCATATCCAAATAAGATGATGTGGTGATCAACTATCCTCATACTTTTTACAACTGTACTTCGCTGCCAAGATATTTACAGCTTTCAATCTAAATTCCTTCTGCCCAAGAGAAGACATTCATTGCTTATGCTTGTATTGATATTCTCGAAATAGAAATTGCAGAGAGTATGTAAACAAACATAATTCTAAAGCATAGATTAAATTAAAAGTCATAAAGGATTCTAAAACATAAGCAATGAATGTCTTCTCTTGGGCAGAAGGAATTTAGATTGAAAGCTGTAAAATATCTTGGCGAGCGAAGTACAGTTGTAAAAAGTATGAGGATAGTTGATCACACCACATCATCTTATTTGGATATGGAAAGAAATCCGTGATTCACTTAGAAAAGTTTATTTTCTAGTAAAGAAGTAAAAGATGAAAACACAGATAAAGATAAACATTGTGTATTTTAGCCATTTGCGAGTATTCGGGCCACTCATACAAAATTTAATTGAAGCGCTTATGTGCAGCTTAAACCTTCATATTTAGTAAGTTTCTGTTAATAGAGTTTAAAAAAAACAAGATATATGGACGAGATTCAAGAAATATTTTGTAAAAAAATTCTTGTGGTAAAAAGATTATAAAGTTACTAGAACGTTAATGAAAACAATCTTAACGTTATGCGCAAATGGCTAAAATACCATTGTACCTTGGTCTTTTCTGACGCCCTGGAAAATTATACAAACATAGTTACAAGTCTAATTGTTATCGTTTTATGAACTACACTAGTTAGTGATCCTTCTGCAGTAATTTCGTCAATTTCTGAGACAGGGCCGTTTTTAACCCTTCGTGGCCCTACTCCTTTCAATCCTGGTATCTATGATGAGTTTATTTATTTACTACATATACCTCTAGGCCACCAAGCTCCATTTTTATTCAGGATATTTGAGATTGAAAGTTGCAGAGAAGGGTTTACTATTTTATGAACATATTATTCATTGTTGATCGCCAGTGGCAAATATTCCATGCATGTTAAGGACGATGAACGTATTATAATACTGAATACATTTTAACCTTCAAAACTTCTTAATTTAAATAAATTAATTTATAAAGTGTCTGTTATGTGTTATATGTTAAAATAGCATATCAAAGATAATGATGACATTACAAAAAAAAAAAAAAAAAAACTATATATATATAGAAGTCTATAAAAGGACCAACCAGCACATTTACTATGTACCGGATCGTCTAGAATAGACGATACTGTGCAGATAAGGAAAAATTATATAAGTCTAAAATTTGCACAACGATACTAATATAAGATGGTATTATACGAAGATGTTGTTATTAAATCGTGTTGACAAATATTTCGGCTTAACAAATAGCCTTCTTCAGTGTCAATGATTTTAACAATACTGATTGTAGGTTAAAATAAATTGAAAACAACGTTCAAACCTATGATTGCGTTGGATAAAACCGCATTATTGATTTATTTTAACCTACAATCAGTATTGTTAAAATCATTGACACTGAAGAAGGCTATTTGTTAAGCCGAAATATTTGTCAACACGATTTAATAACATCTTCGTATAATACCGTTGTGCAAATTTTTAGACTTATATATACAAGTCTATAAAAAGACCAACCAGCAAATTTAATATGTACCGGATCGTCTAGGATAGACGATACTGCGCAGATAAGGAAAAATAGGATGAACGGATCATAATATATATATACAAGTCTAAATTGAAAACAACGTTCAAACCTATGATTGCGTTGGATAAATTTTTATACGTGTGCATGCAAAACAAATTTCTTGTTAGAGGGTCTAAATACAGCACAAACAACATTTTCCTAAAGACCAAAAAGTGAAAAGTATATTTTATCAAAACGCATTTGACTAACAGGTCGAACAACAAATGTTCTTAAACCCTGCTGACTGCCATTGGCGATTGCCAAAAAAAAAAAAAAACGGATCACCGATGTAATAAATGGATCTTAATTAAAATTTAATACTAAACAGAAAACAATAAACTTGCGGAAAAGATGATATACCGCAAACAAAAGGTGCAAAGTTTTTGTACACCATATCCGGATTTCGACTATTAATGTCTTTTCAGTGATGTTAGGAATCGAAACGGTATATATATAGGATATATATATAAAAGTCTAAATTGAAAACAACGTTCAAACCTATGATTGCGTTGGATAAAACCGCAATTTTTATACGTGTGCATGTAAAACAAATTTCTTGGTAGAGGGTCTAAATACAGCACAAACAACAATTTCAAAAGACCAAAAAGTGAAAAATCTATTTTAACAAAACGCATTTGACTAACAGGTCAAACAACTGATGTTATTAAACCCTGCTGACTGCCATTGGCGATTGCCAAATAAATTGATCACCAGAACTAACGAAATGGATCTTAATATTAATTTAATACCAAACAGAAAACAATAAACTTGTGGAAAGATGGTATACCACAAACATGAGGTGCAAAATTAGTACACCATATCCGGATTTCGACAATTAATGTCGTGTACTAATATTTGCACCTCATGTTTGTGGTATACCATCTTTCCACAAGTTTATTGTTTTCTGTTTGGTATTAAATTAATATTAAGATCCATTTCGTTAGTTCTGGTGATCATTTATTTGGCAATCGTTAATGGCAGTCAGCAGGGTTTAAGAACATTAGTTGTTCGACCTGTTGTCAAATGCGTTTTGTTAAATAGATTTTTTCACTTTTTGGTCTTTGAAATTGTTGTTTGTGCTGTATTTAGACGCCTCTATAGGATATATATATATATATATATATATATATATATACAAGTCTAAATTGAAAACAACGTTCAAACCTATGATTGCGTTGGATAAAAACCGCAATTTTTATACGTGTGCATGCAAAACAAATTTCTTGGTAAAGGGGTCTAAATACAGCACAAACAACATTTTCCAAAAGACCAAAAAGTGACAAAGTATATTTTAACAAAACGCATTTGACTAGCAGGTCGAACAACGGATGTTCTTAAACCCTGCTGACTGCCATTGGCGATTGCCAAATAAAATGATCACCAGATGTAACAAAATGGATGTTAAATATGAATTAAATATCAAAAAGTGAAAAGTATATTTTAACAAAACGCATTTGACTAACAGGTCGAACAACAAATGTTCTTAAACCCTGCTGACTGCCATTGGCGATTGCCAAATAAAATGATCACCAGATGTAACAAAATGGATCTTTAATATTAATTTAGTATCAAACAGAAAACAATAAACTTGCGGAAAAGATGGTATACCGCAAACAAAAGGTGCAAAAATTAGTACACCATATCCGGATTTCGACAATTAATGTCTCTTCAGTGATGTTAGGAATCGAAACGGTATTTGGAAGGCCATATAATTTACCTCAATTTAGGATAGACTCTTGAATTTTGAAGAGTCGAAATAGAATGAACGGATCATATAAACCCGAAGGCAAATATAATACAAGCCCAAACGAAAAAATATAAACAAGTCTAAATTGAAAACAACGTTCAAACCTATGATTGCGTTGGATAAAAACCGCAATTTTATACGTGTTCATGCACAACAAATTTCTTGGTAAAGGGTCTAAATACAGCACAAACAACATTTTCCAAAAGACCAAAAAGTGACAAAGGAACAACGGATGTTCTTAAACCCTGCTGACTGCCATTGGTGATTGCCAAATAAAATGATCACCAGATGTAACAAAATGGATCTTAAATACTAATTTAATATCAAACAGAAAGCAATAAACTTGCGGAAAAGATGGTATACCGCAAACAAAAGGTGCAAAATTAGTACACCATATCCGGATTTCGACAATTAATGTATATATATATATATATATACATTTGTACGACAGTTAGATTTAAAAAAAACTAAAAATTCGAATTTACTTTAAATGAAATTATTAACTAACATTTACACCATACTTACTTGGAACTCCTGAAATCTCGTTTGGCCATGTTACTTTTGTTGTGACTATCTTTGGAATTATATTACTGCTGTTCGATAATACGTGTTTTCCTACGTCCGGAACTATCTGTACCGTGTCTGTGCTGAACGGCACTGGATCAAATGTTGATATAAGCAGGTCATACTTTGAAGAGTTGACAGAATTGTCAAAAATTTCGTATAATGACGTAAATCCAGGATATTTTATAGGAAATGACGCCACTTTAGTCAAATTGAATTTAAACGCAAATACATGGCTGCTTAAAATAGCGACAATTGAGTATTTTAAAAATAAATCCATGTCACAAGTTTATCAATGTAGTATAATTGTACATACGTACATCTGGGTGTTAAAAGCAATATCAGTACAGATAAATATAGATGTGAGATAACAGTATCAAAATAAGTAAATATACGTGTGTGATAACGAGAGATTGTTCAACTAAACTTTATAGTACATATTGATTGATTGTTATCCTTTTTCACGATATTGACGATGCGAGCATCAGTTACTGGTACATACGAGTGTCTAAGTATCTTCAGTTAGATATGGTCATGAAGTTTGGCCAGGTCATAAGATGATGGTGACATGCGAAGAACTTGCTATATGGTTTCGAGTGAAAGGGATAAGAGAGTTGTATAATTGGAGATATAAAGGTAGTCTAACCGGTTGAATTAGGAATGATCTTCTTTGGCTCAGTCGGTTAGAGCGCTACTTTTATATCCCAATATTGAGGGTTCGAATCCTGCTGGTACTATCCATGTACTTTCACAATATTATTCATACATGCCACTCTGTTATCGGAGAAGTCAAATTGCAGTTTAACAATTAAACAGTCTAGGTTTGATTCAATCCTTTCAAAAAATTCATTAAATCGTTCAAATTAATTTTTTTGCGTTATCATCACTTTATTCTGGATATCTTCATAATAGTTTGTAATCGGAATAAGGTTTTTCAGGAGAAGTGCAAATGCGAGTTATTGTTACTAATTGTTTCATGGAAACAATATATATATGTAGAATAACAAATTCTTCAATTTTACAATGATTTTAAGTAAACTAAGCAACAAAACGACACTGTCTGGAATAACTTCCAGGGATGAACATAGAAATATTAATAATTGAATGGTTATAACTCATCCATGTTTAATATACATCTAAAGAATTTCAATCGCCCTGCAATTTATCAAATTTGTTAACTGTTATTAAAATTTTCAAGTGTCTAGACTTTAAGAAATAAAGCATCTAACAAAAGTGAAATGAATTTTTATCTATATACGTAATCATTCTGGATTTTCAGGAAGACGCGTGGCTCAAACTGACAGGAATACATTCAGATGTACATATTGTGAGATTGACCCTCCGTTTTCTACGGGATGTATAAACTCACTGTAACGTTTAAGATATCGGGCGCAACACTCTCAAGTGTCAGTATGTTGGCAGTTATAAAAATTCAGTCCCTACCAAGCACACCTCAATTCCCGGCCTTTTCCCTGTCGATCCTACATTGAAAAACGTTTTGGCCTGACTATGCATGAAATCGATCTTAAAAGTCTTTTTTTTTATTAAATGGATTGAATACACACATGTGTGTTGGCGTTTAAGGAGATTGGTTATAAAAAAAACTTTACTAGCTGGTTTCCAACTCCTGTAAGTTAAATAATTTTATGTTCGATATATATATGTATGTTTGGATAAATAAGATATGTTTCAAGAAAATTAAGCATGTTGCTTTTATTTTGAGTTAAAATTACTCATTTATACAAACTTTAGTGGTCAAACTCAATATTTTGTCATTAGGTTCAATATATTATCATTTGTTACATTATATTATTGTTTTCGTTATAATTGATACATATTCTTTCAAATACTAATATGTCTCTGTTGGAGAGATGTCTCATTGACATGATTCCACATCTTCTCATTTTACCAAGGATTTAAATTAAGCCAATAAAACCTAGCAATTTGTTTAACAATTACAAAAAGTGAGCTGGGAATCCGGGAAAATAAAGTGAATACTTGTTTGTGTGTACGATTTACAATCATCGACATTCCGTACCTGGTTTCTGCGTTTCGAAAACTGTATCCGTACATACATACATAATCATAATAAACACTACAAGATCCAGCCTTAGACCAAAGATCAAGAGGTGCGTTGCAGGAGTTAATTATTGAGGTACATTTATAATTGTTTATTATATCTTTATTACTAAGCATGATTGTTGTAGTTCTGAATATTTATATTTGAAATAAAATTTGATAATAACGTTTGGTTATTCCGAACTTGAAACCAAAAACTCTGTATAATGTACTATATTTTTAACCCTTTATGACACAATGATTATGATTCTTGATTTATTGGATTTAACTGTTTTATAGACACTTAATTCCCATTCACTTTTAAACATCTACACTATTATGATAAAGCACTAGTTGATGAGCGTTAAAAGTCAAGTTGATGGAGTCTAAAATTTTGATACATACCCATAATGAAGGCAAAATCAATCAAAGAGAACAGACAAAATGCACTTAAGAACAGTAACCAGATTCCCTATCAGAATGATATCAGTAAGAAATTAAATCTTATTTTCATTCACCCCAAGAGTGACTGGGGAATAGAAGTATGGTCACCATTGGTCTTCCTCCGACCGGCGGTAAAACCCTCGTCAAAGTGGGGCGTCCGTTTGGCTGTGCGGGATGTACAAATTTGCAGCCACGTCCGGTCAGAATGGGGACGTTAAATCCGATGCCTCGTGTAAAGAGAGTGCCACGCTCTTTGCACGTTAAGAACCCTGCAACAACTCTTTGAGGGGTCCGTAGGTGACCTGTTGGAAGGCTAAATTTCTGTTCCTATCCAATATACCCTCATTTCCCGTGGCAGTCTAAATTTCTCCGACCTTAATCCTGGAAGCCCCTATTACAGAACCTACCTATTGTATTTATTGTTAACTTGTTCTCGTCCTGAATATGCATGAAATATTTGCCACTGGACGTTAAGCAACCAACAATCAATCAATCAATATTTTCATTCTTAAAAATCGGGTCGGTCGGACCCTTAAAACAAATAATTTTGAAAATGTGGCGAACTTTATTTTGGTCTCAGTAAGCATGGTAAGAAATATACTTCAATTCAATTCAATACTTTAATGCACAAATTACGCCCAATGAAGGATAAAAGGCATACACAATACAATAAACACAACAAAATATATAAACATCATGAACATGTTTCAACATTTTCACTGACACATACTGACAATATCTTCCAAGTCCCCTTCCGTGAAAAACTCAATTGTTGTACCCAAAATTATGAAGAAATTTAAAACAAAATTTATGTTTTGCAAACTTGACATGGGCAGTTAGTACATGATTCATGGATGGATTCTAAAAGAGAGGCGGTCCAGTCATCCTTTTCCCTTTCCCGAATGGATTTTTTTTAATTAAGGGGCATTTTGTCAAGTTTTGCCTCCCTGTTTCGGGCCAAAACGTAACGGTTTTTATTGACAGTTTGTTTTTGATCAATGAAAGATTGTCGTTTTCATGTAGAAATTTGAGGACAAGTGAAGCATACCGACAGGAGGGTTGAAAATCATAAACAATCAATATGAGAAAGCAAGTGTAACTAAAGAAATAATTGAACAAAACATAGAAATAAAGCACGGACAACACGACAACGACCTCCATAAAAACCAGGAGTAAGATCAGGAGTTCCGGAAGAGTGAGCATCTTCTGCCATACATGTCTGTCACCCGTTGTGACATCCAAATTCCCAAAGCAAGTATTAAGAACATTCGGGGTACAATGTCGCATTTGGGAAACAAGAACCCTGGACCCCTATGGTAACACGACAGCAATGAGAAAATATAATACTTTTTAAGGTAAAATTTTGTTTTGACGTATCTAGGAAAGGAAAACACAGTTTTTATTACTAAAACAGATATTGAAATTTGAATATGCTCCGCAGTAAAAATAAATAAAATTCTAAATATTTCTATTTCAGTTACGTTGTCGATATAGCATACCTGTGCTTAATACATTATGAATCGCCACTTCTAAAAATGCCTTGCTATGAAGTATTGATTTCCATAGCAACCTCATAATAAGTTGTATGAGTAAGTTTGGTTAAACAAATTGTATTGATTTGACAATACTGACGTTGGTTCAACATCGAAAGAGAGACAGAATTGCTACCTTAATTTAAAACAAACAACATTGAATTTCATATAGTATCATTTGTCGACTAAATTTCAACATTAAATGTAGATGCGAATACGTAGCTCTTTGAGTCGCCCTTTATAATCGGACTTCACAAAAAAGTGCGACTATAACACAGCAACATTAAGAGCTATTCGCAGCTACATTGAATGCTGAAATTTCTTCAATTTTAAAGCAGCCACAAAAGATACAAATATATCAAATCTAATAAAATATAGGTCCAAGTGAGCGAAGGTAAATGAGAGTCAACATCTTCCTAGGTTTATATCTTTAATTATAAGGATGACTGATACCTGAAATGTATATATACACAGTACATTAGTAAATGATTAGTTATCTCCTCCCCCAGGGACAAGTTTTTTAGGATACGAAAAAAAACTTAAACAAATAAAGTCAAGTCTATAAGAAAATAAATCTTCAGGAATGTTCTGTTAAGTCTTCTGGACGCGAACAAAATTAAACGCATGATGTCCTTTCACAATTTCAAACAAAAAGTCTCTAGATTCACTTATTAATGTCTAAATATAATTCATTAATCAGTTCCTGAATCATCAATGTTATGTTCTGTTATGTATCGGCGGCTCGGTCTTCGAGGTGCCAATAGTTCCTTTTCCCCAGCTTTATTGTGTGGCTGAAGACGGGAAAGAGCACGTGGTATCCTAGTTATAGCAGGTACATCTGGTTCAGGGGTGTGGTGGTATGACTGGTCCAAATCTATTTGTGGAGGCTGTTGAATTGTCTGAGTTGCCGGTTTTTGAGTGGGGACTGTAGTCGGTGTCTCATTCAATGCAGCTGGTTGACTTAAGATCCTTGATGGTGATAAAGACAACGGAATCTTGGGCACTTGTGGCTGTGTCGTCTTGGATGTAGTTGGAGAGTTCAAGATTACTTCCTGATGTTGAACTGTAGTAGGTGCAATCAAAGTACCTTGTGTTTGGTTGGTTTGAAAAGGAGTGAACTTTCGAAGGTGCTGGCGGTTGCGGATAGTAACTCGGCCTGTGCCATCTACACGTATAACATACTGGTGGTATTGGCGTACTTCAACAACTGTTCCTGTGCGTTCCCATCTCCTGGGATGGTTGCCTACCAAGTTTTGTATGTACACATGATCTCCAACCTGAAGTGTCGGCAGGTGATGAGTGTGTTCATTCCACCTTTCATGTTCCCTCGAATGACGTTTGGCAAGTGCCATCTCTCGATGAGACATTAACTCAGTCCATGTTTCGTGAGGAGAATATCTACCCATCAGGATGGGAATGGCATCACGAATGGGTCGTCCAAACAGAATCAATGCTGGTGATGCTTTTGTCTCTGGGTCAATAGAATTTCTGTACATCAGTAAAGCTCTCTGGAATTTATCAACATCCAGCGATCCAATAGCAGTGATGTTGTCCACCAGCATGCGTTTCACTGTTTTTACCGCCATCTCAGCCCTGCAGTTAGCGTGTGGGTTTGCAACTGATGAAAGTCTATGACGAACCCCCCAGGCCTTTAAAAACTCTTGAGTCTTCCCTGCTGTGAACTGTGGACCTCCATCGGACGTCAACTCTTCTGGGATGCCAAATGTCACGAACGTCTCACGAAGTCTCTTAACAAATCTCTCTGCACCTGATTCAGACTTGTATACCATTGGCCAGTTTGAATACCGGTCAACAATAACTACATAGTCCTTACTGTTATATGTGAAGTAGTCGCTGCAAATCATCTGGAACGGATAATCTGGAGGTGTTATGTCAGATGGTGGCAACATAGGGTTTTACTTGGCCATCTGATGGCAGTGAACACACTGGTCTCTCACCCGGGTATTCTCTAATGTGATCTCAGGCCAATACACATGGCCCTTGCACGCATAGCGCTGACTCCTTGGTGGGATGCGTGTAGAGCATTGAGTACTGGTTTGCGCAGAGCTGGTTGTATAACAATTCTTTGGCCCATAAGAACTACACCATCCACGGTGCATAAACTGGATGCAAAGCGATGGTAAGGACGCAAGTTTGTTGGTAGCTCCTTGCAGTCTTCTGGGAACCCTGCCTCCAGCTGTCTGATGAGATTTACAAATGTAGGGTCTGATGCTGTGGCCTCACGGACCATGCTCCAAGTAACAACTGTGATAACAGCATTCAAGGCACAAGTGGCAGCAGCGACTGTGGAGGTGTCATTAGCTGTATCATTATCCTCTGTATGTAGACATAGACTGGTGAGTGTATCATGATAATGAGCAGTCATGTTAACGAGGGAATCAAGTTCAGGTGCTTCACCAGGTAAGTTCAGACGATCTGGTGGTCCAACAGGATACCTTGACGCTGCATCTGGCCCAAGGTTCTTTCTGCCTGGTACATGAAGAATTGTGAACCTGTACCCTAAAGTTTTCTCTTTGAGGTTGAGGAGTCGTCTGTTGTCGATGTCTGTGAGTGATCGATCATTCAGAATCTGGAGTAGTGGCTTGTGGTCAGTTGCAACAAGAAGGTCTTTGCAACCAAGAACATAGTAGCGTGTTTGGTGAAGTGCATACACAACAGCCAAGGCCTCACCTTCGATAGGAGCATACCTGCTTTCAGCTGGATGCGTGAATCTGCTGCCAACCAGACATAATTTCCAACCATCATTACAGCAGGTAGGGGTTTTACTTGAGCACTGACAGTACTTCTGCATCAAGAAGAACCCAATTCCATCAACAGACCAGTCGGTAGCTAGGCATGTCATACGAGCAGGGTCAAAAAGACGAACACCTTCCTTCATCTCCTGAATAATGATCTCTTTGGATTTGTGAAATACTTCATCTAATTCATTTGTCCAGCAGAATGTTGTGGATGGTTTCAATAGAGCACGAAAAGGTTTCATCTGTCTTGCCATGGCAAATGCATATGCTCCTTGGTTTATAAGCCCAAACCAAGCTCTTGCACCCGTAATGTCAGTTGGTGTTGGGAAGTTGCTAATTGCATCTAGGAACTTGGTACTTGGTCGTATGTTTGTTTGGGTGATTGTAAGTCCTGCAAAATTGACAGTGTCTTGGGCAAATTGGAACTTCTTTGGGTTTAATGTAATACCATTACGAGCACAAAGGTCGAGCCATTCACATGCTTGAAAAAGCTGCTTCAATGGAGTTCGCCCACATACATGTGTCATCCACACATTTAACCTTGTCGTTGAAATTTGATATTATAGCGTCAAATCGTTGATTGTAAGCGTCACCGCTGGCCATGAATCCTGTGGAGCAACCTTGTACCTGTAGCGCCCCCATGGTGTGATGAATGTCGTGAAATGGCGATCTTCTTCACGAATAGGCACTGAGTGGTACCCATTCCAAGCGTCTGTCACTGTTTTTTTCATGCCTTGAGGGACGCGGTCAGCCAGATGAAAGGGACTTGGGACATGATGTGTTTGCCGAACAGAATGTCTATTTTGTGGTTGTAGGTCTACTGTCCGCCTTGAGTGCCATCAGCCTTGCTGGTTACCACCATCCTTGAGCACCAAGTTGTAGGTGTGTTTTGACTTACTCGTTCCAGTACACCAATGCGAACATCCCTCTCCAGATCAGCATAAACTTTATCCTGCCAATGGATAGGAACAAGTGCTGGTTTGTGGACGGCTACCGGTGTGGCATTAGGATCAACATGGAGTTGGAGAGGCTCACAATTCATAAGCGGTAAAGGTTGATGTTCACAGACATTAAATGTTGTAGCACCATAGTAATCAAGAAGCCACTCTTTTAGTGACTCCACGTGTTCCTCTGTGGCCTTCAAACCTGGAGGTAAAGTTGTAGGAACAGGTGGTGGTGAAGGTCGACGTCTAGGACAAGAGCAGGTTACTTCTTCAGAGTTTTCCATAGATGCAGCAATGTTTGAAGATGTAACTGTTGACACATTAGGAAAGTTAGTGTGAATAATCCCCAGAGATATGAGTGCTTCTCTGCAAATGAAAGCTCTTTCCATGGTATCAGAGACATAACACAATAAACGTGTTGACATGGCATTGCTAGTACTGTCTTTTGTTGTAACGCTTACTGCGACTGCTCCAATTACACCAAGGTCTTCCTTTATAGCTCCACGCATTACAAGCTTGACTGGAAGAAGATCCTTATTCTGTTATTCCAAGGTTGTTTGCAGATTGCAAAGGTATGATTGAACTTTGGCACCCTGTATCAGCCACCATGGACATAGTGATTGTCTTAAGCTTAGAGGTGTCTTGCATGGGATGCCCAAACGATGCATGGTCCTCAGGCAGGGGTGTCATGTTCACCAGAAGCATTGGGTGGGGTTTTGAAGGTCGAGCCACCCAATGTCCATCAAATATGTGATGTTCAAGACGTGATGCTTGGTTTGTCTGTTCAGATGTAGTGCACAGCTGCTCATAGATATAACCAACTTGTTCCTGGTCTGTATCTTTGGTTGATCTCCCTTGATTGGGCTGGTTCCTGTGGCCCTTACCTTGAGCGCAGATTCTAGAAGATGCATCACGGTGGCCCCATACTCCACAGGTAGTGCACTTGCTGCATGATTTGGTGTAATGACCTTTAACTGTGCATTTAGCACATGTGAATGTCCAAGCCTCACAGTATCTAGACCTGGCCTTGCGATCATTCCTCTGTCCATGAGCAGGACCACTACATGCCCAACATTTGGATCCAGCTGCTTGGGGTCTTTTCTGATTATTACATGTAGCACTCATGGGACTAGCTGAATCTCCTACTGCACTCCTTGTGACTTTACCCTGCTCTTTCTGAGCAATAAATGATACAGTCTCTTCTAGTGTTCTATCGGTCTTGGAGTCACCTAGCAGGTCAGACATAATTTCTGGGTCTGCAATACCTCTTACTAAATTGTCCTTGATTATCTCATCACTATAATCAAATATATGGTTGCAACCTATTTCTTTGCACGTGGCTTTATACTGGCAGAGTGATGCTTGGCCTCTGAGACTGGCCAAAAAAGTCCTGATATTTGACCCAGGTGATTGAGTCATTCTGTTCAATTTAATGCGTTGGACCAGTGTGCTTTCTTCTTTAACGGCCAGCCTTTTGATAGCATTTAAAAGATCTGTCTCTATCATACTGGCGACATCACCTTGAAGGTCACGCATAATGTCTGTACGAAGATTGGTGTCACAGCAGTAGAAAAGGGCAGTGGGCAAGACATTGTCTGTGATCGCCATCCCTGTTTTATACATTTTCCACTGTCTGGTGAAAGCCGACCATTGATCTGGATCACATCCTGCAGCTATAGTAGGTGGGTCCAATTTTAACTTGTGTGTTGCTGGTTGAGCCAGAGGTGGGTGGACGGTTCTGTCATGAATCTGTAGAGCAGTGGTTAGAGCAGCTGCAAATACTTCATCCAGGTCCTGAGATTTCCAATCACAGCCGTCTATAGGGCACTGTAAAACTGGCATATTGATAATGTTTCAGCTGTTAGTTGAGTATCAGTCATAAATGAGAGTCAACATCTTCCTAGGTTTATATCTTTAATTATAAGGATGACTGATACCTGAAATGTATATATACACAGTACATTAGTAAATGATTAGTTAGAAGGATCACAATACTACCGCCCTCTAATCCTAGAGGACATTGGAGACACAATTTGATGAAGTTATGAAATACAGGATACTTAACTACACTATAGAGGAAAGAGGTGTTGAGGTTTGGTTGAAACCTTTTTCACCTGCAGTCATTTCTAACGGGCAAAGTTGATAATTTTCATGCGGCTTGCGACCAGCCATATGAAGTCTTATACACCTACAATGAGCAAACACACAAGGGTTATCAACGAGATCGTTAAAGAATCTATAAGGAGTATAACACAATGCTCGGTGCACTATTTCACACATCGGGATCAATACTATCCAGTTCTTGAGACCGGTATACCGTAGGTAAACGTCCCCATTTTCGAAACCCATAACCTGCAAACATGACAGAATCAGATAAACAACTGATGATCAGATGGGCTGAAAAGCACGGTAAATGTGTTCGCCAAAGAACGGTTAAGGGGACAACACAAATGACAGGTCCGGAACATTCCTGAAGTAGCATATAAAACCGAACGACATAACCAGCTTGACTTTACTTTTCCGTCACTAGCTCCATCTGTTGATGAATTGGATGCGTATTATGACAGCGATACTGATGAAAATGATAGGAAAGTGAACTAAATATCAGAATACGCACACGGAGTGGCTGAAATATAATTCGGAGAAACCGTTTAGACTCATAAATATGGGACATTGGTCACAAATCAAAATAAAACAAGTTCATCAAACTAGCCATATTTCACTGACAATCTCTATCACATGCAGGGTTTGTTTTTTGTACAATTCCTTTAAATCTTTGACACCAGTAAGCCATTGTAAGACAAGTGTAGCATATCGTCGTTTTAACTTTTACCTTTCAAGAATTGTGATATATATAGTTTTTAATTTATTGAAATGTTTAATGAAATGCTTTGAACTACTAAACAGACGCATTTTCCCAGCATTTTCAAAAATTCACTAGATTTATGTTCGTTTAATATCTGGATTTACTGTATCATTTGTTTCAAAATTAAAATGAATACTTCCGATTTGTTTTGTTTGTTTGTCTAAACTTTGGCATTGAAGTGAGCACCTGACTAAATTGAAATAAAGAGAAGACAACATTCAAGTAAGTTCTGTTTCTATGGTAATTATTGCACTCTCATATTGAAATAGAATTGCACTAAATGGCACCAGAGATTATTTAAGGGTATACATAATTTGTTTTACACATGCACTGCTTTTGAACTATGGCAAACATGTAACAACATGTTATGAAATTCCAAGTATATTGCCACAGAAACAAATTCATGATCCATCAGCTGCTGCGGACCTGGATCACTTCTCTAGCTACAGGAGTTTAAGGACTATACCAAATTTGGTAGTATTGTTTGCCATTATTTTGAACGCAACGACTCTGAGGCCGTTTTATAGAAAGTTCTCATACTTGCTAAGATTGTTTGCTATCATGTGTAGTAGATTATATTATACGTTAAACATGGTAAACATGCTTATGTTAATTTGAACACTTTTTCGTGGGACATTTGCTTTTTTTTACTTTAAGACGACTATAACACTTTGTGAATGTACCTCCTCTGGCACCATTTGTCAGAAAGCTCACTTTCTTTGTTGGTTTATTTGACATCATTTGTAGTTGACAATGTTATACCTCAATTTTGTATTTTGCAAAATAGGATCTACAAATCAATCATACAAATGATATTTCCATCGGATTCCTTATAAGAATTAAAGTCCATAAATGACTTTTCACCAACCTACGCCTTTGGATAATTACATCTATAATACTACACGAAGACACCTGTTTTTGTTTGTCATTCTTTCAGTTTAAATCAAACAAATATGGCTCAGTGTTCTATCAGTATAGGAACTGAATTTTGTAATCCCCTTAATGATTATTCATCTTTCGGTTAGTTGAGAAATTATAAGCATACAAATTATTCTCGGATATCCTTTCGTTTATTACCATCGGTTAAGGATTGTATGTCTATTACTTCCGGTTCATCTATGATCACATACGATTAGTTTTGCACCCCAAAACACTAGAGGCACAATTTAGTTCTCCAGCAGGATAAGATATTTCTGGTCAACTCTGACACCCGTCCATCAGCTCACGATAAAAGCTTAATATCAAGAAAAATAGGATGGATTTAGAAAGAAAGCTATTCATTATATAACATGCAGAGAGAAGTGTCAAACTTATTGACTGCGTGACATCACTAGATGACAATAAGAATAATACTAACAATTCCAGTTACAAATAGGATCGAACCGACAATTTTCAAATATTTTCTAGTATACCCTTAATATCAATTGTTTGTATTCATTTTACAGTTTCTTAGGTTTTCGAAAATATAGAAGCCAGAGAGAAATTACTACAACTAAACATCTACATTGTCTAAAAATAAACCACTGCCATTAAGTAAATATCAATATCCTAATTGTATGTGTTGTATGGTAAACTATTCATGTTTGTATGGTTTGACGTTTGCAAATATCCATGACCGACCATGTTTTATAAAAAAAAAAGCTAAATATTGCGCGGATCATAGGCTAGTATCTTAAATAATATCTAAAACAGATGAACCAATAATATGAAACAAAGAGAGAAAACGTCCCGTCATTTATTAGTAAAAAACTTCCTGTTTAGCAGAAATTTGATGCTCATGTACATAAAGTACGGTTTTCGTATTTCATTTGAATGACAATAAATGGGGAAAACACCTGTCTGAACAATATTTAAGAAGGAACAGATTTAATCAGTTGTCAATCGTGACTCTATGGTCCACTTGTTTTCTTAAATAATATATGAATGATTTTCCTTGTCATCATATATCATATGAACTAGAGATAAAGGATACAACATATACAGTTAAGTCTGCCTCATATCTTGACTTACATCTAGAAATTGACAATGAGGGTCGGTTGAAAACAAAACTTTACGACAAAAGAGATGAATTCAGATTCCCAATTGTGAACTTTCCACTTCTATGTAGCAACATTCCAGCAGCGCCTGTATACGGAGTATATATCTCCCAATTAATACGATATAATACGATATTCCCAGGCTTGTATTTCCTATCATGATTTTCTTGATAGAGAGTTGCTGCTCACAAAGAAGCTATATTAAACCAAGAGTTCCAAATGGTGAAGTTGAAATCATCCTTCGTAAATTTTACGGACGCCATCACGAGTTGGTTGACCGTTATGGAATAACCGTTTCACAGATGATATCGGATTTGTTCCTTATGTCATAACTACAAGACATTTCCTTTTCACCACGAATGTGACCTACCGAATTAGACTATTTACCGGGTTTATAATAACATGAGCAACACGACGGGTGCCACATGTGGAGCTGGATCTGCTTACCCTTCCGAGCACCTAAACTCACCCCTAGTGTTGGATGGGGTTCGTGTTGCTTAGTCTTTAGTTGTATATGTTGTGTCTAGCTTGTGTACTATTATTTGTCTGTTTTTCTTTTTATTTTTGACCATGGCGTTGTCAGTTTATTTTCGATCTATGAGTTTGACTGTCCCTCTGGTATCTTTCGCCTCTCTTTGTTAGCTCCATACATAAAATAGTTAAAAAACAGCTATCAACATCATTAGCATTATGATAACCAAAAGAAATACAGGACGAATTGGTTGGTTATCATGCCTTGATTAAATCTTTTGAGGGTTTCAATAAGTTTAGTTTCGTTGTTGTCAGAAAAGTGTCTTTATGCATGTTATGCGACCAACGTTTGTACATTTCAGAAAATCTGATACATGCAAAGCATGATCAAAAGCTAAATGTTGAAAACAAATAACTAAAATATAAGCAAAATTAAAGCAATCCCATTGAAACGTGAGATTTCTTTATTATTAACGACTTATCTTCATGTTTTTTCCTGAATTTAAATAAATTGTCTACTACCAATTAACGAATACGAAATCGTTTAAATACATATGTGTGTTGCATTTGGCTAGGGTCATACGACTATTCACACGTTGCAGTTATTATACATCCCTATCTGCCAAATATATTTCATTTTGAGCAACCCTAGTGAAGGAAAGAGCGCTTCATACGTATAATATTTGTTTTTTCATCAACGATAGCGAATCGGACCAAATCTGCAAGACAGATATTTATAGAATTCAAGGTATTACATAATAAATCATGCGAACGAGATAAAATGGCGTCATCATCATCCAAAGACGGAAAATCAAACGAAAAGAAAATGGACAATGTTGCATTAATATTTGCTTAGTCCATTGGCAAATAGGTCATGCATATTCAGGATGATAATAAATTAACAATGCATCCACAAGGTAGGTCATACACTGATACAAGTAAACCAAAGTTGATCTGAAACAGTTACTTTGATATGAATTTTAAATCTTTCTATGAATTATAAAATAAAATCTTCATTTAGATAGATTTTTGTTTAACATGATAAAAGGTAAAACAACAAATATACTGATCTCCAAGTTTGACAATGCATAAGAATAAGAACGACAACCTGAAAAATTCCAACATAAAATATTGCACACTTCATCATTTTTCTCTCTCATATGTATTATGGCTCTTATTTGTGTAACTTTATAGAAAAAGAAGATGTGGTATGATTGCCAATGAGACAACCCTTCGCAAGAGACCAAATGACACAGAAATTAGCAACTATAGGTCACTGATGAGTAAAGCCCATACCACATAGTCAGCTATAAAAGGCCCCGAAATGACAAATGTACAACAATTCAACGAGAAAACTAACGGCCTTATTTATGTACAATAAATGAACGAAAAACAAATATGTAACACACCAACAAACGACTACCACTAAACTACAGACACCTGACTTGGGACAGGCACATACGTACAGAATGCTGTGGGGTTAAACATGTTAGCGGGATCCGAACCCTCCCCCTAACCTGGGACAGTGGTGTAACAGTACAACATAAGAACGAACTGTAAAAATCAGTTGAAAAAGGCTTAACTCATCAGAAGGATACAAATAGAAATACACCTAACAAAAACACAGAGTGAACGTGGATGTTTAGTTTGTATTATAAAAACTTCAGAAATCATATGCCATTCCATATGATATTTTTAAAAGGTACAAGTAAATGTGCCTCTGAAACAAAAAACAATTCTCTTTAAATAATACTCACGTATAATATTTTACATGTTTAATGGTAAGGCTTTATGTTTATTTGAACAAATAATATATAAGTAACTTTTTTTGTTTCCCTTAGCCTACCCTAGTTTAACACATACTTTTGATGGATCAATACGTTTATTCAAATGTTTAAATGTTTAAAACAAAATGTTTGATAACGCTTTCATGCTTCTAGGCACTGTTCATATAAATGTAACCTTTCCTCCTTAGCGACGACGCTATTACATACTTTCAGCACATGAATATGTATATATATATATATATATATATATATATATATATACATATTCATAGTCAATATAGTCAAATTAAAAATGTTCCTGCACTGAAAGAGAACCTGTCACAGTAATAGGAAAACGAGTATACTAAATGTTAGACTTAGTTATTTCAAATTTGCCTAATTTATTTACCTGTTCAATAAGATGTGGACTAGAATATGCTATTCAAATTCATATTATATTCGTTTCTATTGTTATACATGAATAATCAAACAACATTTCTGGTACTAGTATTCCAAACGAAGAAAATAAATGTCTATTACATGATAAGGTAACACTCGGAAGTTCTATCTAAATACCCTATTTTTTTTAAGTTTCGAAAACAATTTCCATAATGAACTTTGGACTTACATCAATACCATATGGTTGTTGAAAGTTGTATATAGTACGTTAAATGTATCTATGTATTTGTATGTTTGTACGTCTGAATGTGAGTATGTACTCAAAGTGGATGAATGTATGCATGTTTATATGTAAGTTTGTAAATTTATGTGATTGAACTCCTGCTATTTTCTTTGTAAATGACCTCTTTTTCTGTTATACCAAACTATTGTATCGTAAGTAAAACTTAACTAAAATGAATATATCCCATTTATCAAAACACTGATTCCATACCAAATGGTATTCAATTTTCTTTCATCTTTTGTAGATTTACTTGTAAAGTTTACATGATTCACTTACTTACGTTTTCTTCATACTTTATTCTTTTTACGACTGTGGACACGACGGCTTGTTTATCACATTGAAAATGAAACAAAACTTTGGTCGCTCAAGATGTTTAGTCATAGTCTTGTTGCTGAATGGGTAACAGCCTAGAGACATATAGAGCGGCCATAGGAATGTTTCATGCTCATACCAGGAAATCAAGAAGATTTCTAAATCACCCTCCTTCTTCATATACAGATATACTGTTAACTAACCTGCGTTGCTCGTTCCTCTTTGCTGCCCTACTCTGTCTACAAAGCTTAAATCCAAATGTAAATGCAGTATTTCTTCTCTTCGTATTGAATTTCATACTTATGGTAGGTAACATTGAAACCAATCCGGGTCAAGAAAGATCAAGTTCATCCAGTTCACTAAATAATACTTTAGACAATACAATCTCACTTTGTAATCTTAACATTCGAAGTATAAGGAACAAAATAGACTTTCTCCATGACTTTGCTGAAGATATTGATATTCTTTTGTTAACCGAGACACACCTTGACGAACGGATTGACGATTGTACTATTTTTCTAGAATCCTTTTCAAATATAATACAGCGAAAAGATAGAACCAATGCGGGCGGTGGTCTACTTATATATGCCAAAGATGAGATTCGAATGGTACGAAAACATGAGCTAGAAAATTCCATTGACGAAACTATTTGGGTTGAATTAAATGCTAAAGGCAAGTCTTTCTTACTATGCAACTCATATCGAGCACAATGGACTGACCCAGATTATTGGCACAGATTAACATATGCAATCGAGTTGGCCACTCAGATCAACGAAAATATCGTGCTGGTCGGTGACTTTAATTCTAACTTATTTGTGAAAACAATAACAAACTCGTTGATATATTGAATTCCTTTTGCTTTTAAATGTTATTGATAAGCCTACTAGAGTGACAGAAAATTCAAGTACTTTATTAGATCCTGTTATTTTGAGTGAAAATCTTATATGCGCTTATTCTGATGTTATAAAATCTCAAAAGATATAAGTGACCACGATGCAGCTATTGCATACATTAACTGCCCAAAGGAATATCAACTACATTCAAAAGAGAAATATGGCAATATGACAAAATAGATTTGGTTAAATTTAATAAAATATGGACGAAACTAATTGGAGTGACAAGATAGGAAATTTTGAGGACGTCGATGATATGTGTGATGAATTTACAAAATATTTTTGAAATAGCTAGGAATGTATACCCACAAAGAAAATAATAATAAGATGTAATGACAAACCTTGGTTCAATAATCAATTAAGAAAGGAAATTAGAATTCGCGATAGGTTAAGGAAAACAGTTCTAAAAATAAAAAGAAAGTGATAAAATAAGATATAAAAACAAAGAAATAAGGTAAATAATATGAAAAAACTGCCCGAGAAAATTTTGAAAAAAATTTGGATAATTTTTTACTGGAAAATAATGAAGATGTTAATAAAATCTAATAAGGGGAATAACGCAATTCCACCAATTCAAAATATAAATAATGAGCCAAATTTTGACCATATTGTATATGACGATACCGATAAATGTGAACTAATGAATAAATATTTCGCTTCAATATCAAAACTTGAAGAACAAAATGTTGAGATGCCCCATTTGAGAATAGAACGGAAAGTATTATTAGTGATATTCAAATAACCGAGAGTGAAATAGTCGATATACTTCTTACTCTTGATCCTAAAAAAGCATCTGGGCCAGACAGAATCAGTCACAGGATGCTTAAAATATCCCCCCAAAAAATTGCAAAACCCCTTAAAATTATATTTAATAAATCCCTGTCCCAAGGTAAATACCCTACTTCATGGAAAATAGCCAATGTAATTGCCATATTTAAGAAAGCAGATGCATCCCTACCATCGAATTATCGACCGATATCCCTGATTAGCTGTGTAGGAAAAGTAATGGAGAGGGTAGTCTACAAACATATTTATAACCATCTACATAGGAACAAACTTATTTATATGTATCAGTCAGGATTTTTACCTAAACATTCAGCTGTACATCAACTTATTGAACTTTATAATACTATATTAAATTCTCTTGAAAAAAGAATTCAGTTGCTTCGTATTCTGTGATTTTTCAAAAGCATTTGATAAAGTATGGCATAATGGACTTATACATAAAATGAATTCTTATGGAATAAAGGGAAATTTACTTGCATGGACTAAAAATTATCTTTTTCAAAGAAAACAAAAAGTAGTTATCAGAGATTCGTCTTCGTCATTGTCCATTGTTTCTGCGGGGGTACCCCAAGGCTCTGTTCTCGGCCCCCTTTTATTTTTGCTGTATATAAATGATATTGGCGAAAATCTAATTTCACTGACTAGGCTTTTTGCTGATGATACGTCGCTGGGATATTCCACCGCAAGCATTACAGACTTAGAGGTAGTAGTTAATCATGATTTAAACAAACTCAATGATTGGTCCAAAAATTGGTTAATGTCCTTTAACCCAGATAAAACGGAAATAATGATTTGCTCAAATACTAAGATTCCAAGTAATTTAAGTTTTCTTTCAATGGAAGATCAATATCTAATACATCAAGTCATAAACACTTAGGTGTAACTCTCCCAGGACGCAAAGTGGAATGAGCACGTAGAAAATATTTCCAAAAATATAACAAAGCATTTAGGAGTCTTAAGAAAATTAAAATTTAAGATGAAAAGACAAAACTTAGAAAAATGTATGTGGTATATATTCGTCCTATATTTGAGTATGCTTGCGAAGTGTGGGACAATTGTGGTATTTGCTATTCAAACAAATTAGAAAACTTCAACTGCAAGCTGCGAGGATTGTAACAGGACTGCCAATCTTTACTAAAACCGAATATTTATATTTAGAGACTGGCTGGGAACCCCTACACAGTAGGAGGCACAGAAGAAAACTGCAATTATTTTATAAGATGTACAATGGTCTCGCTCCACAATATTTATGTGATTTAATTCCCCCAACTATACAAAGTACAACTGTTTATCCACTGCGTAATGGCAATGACTTAATAGTCCCCTTTTGTCGACTCTCCTTAACAAATTCTGCATTTATTCCCTCGTCCATCAGAGAATGGAACAAACTTGATAATTCTATCCGTACACTTGATACCCTATCTAAGTTCAAACGCTCTTTGTTGAATAATACATACGAAGCAAAGACTGTACCTAAGCATTTTATGTATGGTCCGCGGAAATTGAGTGTAATTTTAACACAGCTGCGATGTTCAGCCTCATTTCTAAATAACGACCTATTTGAATCAAATATAATACAAAGTCCATATTGTGCTTGTGGCGCTCCGCGTGAAGATTCATTTCATTTTTTCTTTAATTGCAATAAATACACCGATATAAGGAACGATCTATTAACCAACACTCATCGTTTTCAAGTGACAATAAATCTACAGTTGCTCACTGAGGGTAGCCAAACTTTAACATATGAGGAAAACTGTGAAATCTTTAAAGAAGTCTTTAAATATATAAAAAAATCAAAAAGATTCCTTGTAGTATAATCAAATAAGATATGAATAAACAAAAACACCGTGTCCACAGAATTTCATTTACTTATTTATTATTTTTTTTTTCATATTTGTATTATTTCTTTTTTTTTCTTTTCTCTCTATTTTTTTTTCTTTTTCTTTCTTTTTCTCAACTCTCTATCCTTTTCCTTGTTAATTGTGTTAGGCTTTTTTATTTTTTATTTTCTTCTCAGACTGTGCAAATGCCTCATTTTACTATTACCTTTAATATATATCTACTGAACTGTGCATGCTCTGTATAATTGTTATTGTAATATTATGTAAAGGAGAAGACTTCATAAGTTGGTTAAACTTGTGTCCGATCCTTTTTGTATCTTTGAGCAAATAAAATTGTTATAAACTAAACTACGTTTATTGAAGAAAAATAAAGCTCTCCATTGTAGCACAAGCTTGATAATGCTTCCTACGATATTATATTCATTTGCACTTAACATTTTGCCAGAAGGTTCAGATTTATTTTTAAATTTGTGTATGAAATTTTCAAATCGCATCATTATATTCTGGCGCTTTGGTGACGCATTTATATTTTAAAGTTCGATTAAAGATTACTTAAGTCATTGTTAGTTCATTGTTATGTAAGCGTTTCGCTCCTACGATCCGATCTAAGTTACTTTTGTCCGTAAAAGTTTTCGTGACTTGTCAAATCGAGTATTATTCATCTTAGGACACGTAGAAGGTATTTAATTTCACTTTTAGAACAAAACGTTGTTATCTTTTGCAAATAACTGGAAGGATTAAGATGTTTGTGTTTTCATTGCAAAATATTTGGAAGGTTAATCTTAACAGTATTTTGCAGTCTGTGGCACATACATGTACATGTTTTATCTGTAAGTTTGATTGGAGTATTTTTGCACTGTAGTTTGTTTTAAGTCCTTAAAAATATTTAATTGGAATAATTTATATAATGCGTGTTATATTAGTTAAATTGAGACATTTAGTATATTGACAATCTTTAATATTTGGAAAATGCATGATAATAATATACATTATCTAAAACTGTCAAACTCTAAATTAATGCCATTATTACACAGGACATTTAATTATGACAACTGAGTTTATAAACATGCAATTTAAGAGTACACAACTACAATTATTTCTTCCATATTATTTAAAATTGGCAAAAGGACTGAACTCGGTGATTATTTCTTACTACCTATAATATTTGAATAGCTGCGAATAATACCCGTTTGTGCTGATTTTTTATTCGCTTGTTGTTTCTATTGATCTTATTTCAGCATTAAATCTAAGATTCTTGAAATCCTGACCATCACTTAAAGAACGTTTAAAGATGGCTTAGATAAAGAATATAATAATATCAAGATTTACAGAATACATTAATGATAGAGTAATTGAGATATTTCAAACTGATTTCTTGTGTAAAACCCACAAGGTTTTTCATCTATAATTCCTTGTTCATTAATTGACAATTTAGAAACACGTTCCCATTACCGAAGGCAAGGTGTATGCAAGCCGGATTTTATTATTTCTTTTATTGCCCTTTTGGTCATGAAGCTCCAACAATTTTCAATAACTATATATCCTCGACTTGCAAATGCTGAAAAAAAAAGAATTTACGACTCATCTAAATTTGTTCAGTATTATTTTGATTTAATTACCTTGCTGTTCCCTCCTAATTGCAAAAGCGTTACGTTAGAATTGTGTAACTTTCTTTGATATACGGTAGAAATTGGAATCAATATATATATATCGTGCTGATGAATTGTAAGATTGCCAATGTGACAATCGTTCATAAATAAATATATACTCAAATTTACAAGAACCGGAAGGATGGCTTGGGTATAGAAATTTGGTCACCTTGGGCTTCTTCCGACTGTCAGAAAGTAATTCTGATGTTGAGTGTCCGTTTAGCTGTGCTGATATTTAAAAACGCAGTCATGTCTGGTTTGAATAGAAACATTCAATCAGGTGCCTCGTTTAGAAAGAGTGTCTCACGCACTGTACGTTAGAGAACCCTTGCGACAACTCCTATGGAAGTCCGTTGCTTAGCTACACTTCTGTCCTTACCAAATACAAAACCTGGTGTGTCCGAAACGCTTTTCTTGATTACCAACATCAGAAACACTCAAACATATATATATATTTGAAAGCCAATGATGTACAATACATAATAACGCAAGGCGTTATCAATACATATCTTATTTCTAACCCTTTCAAGGAGCCTGGGTTTATAGATGCTTTATCCTTCCTTCACGACAAACATAGCAGACGAAGCCTATATTATTATTATTTGTATGTGTAACAAAAAAGTTTGACTTGGGTATACAAATATGTTCACCGAATTGGAATGTTCGTTTGACTGTTGGATCTATTAACTCGCAGTCTTTTTACTTTTTCTCGTTCTGAACATACATGTTCCTCTCGACATAAAGTGAACAACAATCAATAAACACAGTTGTCAAATTACAATTTATTATATAGTGTTCTGTTGTGTTTTATGAACTATTGTTTGTTTGTCTTTATCTTATTAGCCATGGCAATTTGTCTAGCCATTTGGTATCTTTCGCGTCCCTTTTAGACAGCAACCATTTGATATCCGGGGAAGGGGGGGACTATTGATATTTTTGGAAAAATGTTTGTTAAAAAACAAAATGAGAAAAAAATTGTTGCCTAATTTAAAACATGAAAAAAGTAGGACATCGTGTAATTTTACTAATTGAAAGAGAAGAAAGAACTCTGGTTTTCTTAGTATGGGGAGATTAATGCATACAACTTAAGTTGTACGGGCGTAACTTAAAACAACTAAGATTTTACTTAGGAAATACTTAGTTTAAGATTTTTTATGCATACCACCTAGATAAAAAGGGCGGAGTTTCCTTAATTTATTTGTTCACTTAGGAAAATCTTAACTTAAGTAGCTTCATGCATACAGGCCCATATACAATGAATACTTTTTATTTGTACTGTTGTGTCACGTAATGTCTATATTGCATTTTTTTTAATATTTCCCATAATACCAGAATGTCTCAACATCACTCAAACTAATTCATAAATGAAATGCCAAAAGGAAGGCAAGCATCAATTATAATTTATTAAACATTGTAACGCATATGATACTAAGTATTGAATACAAACAATTAAGAGATCATTTGAGCCTTGAGCACTTTACAATATTCCAAGTTTGTAAGAGAAAGGTTATCATTCTCTTACATATACGTAATACTATGTGTTTATTCAACATTTTCAATAAACACATTTAATTTTCATTTATTAGATTCTGTGATTATAATGTACACCCCATTGGATTATTGACCTTGATTACTAGGTGATGAACAATAACATGGTATATGTGAATGAATGATTTTATATTTTTAAACGCACTAAATTATCAATCTACCATTTATTTGGAAAAGTGCTACTGTTCACTTTAACTGCAATGGTTCGAATGACTTTAAACTACCTGAATTCACTCATGCATGTAACCTTAAACCCCATTCAAAGATTTTTTTTTTTTTGGGGTAATTCCTTCAAAATTTTTGGGGTTTTTGGAACCTTTTTTTTAAAAAAAAAAAATTTTTTTTAAAAAAACCCCTTTTCCCCCCAAAAACCCCTTTTTGGTTTTTTAAAAAAAAATTTTTTTTTTTGGGGGGGTTTTTGGGGCCCCCGGGGGGGAAAAAAAAATTTTCCAATAAAAACCCAAAATTTTTTTTTTTGGGGGAAAAAAGGGGAATTGGGGGGGGGGTTTTTTTTTTTTTTTTTCCCCCAAATTTTTGGGAAAAGGGGGAAAAAGGGGGGTTTTTCTTTGTTTAAAAAACCCCTTTTTTTTTTTAAAAAAAAAAAGGGTTTTTTTCCCCCGGGGGGGGGGGGGAAAAATTAAAGGGGGTTTTTTTAAAATTTTTTTGGGGAAAAAAACCCAAATTTTAAGGTTCCCTTTTTTCCCTTTTTTAAAAAAACCCCAAAAAGGGAATTAAAAAAATTTTTTGGGTTTTTCCCCCAATTTTAAATTAAATTTTTCCCAAAAAATTTAGGGAAATTCCCGGAATTTAAAAAAAACCTTTTCCCAAAAACCCCTTGGGGGGGGAATTTTTTTTTGGGGGGCCCCCCCAAAAACCTTTTTTCCCCCCCCTTTTTCCCTTTTTTTTTTCCCCGGGGGGGAAAAAAATTTGGGAATGGAAAGGTTTTTTAAAAAGGGGTTTTTTGGGGGCCCCCCGGGGGGCCCCGGGGCCCCCTTTTTTTTTTGGGGGGGAACCCCTTTTTTTTTTTCCCCGGGGGGGGGGTTTTTTTTTTTTTTAAAACCCCAAAAAAGGGGTTTTTTTGGGGGGGGGTTTTTTTAACCTTGGAGGGGAAAAACCCAAATTTCCCAAAAACCCCAACCCAAATGTTTGGGAAAAAAAGGTTTTTTTTTTTGGGGGGGCCCCCCAAAATTTTTTGGGGGGGGAACCAAAAAAAACCCCTTTTCCTTTTTTTTCCAAAAATTTTTTTTTCCCTTTTTTTTTTTTCCCGGGAAAAAATTTTCTTTTTCCTTTTTTTCCCCCAAAAAAAAATTTTTCCCCCTTTTAAAATTTTTTTGAATTAAATTTTAAAAAAAATTTTTTTTTCCCCCAATTTTCCCAAAAACCCTTTTTTTCCCCAATTTGGCCAAAAAATTTGAACCCGGGAAATTTTTTAAAATTTGGGGTTGTTTTTTTCCCCTTTTGGAAAAAGGGTTTTCCCAAAGGGAATTCCCTTTTTTTTAAAAAAAAAATTTGGGGTTTTAAAAAAAGGGGGGAAAAAAAAACCCCCCGGTTTTTTTCCCTTTTGGGGAAAGGCCCCCTTTTCAAAAAAAAGGGGTTCCTTTTTTTTTTGGGGCCCTTTCTTTTCCCCTTTTTTTAAAAAAGGGAAAATTTCCCCCGGGGCCAAAACCCCCCCTTTTTTTTTTTTTTTTTTAAATTAATTAAAAAAAATTTTTTTAACCTTTTTTTTTCCCGTTGGGAAAAACCCAAAAGGAAAATTTGGTTAAAAATTCTTTCCCCCAAAAAAAGGGGGAAAAATTTTGGGGGTTTTTTTAAACCCCCTTTTTAAAAAAAGGGGGTTTTTTTTCCCTTTTTTTTTCCCAAATTGGGTTTTAAAACCCCGGGGAAAAACCCCCAAAAAAACCCCAAAAAAAAAAATTTAAAATTAAACAAATTTTTGGGCCCCCCCAAAAAAAAAGGGTTTTGGGGAAAAAGGGTTTTCCCCCAATTTTAAAAACCCCCCGGGTTGGAAAAAATTTTTCCCCCCTTTTTTTTTTAAAAAAAAGGTTGGGTTTTTGGGGGAACCCCAAAAACCGAAATTGTTCTTTTTTAAAATTTTTTTCCCAAAAAGGGGGGGAAAAATTTTGGGGTTCCCAAAAAAAATTTTTTTTTTTTAAAAAAACCCCAAATTTTTAAAAAATTTTAAAAAAATTTTTCCAAATTTTCCTTTTTGGGGGGGGGGTTTTTTTTTTAAACTTTCCCAAAGTTTAAAAAGTGGGGGGAAAAAAATTTAAATTTGGTTTTTTTTTTTTAAAAAGGCTAAAAAACCCCCCAAAAAAAAATTTTTTTTGGTTTTTTGGTTTTTAATTTTTTAAAAAAAAAACTTCCCTTTTTTTTTTTTTTAAATTTTTAAAAAAAAAAATTTAAAAAAAAAAACTTTTTTGGTTTTTTTAAAATTAAAAAAACCCGGCCCCAAATTTTAAGGGTTTTTTTCCAAATTTTTAAAGGGAAAAAAAAAAAATTTTTAAAAAAATTTAACCAAAGGGGAGGAAAAGGGGGGTTTTTAAAAAAATTTGAAAAAAAAAATTTTTTTTTTTTTTTTTCCCCAAAAGGAAATTTTTTTAAAAAAAAATTTTTTTTTCCCTTTAAAAATTAAATTTTAATTTTCGGGCACCTTTTTTTTTTTGTTTTGGGGGTTTTTTTGGTTTCCCCTTTTTTTTTTAAAAAAAAATTCAAAAAAAAAAAAAAAAAGAATTTTTTTAAAACCCCGGTTTAAATTTTCCCAAAAACCCCTTTTTGGGGGGTTTTTTTTAAAAAAAAAGGAAATTTTAAAAAAAAAAATTTTTTTTTCCCCTTAAAATTTTTTTTTTAAAAAAAAAAAATTTTTGGAAAAAAAAAAAATTTATTTAAATTTCCCCGGGGGAAAAAAAAAAAACCCCCAAAAAAAGGGCAAAAATTTTTTAAAAAAAAAAATTTTAATTTTTTTAAACAACCCTTTCCCAAAAATTTTTTTTTAAAAAATTTTTTTTAAAAAAAAAATTTTTTAAAAAGGGAAAAGGTTTTTTTTTAAACCCTTTAAAAAAAATAATTAAATTTTTTTAAAAAAAAAAAAAATTTTTTTTAAAATTCAAAAACCATTTTTTTAAAGGTTTTAAAAAAAAAAAAAACCCAAAATTTTTTAAAAAAAAATTTAAAAAAAAATTCCAATTTTTTTTTTTTTTTTTTTTTTTTAAAAACCCAAAGAAAAAAAAAAAAAAAAATTCCCTTTTTTTTTTTAAAAATTTTAAAAAAAAAAAATGGAAAAAAAAAAAGGGAAAATTTTTTTCCCAAACCTTTTTTTAAAAAAATTTTTGGGGTTTTAAATTTAAAAATTGGGGAAAAAAAAAAAAAGGGGGGTTTTTTCCAGGGTTTTTGGGGTTTTTTTTTTTTTAAATTTTAAAAATTTAAAAAAAAAAGGAAAAAATTTTTTTTGGAAAAATTGGAAAAGGGGTTTAAAAAAAAAAAAAAATTTTAAAAAATTTTCTTTTTTGTTTTTTTTTAAACCCCAAAAACCTTTTTTAAAAACCCCCCTTCAATTTTTTGGGGGAAAAAAATTTTTTTTTGGGGGTTTAAATTTCCCTTTTTTTGGGAAAATTTTTTTAAAAATTTTTTTTGAAAATGGGCCAAATTAATAAAAAAATTTTTTTCCCCCCTTTTGGAAAAATTTAAAAGGGTTTTTTTTTTGGTTTTTAAAAAACCCCCCTTTTTTTTTTTGTTTTTTTAATTTTTTAAAAAAATTTTTTTGTTTTATTTAATAACTGTTAGTTAGCATATTAACATATTAAAATCAATATAGTTTTCTGGCAGCGACAGAAAATGTAAAAGAAATCGTTTGTTTCTTGTTTTGCTAATCCACCATTATTATATATAAAAATAAGGATATTATGTTTGATTGCCTATTAGAACACTATCTACCAAAGTCCGGTATAAAAGGCCTGCACTTTATTTGAGTTATAAAATAAAAATTAAAGTAAAGTCTAGTATATCTTTCATAAAAATAAAACAAAACATAAAGTCCTTCTTACAACTTAATTCAATCAGTGAGTGCGTCGGTTGAGTTACACACCACTGAAAACTTTAGAATAAAAGTAATATTCAAAATGTGTTTGGGTATTAAGCAGTCTAAATGTTAATTCAGTTCATATATTAACTAAGAAATCACAGTATTCACCATTATTTCAGTATACATTTTAACGGGAAATCAACTATTTGAAGTACGGAATAAGTATAACGTGGGTGTTACTGACGGGTAGCGCAGCTACATGTAGGTAAACTAATGCTTACGAAAGTAAAAACATTTTTAGTACACCAAGCTTCTAATACACTATTTTATCTTGCAACAAATAAGTTCTTATAAGTATGTAGTTCGAAATAAAATTTCAAAATCAAATTATTTCAGCAAAATGATGTCATCTCCTTTGGCAACTACATAAATTGAAGTCATATGTATATTTCTGGCGTCAAATGCAAATATAAGGTTTTAAATTTCCTCAGAATAAAATAAATCAAAAGATAATATATTGGTGATAAATGAATGAATCTGATGTAAATACTTTTTCAATTTCAAATTTCGGCTTGCTTCCGTTACAGACTGGTATATAATATATTGTATAAAAACCCATTTGTTCTGTATTAACAATTTTATAGGATGACAACCAGCTTAAAATTACGTATCAAGTAATTTTGAGCTGGTTGTCATCAATCAATATTAGAATAATCAGAGTTATCTCTCCTTAAATCTGGTTAATCAAATATTCACTTGTATTAATTTTATAGAAGTATAAAATCTTTTAACACTCACTCATACAAACTGTTAAAATAAATTATATATTACTGTTACTAGAATTTTAAGTATAAATCACACTTTTACCAGTTTTATGCAGATTTCATATAGTTTATTAAATCTTACAAATAAAACTATATTATCAAGTTTATCTCTATTACTTTATGTGTTATGCATAGTTTACATAAATTTACTATTTAATCAATCACACACAACTTTCATAATACGGTCACCTATTCATTCAATTTAACACTTATATATCACTCACTCTTGGATATTAAAACTGGAAAGTTATTGTAACGAATATATTAGTATTAAACTGACCTTATATAAGAATATGATAGTCCTAAACTATTTCAATAACTAAAGATATGACAACTTCAAAGCTGAAGAAAATGGCTACCACTTCATATAAATACTTTTAACCAACTGACCAGAACAAAGAATAGTTAAACGAAAGATTTTCGCCTAAATCATACTGACCAATAGACAAGTTGTTTTTAAAAGAAAAGTCAATACGTGAACCGTAGAACTTTTATTACAATGTATTATGCTAATTTTATTTCAACTGAATTGTAAATTATATCTCAGTTTTTTCAGTACGAGATGTGTGGGTATAATATTTTCTTTTATTGTAAATCAGAACAATTATGGAATGTTGAGAGTGGTGTTGAATATAAAGTAGGAGATAATGAATATTTCTATTTCAATAGTTCATTTCTGGATGGTGTTAGCTTTCATTTCGTTTCATCATAGGCAGTAAGTATGCATTCCGTTTTACCTGGTGTGTTTTATTAATGAAATCTTTCGTTTCTTGAACTGAAGTTATGCCTCTTCAAAAATGGTTTCATATTAGATAATTTAATATATCAATGCGACTCGTGGGAGAGTTACACTTATTGATGATAAATCGTAATGAGCATTAAAGAATGTTTCTTACTAGTTGACCATTTCGCAATGACTCATTGATTATTTCAAGATTTATTTAATGAACTCTTGAAAGACTGAGGTACATGTGTCCATAAGAATTATACGTATGGGAATCTATTTCTTTTTTTTCTATGTAGATTATCAACTATATCTTTTATTACCATATATCATATAAGTGAGTTAGCGATCTGTGTAAAGTTCTTTATTGCCAAGTTTTAGATATCTTAAATGCTCCGTATGGAGATGCTCTTATTTGCAGGAAGCAAATACAGATAAGAAGAATAAATGTTCCAAAATGAACAATAATTAAGGTTACAAATATTCCTCCATAGACTATATTTCTAACTAATTTATATTCGTGAAATCTCAGGGTTCACGCAAAAGATATACTCAATAGGTAATGTTCTACCTGAATAAACTAGCAGACAACAAATTATTATAACTGTAAATAGAATATATCCAGTATATATTCTAATAACATAAAATCTTAATTAACATAAAACTAGAATATAGCTCTACCCCCCTCCCCCAGCTATATAATGACGTCCGGTCATTCCTCAAACTAATGGTGGTTAACTATATCCAGAATGGCTAAGGCTGCTTCTCACTGTGCTGAGAACAACGGTGTTCTAGCTAAAAATGAAATGTACTCAGCCTTCTTTTGCCATTCAACTGTTGGCTTTGAATGTTCAATGGTAGTAGTATGACCAACATAGGTAGTTCAATAGCTGCATCCTGTGCTGGTTCTGTTACATCTACAGCTGGTTCATCAGTAAAGGAAGGTTCACTGTCAACTGTCCTCTCTCAGCACATAGTTTACATCAAAATAATCCACTGAATCATCAAAAGACTCATCACTGGATTCACTTGAAGTAGTCCGGTGTTCAGCTATTGTCCTCTGTAGTCTTGTCCTTGGTTTTGGAACTGGTTGTGGTATAATAATTGGTGCTTCTTCTCTGATATACCCGACAGGTAGCAATAAATTCCTGTGGAGATTTCTTGTTCTTCCTTCTCCGTTCTCTTTGACGAGTGTGAAAACAGGAATATCTAAATTCGGCTGGTCAATAACTACATATGGAGTATCTTCCCATGTATCCGCTAGCTTATGCTTGCCATCAAAAGCCTTTACAAGTACATATTCTCCTTCTGTTCTGCTGCTCCTCTTACACAAAGATCGTAACTACCCTTCTGATTGGCTTGTGCAATCATTGATGCTCATCTGCAATTTGGTATGCATGAGACAATCTGTCTCGTAGATCCTTTACATACTGAGTTGTTGGTAACTTGGTATCTTTATGTAGGCCAAACGCTACGTCGATGGGTAGTATTGGGTTTCTTCCAAACATAAGAAAGTAAGGTGCTACTCCAGTGGACTCATGGCCGGTACAGTTGTACGCATGCACCATGGGTGAAACGTAAAGCTTCCAGTTGGCTTTCTGATGAGATTCCAAGGTTACTAAGAAGGGTACGGTTAAACCGTTCACACATCCCGTTCCCCATGGGATAATAGGGTGTAGTCCTCGACTTCTTCATTCCAGTCAGAGTGCATAGTTCTTTGATAATTTTACTTTCGACATTAGCTCCTGATCAGAATGGATCCTCTGTGGTATTCCATAATGCAGGATAAATTTATCAAAGAGTGCTTGTGCTGTGGTCTTTGCTGTTTGATTTCTGGTTGTTATTGCTTGAGCATATCTGGTGAAATGGTCGGTAATAACCAGTATGTTCTGGTGACTTTCTTTTGACTGCTCCAGTGTGAGAAAATCCAAACGGACTAGATGAAGTGGAAACTGGGTTTAAATGCTGACCAAAGGTTCTCTCTAAGGGCTGGTGTTTTCTCTTTATGCATCTGCCACACTGTTGTATCCAATCCTCCACATCTTTGTCCATCCCAGGCCAGTAAAATCTGTCACGAATCATCTTTAGGTATTGGAGCTGTCGCAGTAGGGTGTTGGTCCAATATCTGCAGTTGTCGGTTCTTTTCTTCGATGCCGTACTTTACAAGAGCCTTGATGGTAGTATCCATGGCTTGTGCAGTTGCCCAGTCAACTGTTTCAGCATCTGGAATATCTTCTTCCTGTGATGGTATTACAGCTGGGTTAACAGCAAGACTGTCAATGTATGCTTCTGGAAGAATAGAGTTACAGATGGTCTTTACAGATTCTATGGAGATTGGTGGAATCTTTATCATTTGGTTGTGGGAAACGACTAAGAACATCTGCATCACCATTCTTCTTTCCTGGACGGTAAACTATGTTAAAGTTCAATGCGACTAAAGCGGCCAACCATCTGTGTCCATTTGCATCAAGCTTTGCAGTTTGTAAGCACATAGGTCATGAGATTATTATTTGTTAGTACTGTGAAGTTGCTTCCATAGAGATAATCTTTGAACTTGTCGCTTACCGCCCACTTCAGTGCTAGAAACTCCAGTTTATGCGGTGGATTTCTCTTCTCCGACTTTGTAAGACCTCTACTGGCATAGCTGATTACCCTCTTAATTCCCTGTTGCTCCTGGTATAAAACTGCTCGTAGCGCTGTACCGGAGTCGTATATGTGCAGTTCATATGGTAATTTACTGTTGGCGTATCCTAGTATTGGTGCTGATATAAGCAACTCCATTTACCTCTTACATGACTCCTGTTCTTCTACCCATTGCCATGGTTTCTATTGGTGTTTCTTTAATGATTTATTGATAGTTGGATTTGACATCAAATCTGTTAATGGTTTGCTAATTTGGCTAAACTGTTTGATGAATCGTCGATAGTAGCCAACAAATCCTAGAAATCTTCTTACATCTTCTGGGTTGGTAGATTTAGGCCAACTCACTACCTTATCTGTGTTTGCTGGATCAATCCCAACGCCATCTGCTGAGACAACATGTCCGACGTACTTGACTTTCCTCTTGAAGAAGGAACATTTGTCTGGTGCTAACTTCATGTTGTGCTGATGTATCCTGTCCAAAAAAGGCGACGATTTTCCAGTTGTTCTTCGAAGGTCTTACCAAAGATGATGAAATACAGCAGATCTTTAGATGTAAATCAGATAGGCATTCTTCCATCATCCTCTAATACGTGGCAGGTGAATTGGTCAACCCAAATAGCATCCGGTTGTATTCAAGGAATCCTAAACGACCTACTGTAAGTGCAGTCCTTTCTTTGTGCTCTGCCAGGATCTCCACCTGATGATATCCACTTTTCATGTCTACGCAGGTAAAAATGTACTTCCAGCTAGTGAATGAAGCAGATCTTCTATTCTTGGCAAAACATAGCTATCTTTTATTGTCAAGTTGTTCTATTTGCGATAATCCATGCACAGTCTCAGTTTCCATTCTTCTTACGTACAAGTACCACGTTAGATGTGTATGGACTGTGTGATGGTCTGATGGTACCATTTGTCGAAGATGTGACTTGACTTCATCGTTCAAAGTTGACTGGTTGTATTGCACATAAAAGTTTTTGGTTGGATGGTAATAGTCCTTGAGGTAACATTTGCAATCTGAACATCTATCTTTCCGTTGTTCTTGTATCTATAATCCAAAAGTATAGGTTTTATATCTAAATCGTTCCAGTTCGGTTGAAGTTCAGATGAGTGTAACATTGCTGCAGTTGTACTGTATGGCATCTCTTTGTCAGTGTATCCTTCTATTTTATGGTTGAATTTGGTTTGATGGTAACAGGTTTGTTCACAGCATTTCTAACTATAGATAATGCGTAGTTATTGCGGCTAAGATCCTTTTCTCTAAGTGTAATGGATCGAAAAGTCAAGTACCAAGGTATTGTTAAGTTGCACGACTGTAGACATCTTGTCCCATGTTGATCTTTCTATGACTCCATGATTGGTTGAAGAGTGTTAGTTCCAAGAAGCAATGGTATCTGAGTGTTATAGTTGCTATCCGGTATCACTAACAGCAAGCATGGATAAGTGTTGGTCTGATGTGGGAGTGTAATTTCAATTTCTAGATATCCTTCATATGGTACTTGTTTTCATCAGCACATTCAATATCAAGTAGCTCGTTGATGTGTAGTAAAGGTATATCTGTTAGGTTGCTGTGGTAATATCTATGACTGTTAGTAGACACTGTTGATCCTGTGCCAAGTAAAGTCTTCACTGTTTTTCCAAAAGTAAAACTTCAGTTTCTTATGGCTTTCCATATAATCCTGGTGGTAAACTATTAGGACCTGATGTACATAAGTCTATCGATGGTCCTGCTCCATCCATAGACTTCTTGAAGTTTAAAGGTTTTCCGTCTTTATCCAGTTTCTCAATACATCCTAACTTTAAGTGACCTGGTTTTCCAAATCTAAATCATCTTCGTTCATCCTGGTTGGTTGATGAAGCTTGTGGTTTAGATCGGTCTTGCCATCTTTGTTGTCTGTTATATATGTTGTTATTCTGACCTCTGTAGTTAATATAGCCTCTGCCTCGTCTTCTATAATCGGTCTCCATTCTATCAAACCTTGTGGTGAGTTGTTGAATAAGTTCTTTAACTTCTTCAAATTCAAATGGATTGTTGTTAGGTTCGGATATTGCTGCAGCTTTGGCTGTTTGTGCTATATTTGATGTTTTCCTTTCTTCATGATCTTTCTCAATTGGTCTCTGTGCTATCCTCAGTTCATCAAAGTCTTTGATCGTATCGTATTTATGCCCAGATATATTTTAAGTTCTGTTTTCAGTCCTGACCATAGCATGGATTGTAACATACTGTTGGCATCCTTGTGTTGTACCATTCCTTTCTCAATTGCTTTCCCAATAATATCCTCTAAACTGCAACTCCATTTAGTTACACTTTCATCATCACCCTGTCTGGCTTTGTAGAACTGAGCAAATAGGTCTTCTTTCTTTTCTCCATCTCCATGAATGCTGTCCAACTTGTGTATGATATCTGGTAGATTAGCTTTAGGACCAAGGTGCATAACAATAGTTCCTGCTTCTCTTTTGAGTGACTTGCGTACCGCATAATTTATGTTATCTGTGTCATGTACTTTATCTTCAATGAGTCCACAAACTTCATATCTCCAAAAGGCATAAATGGCTTCACCCTTGCTGTTGGATCCTGCCAAAGTTGTTATTTTGGGTGGATCTCTCATCTTAGTATATGTGAAAGTTTCCTTTGTTTTATATGTTTCCTTCTCTTTCGATTCTTTTTCAGTGTTACTATTTCTCCACTAGTGGCTAAATATTCTTTCATCCACTCTTTCAATCCGTGAACATCATCTCTTTTGGTTTCTCTTTACTTTCTTATTGAGTAATTACAACAGTGCAAAATCCTCAGCTGATATTGACTCTTCTTTTGACAAGTCCAAGTATAACTAGTGATACTGTTAACTAAAGTACTATCTGACAAAATGTCAAGTACTATTTAACTATAGCCAATGAAAATAATAAATAAATGACAAACAGTAGTTTGTAAATAATCTGAAAAGTAAGATAGGTTATTAACAAAAGTAATGTAGGAGAAAGAAGAAAACAAATCAATCAAATAAATAAATACATATAAAATATGTCTTGTAAAATAAATTTTATTAATAAATTTATGCAAATAAATATGTACAATAAGTATGATGTATGTCTACTATCTGAAATTCAAACTAAAGTAATCAGTATTAATGAAAATGAAAATATGAATATTCTCGTTTGAATTGTTTTACATTGTCGTTTCGGGGCCTTTTATAGCTGACTATGCGGTATGGGCTTTGCTCATTGTTGCAGGCCGTACGGTGACATATAGTTGTTAATTTCTGTGTCATTTTGGTCTCTTGTGGACAGTTGTCTCATTGGCAATCATACCACATCTTCTTTTTTATATATATATAAATATAAATCAATGCAACTGAAAATGGATCACGATTAATGAATGTAATCTATACAATATGAACAAATAAATATAAACAATAAGTACAATCAAAATGTCTTACTTACTGGATACAGTATCTAAACTTGGATTTGAGTTGTAAAGCTTCTATGTTTACACTCAACTCAAAAGAAAGCCCTTATATATACTATTATCTTACCTCCTATAGATTTATAGAGATATGATTGGTTAAAGGACTACACGTGGTGACTATGTATATTTGATATAGGGTGCCCTAAAAAGACATGGTTAGTTACCATATAGGGTTAGCAACCATATGGGGTTAGTAAGTAGTAACTTCCTTTCAAAACAATAAAGATGCCACAACCCTTTATAACATAAGAACAACACGGTGTTGAGAAAAATATGATTCAATAGACGAAGAAATTGATGATGAAAGGTTGAAATAATTTCATAAAACATAATTAAAGCTAACAAGTTGTTATTGTTGGCATAACGGAGTTACTTCCTTTCAAAAAAAAAAAAAAAAAACTGAAAGGATTTAACAGACGAAGAAATTGATACATGTAATGGACGATTGAAATAAATTCATAAAAAAATTTAAAGCTAAAAGTTGTTATTGTTGGCATTTGTTTTTGTATAGACAAATGGAAAAAGGATCTACTAAGTATTGAAGTTTTGTTCACTTTGATAGGCCGCTAGTATAAATACCACATGTGAAGATAGTGTATAAATTCGTTACACGGTGTGCTAGTGACCTAATACGATATATATGGTCAGTAAATTCCATATGGGGATTCGAGCTTCGCAATCACCCCATATGGAATTTACTGACCCCATATATATCGTATTAGGTCACTAACACACCATGTAAATAATAATATGAACTATCAATAAGTATGGTAAAGTCAGTATACAAATATAAGACTAGAGTATGGCAAAATACAAATCCAATATAAATCACCTTAAAACCAATCAAGACTAAACTCAACTACAATAAACACACTAGTTATTTACCCCAACTCTGAAATTAAAAAATAACTCACTAAGTCCTGAAAGAATTAACTAACAGACACGTGCTAAAGTGGGTAATAGTGTCATGATTGAAAGATAAGGATAGTAAATATGGTTAAAGTGACAAAGTGTTACAAGGTATTCAGTCTCACTGACTACTACTGCTCTATCTAAAATTTTAATATGCATCTAATTAAGATTAAGATTTAACTAATTTAAGTCCTATTTATATGTCAATTAAAATTTGAATTATATCAATATGACACACAACAATGAATCAGAACACTAAGTATCAAAACACAAAAGTCAATATAAATGCACAGTGACAACACACAAATACAAATACTATCAATCAATACACATTGACAATACAAATATAGTAATACGCTATATCACATATAACACAAATAAAGTTCAAATATCAACTATAAGGTATGTGTGTGGGGTACTAGGTCTGCTATGTGTAAGTAAGTAAGTATGCACAAGTAAACAAGTAAATGTAACTATAAATGTAATAGCTACAATCAATCAATCATGTGTGTATCCATGTATGACTATATCAAGTGTAAGTCCAACTTGATATGTAAAGTGTTAAAAATATTTTAAATGTACACCCTAAGTGTATGTGTATATGTACAAAGTAAGTTTCAGCTGTGCAAAATCTTTCTAGATCAATATAGCTTTAAGTAATAAGTGGTCGCTAATGTAAACACACTTTGCGTATACAACTTCCGGTTCTGGTTGACCTTGACCTCACAGTAGGGTGGAAAAAATGGATGGGTCAAGTCTCAATTACAAAAAAAGAATCAAAGTACATCTACAAACACAACATATATAAAATGTATGTCTATATACTATTATAACTACTGGACAATCACTGTATGTACCAAATATATCAGTTAACCAAATCGTAAAATTTCAAATTTGTTTTCTGATTATAAGTATCTAAATGTTTCTAAGTCATGTAAGTTTACAAACGTAAAAAACAAATCAAAGTTTTATATTTAAAGTTCGCTTTTTAAAAGTTTAAATTTTATGACATATATTATATGAACACACATGTATAGACATAACATCAAACAAATACAACAGTGAACAATGACATTGATTATAGTTATCATAAACTGCAAAATATTTTCACTGAAAATCCATGTTTTGTTGATGTCCTATTTCTTGACTCCCGGATGTAAACACTAAGTTCAATATACGTATGTCGACCAGTGACGTACCACTTCTTGTGACGTATCAATACACTAATGTCTATTGCATAATAACGGAGATCCCACCACAGGTAATGGAAATCGTTGATCTTTAATAGCACTGATAAAATCTACGTTGGGCGCTGAAATGTAGTCGTGCTTCCTTGTATTAAAATAAAACACAAATACATTGATAGGTATAGGTTCTTTTATTTCATCAGAATTGATGTAAATATTCTAAATGAAAATGACCCTGAAATAATAACAAATATAATTCTTATACAATTCAATCAGTAGTAATTATCAATTACTATAAAATCAATATATCTATATGCATACAAGAAAACTGTAGATTTCCTTTGCTCTATAAAATAATAGTTTTACAAGCCGCACAAAACGATATTATACCATTTCGAATTCTGTATTAAATGAGTACATAATATATTTCTCTGTATTTTGTTGCATTGTGAAATATGCAACGACAGACTAAGTTCACAGCTAAATACATAGTTACGCTTGTAGTATCATACGAAAATTGTTAGTTAAACATAATAATAACATGCAATTGTAAGTGCAAACAAGACATTACGTTTTGCAACAGTTACACAAAGCAGACAATACATTTAAGCAAAGCAACATAAAAGAAACATGAACAATACAAACTGTATACATATAAACATACCTCACATGTAGTGCAAAGGTGTTTGTTTCACCAACTAATTGGTTTGAATCAGTTTACATTCTTTATCAATATATGTAATACCTGAAGACAAAATATTAAAATCATAGAAACCTAATTTATACTGATAGATTAGAATAATCAGAGTTATCTCTCCTTAAATCTGGTTTATCAAATATTTATTTGTAGTAATTCTATAGAAGTATGAAATCTTTTATCGCTCACTCATACAAACTGTTAAAATAGATTATATATTACTGTTACTAGAAATTTAAGTATAAATCATACTTTTACCAGTTTTATGCAGATTTCATATAGTTTATTAAATCTTATAAATAAAACTATATTATCAAGTTTATCTTCATTACTTTTTGTGTTATGAATAGCTTACACATAAATTTTCTATTTAATCAATCACACACACCTTTCATAGTACGGTCACCTATTCATTCATTTATACACTTATATATCACTCACTCTTGGATATTAAAACTGGAATGTTATTGTAATGATTATATTAGTAATAAACTGACCTTATATAAGAATATGATAGTCCTAGACTATTTCAATACTAAATATATGACAACTTCCTAAAATTAGCTGAAGAAAATGGCTACCGCTTCATATAAATACTTTTAGCCAACTGACCAGAACAAAGAATAGTTAAACAAAAGATTCCCGCCTAAATCATACTGACCAATAGAAAAGATATAATCAACAGGTAATGTTCTACCTCAATAAACTAGCAGACTACAAATTATAATAACTATAAATAGAATTTATCCAGTATATATTCTAATAGCATAAAATCTTAATTAACACAAAACCTAAAAATATAGCTATACCACACAAACACAAACATCAAATTATTATACAAACGACCAATATTACAATCACTCTTTGGTTTAATTACGTCCGGGTTCAGATCAACCTCTATCAAGAAAATAGTATTAGGAGAAACAGACGTCTAAATGAAAACTACATTTTATAAGGTATGTGCGTCCCAATCGCTTGTCTAGATAAACCTTAACAGGAGAGCTAATACAAAAGTAATTGAAGGCCAGAAATGAATGAATACATTACAATGGTAGGGCATGTTCTGCGAACTAAATTATAAATATCATGTTTTATTTGATTATTTTACTATGATAAAACCATGTGTTTATATATTGTAAACCACATGTAAATATTTTCTTATAAAACATTAAAACACCATTATCATTCATATTTGTTTTATCTTTCAATCTCTTCATCAACAGTTTAACTTATTGTTAATTCATTTCAATATTGGAGGTACTATGTTTTGTGGATAGCAGGGGTATAGATCGACCACAAATTTAAATGTTCAACGAAGTACAGAATTTCACTAGGCTTCATTAAGCCACGAAATCATATATCAATACAATTTTCATACATCCATAAAATTGGTACTTACCAAAAATATGAAAAAAAATATACAAAGAAAAAAAAAATACATATATATTTATATCACATATATTTGCAAATTTTATTTGAAACTGATTTTCGAATATCCTAAATGAGTAAAATCTTTATGTTAAACGTATAATACTACTAGATCATATAAACAATCTCTAGATTTTTCTTTAAATATTTTTTTCAGAAAAATATGGGTTGTAGTTGGTGCAAAACAAATATTACGGAAACAAACGAAAGAAAATATGTTGGCAGGTGGAATAAACAATCAAAATTCGTTTCGGAAACGGCAGGTACATTTATTTATATGTATGTCAAATTGTCGTTCAAAATATGTTAGCTTCAACAAAAGTTAAAATATTCAAATAAAGGCAACAGTAGTATACCGCCGTTCAACATTCATAAATCGATTAAGAAAAAACATATCCTGGTTACAAACTAAAACTGAGGGAAGCACATCAAATATAAGAGGAGAACTAAGACACAACAGAAACACAACATTAAAATGTAACACACACATAAACGAACTATAATATAACAATGGCAATTTTCCTGACTTAGTACAGGACATTCTAAGAAAAAAATGGTGGGTTGAACCTGATTTTGTAGCATGCCAAACCTCCCGCTTTAATGGCAATCTTAAATATAACATTAAATTGACAATATTACATAACAGGACTACAATACAAATAAATGGGAGAACATATAGGACAGAGAAACACACGAATAATAGCAAACAAAAGGTACCATGTTTAAAATTTGATACGCCAGACGCGCGTTTTGTCCACACAAGACTAACCAGTGACGCTCAGATGAAAAAGTTCGAAAGCCAAAACAAGTACAAAGTTGAAGAGCATTGTGGACCAAAAGTTCCAAAAGTTGAGCCTAATACGGCTAGGGTTTTCTGCCTTGGATAAAAACATCCTTATCATCTAGAATAATTCATACTTTTGCAAACAGTAAATTTTTATAAAATGACTTTATAATAGATAAACATGATAAAACGAAGTGGTGACTGACTCAGCCGAGTTAGCCAAAGCCATCAACGCACAAAGTGACGTCACATTTAAATTTTGTCAAAAATAGATTTTTGGAAAAAAAGTTTGTGTCAAGTTTTGGAGAAAAAATATATTTTTTTGACCCTGAGAAAAAATTTTGTTTCACCTCAGCTGCCACTATTTTTTGTAATGCTAAAATTGAAAGAAAAATAGTTTTCTACTTGTCGCCAAAAAATAGAAAGTTTGTCCGGACAAAATCCATAGCCCACCACCACCATCCCCGAAAATCAAATGGTTGCTGCCTAAATTTAGTTGACCCAAACTAAAATCTAATAAATGAACTGGGTGATCATTTATGTTTACCATAGCACATGAATACAACAGTAAAAAATAAGATTTACAAGTACAAACGATAAGACATTTGACAAAATCCGATGAGAATAACAAATATAACATCAAAACTAAATACATGAATTTTGGATAGAAAAGTACCGTGACACGTCTTATAGCAATGCGAATTCAAACTTAGCAAAACAGTAACAATCGGGAATAAGTCACGTTCGGTTATTAGACGACGTATTGACAAACCACAATCTAACACGTGGTGAAAATGTCCTTAGTTATTTGGACGAAGAAACATCATATGGATCAACCAATTCGTGATGGTATCCGTAAAATTTACGGAGTGTCATTTTAATCTGTCCTCCTCATAACTTTGATGGAGCAGTTTCTGCGTTAGGAGCACACTACTGTATATGAAGTCCGTATAGTGTGAACATGCACGAACCTCAAAGATGTGAAATTAAGTTTGGAATCTTTGGTCAATTTGAAATTTAAACATTGATAATTTTCTAAAATTTCACATATATACTGATTTTAGCCACAATAAATTTTTTATTGTTCCGACTTGAATCGTTGTAATTAATTTACATTTGTTATATCCATTTTCGTCGGCTTTTTGTTTTGTTTTTCGTTTGTTCGTTCGTTTTTATCTTTCATTGCTATCCGTGTGAGAGGGAGGAAAAGGATGTATATACAATATATTAAGCGTTTGATGATGTACAGATCTATGAAAACGAGATTATTTGTGTTGTTTTACAGCTGCGAAAACGATACTCTGGTCATGGTCTCATCATCAAGATCACTGTAACCTCAGCTTATAAAGTTTCAAGCCTTTAAATCTACATTGGTGTCATATGTTGGTCTTACCAGCTCACATGCCTTTATGTCATTGTTCGTTATTGCTTCCCCACTAACAGGGCAAAAGAAAGCTGTATTTTGTTACACAAATTCTATATTAATTTATAAAGATACCGACACACAGGCCGCTACAAAGCAATTTAATTAACCCTAAGACTAATGATTATGAACCTAAAATAAGATTCCCAAGATGCAACGACAACACTGAAAAACGAATCAGAATAATCAAACAAGATCCTTAAATTAAAACGATAATCACCATCGAGATACACAACTGCATCACAGTTATGGTAATTTCAATCCTGGTATCTATGATGAGTTTATTTACTGTAATCCACAAATATATTTTGCAATCTTTAACTTTTTTATTATCATAGGAAAGAAACGAGCAATTCCTTAGACTTTTATAGATGTAGAAAAAACAAATAAATATATTTAATGTGGTTCTACTTTATTTAATCACATTAAATATATTTGCTAAATGTAAGAAGTGTTACATATTTGTGTCCACTTAAAGTTAAGGAAGAATGATTGCGTGGTACTTTACTTGTTCATGGTAAACATGGATTCAAACTTTAAATAAAGAAAATGCAAATATAAATTACAGACTTTGTTGTTAAAAGTTAAAACATGGCTTTAAACGGTCTGTTTAATAGCTCTCCGATTGTCCTCTTTGATTTCAATCGCTTCTCCTGAGCATTAGGCATGCGGTCATACTTTTGTCTAATCGTTGAATACGCTGCCTTAATTCTGACGATACACACGACAGGAGACGGGTTACAAACGTTGAGTCATCCTCTGAATCTGAATCTTTTAATGACATATTCTCTAAATGTAATGCCTTCAAAATCCTTCTTCGTCTTTTGGGTCAATATTTTTTTCTTTCAGGGTTTTCTTGCGGTTTCTAGAAAAAGGATAAGAAACCAATACATGTACCTTATATGTTGAGTTCATAGCGTTTGTAATGCACATGATGTATAAATAATTTTAAATTCTGTTAACGCATCTTTTCATGCAGTGACCTTTGCCAACATACTGATTATCTTTATATTTAACATATTACATAATTATACCTTATTTTTATGTTAATTTTTGAATATGTGCATTGTGTCTACTTGCCTAGCCTTTGTCATTTGATACATAGTATGTTTTATCAACTGAAAAGAAAATTAAGCTAAGTAAATGATTCAGCACAAAAGAAGCTTTCAATATTTGTATCATATTACTAGCATGACTAGATAATTAAGGCTTATTACCTGTTCATCAATGTCGAGTTGTTAAGTACACCTTTTTTTATTTCCAAAAGTCTTGTGATATTATATTTGTTGAAGAACAAAATTCTTATGATATGAACAATTTATTTTAAAAAAAATGTAGTTATCTAGAGCAATTCAGAGTGTACAAATGTAATTTTTTGACATTTTCTAATATAACAACACCTCTTTCCTTGGCCGTTTAAACTGCTTTAATTTCCATCTTCAACATGTTAAACTTTAAATTGCTCTATCTTTTGAATATTCGAAAGTATTTTAGAGGGTTTTCATTTTGAAACAATCTCTTTTAGCACACTTTTCCATTTCAAAATCCAGATTTATTTCAGAGATACAAACAGAAGATGGGCCATACGAAGGTAAGTGATTTATACTTAAATATTAAGTGATTATTATTGATTGATTGGTGTTTAATGCCACTTTCAATACTATAGTGATATTTTCTTGCGAGCAGTTTTATTGGTGGTGGAAGCCAGAGTGACCTTCGACAGGAACATTGACAAATCCTAGTCAATTAAGATTGGAGTCTAGTGTACCTCCCTAGTGCTTGATTCGAACTCACAACCTCATTGTTGACTGGCTAGTAATACAGTAGATCGACTACTTAGAACACTCGGACACCGAGGCCCTAAATAAGTGATTATTATTTTTATAACTTTTTATAGATATTAATACGACACTCTTTTTATTTAAGTAATAAACAGACATACTTTGGAATCATCAGGTAAGTGATTTTGACCTATTTTGTTTTGTCTAAAAGAACCATCATTACTGGAGATACCTATGCATATAAAACGAATGCGGTATGATTGCCAATGAGACACTTTTCCACACGGGACCAAATGACATAGAAACTAACAACTATAGGTCACCGTACGGCCTTCAACAACGAGCAAAGCCCATATCGCATAGTCAGCTACATACGTTATTTCTTAAATGTTCATTAAGAAATAACGTATGTTCTACTGCATTGGTTGTGATAGTTGGTCTTACCAGATCACATGCCTTGATGTCATTGTTCGTTATTGCCCCCCACACACACTAACATGTCAAATAAAAGCTGTATTTTGTTACACAAATTCTATATTAATTTATATAAATACCGACATACAGGCCGCTACAAAGCAATTTAATTAACCAGAAGACTAATAATTATGAACCTAAAATAATTCTTCTAAGATGCGACGATAACAAAAAGTTCTTATGATATGAACAATTTATTAAAAAATGTAGTTATCTAGGGCAATTCAGAGTGTACAAAGGTTATTTTCTGAAATTTTCTAATGTAACAACGCCTCCTTACTTGGCCGTATACACTGCTTTAATTTCCATCTTAAACATGTTAAAATTTAAATTGCTTTATCTTTTGAATACTCCAAAGTATTTTAGAGAGTTTTCATTTTGAAACAATCTGTTTTAGCACACTTTTCCGTTTCATAAATCCAGATTTATTTCAGAGATACAAACAGAAGATGGGCCATATGAAGGTAAGTGATTTATACTTAAATATTAAGTGATTATTATTGATTGATTGGTGTTTAAAGCCACTTTCAATACTATAGTGATATTTTCTTGCGAGCAGTTTTTATTGGTGGTGGAAGCCAGAGTGACCTTCGACAGGAACACTGACAATCCTAGTCAATTAAGATAGAAGTCTAGTGTACCTGCCTCGTGCTTGATTCGAACTCACAACCTCATTGTTGACTGGCTAGTAATACAGTAGATCGACTACTTAGACAACTAGGACACCGAGGCCCTAAATAAGTGATTATTATTTTTTATAACTATTTTATAGATATTAATGCGACACTCTTCTTTATTTCAGTAATAGGCAGACATGCTTTGGAATCATCATGTAAGTGATTTTGACCTCTTTTATTTTGTCCAAATTCAACCATCATTATTGGAGATTACTATGCATATAAACAAAAATGCGGTATGATTACCAATGAGACATCTCTCCACAAGAGACCAAATGACATAGAAATTAACAACTATAGGTCACCGTACGGCCTTCAACAACGAGCAAAGCCAATATTGCATAGTCAGCTTCATACGTTATTTCTTAAATGTTCATTTAAGAAATAACGTATGTTCTACTGCATTGTTCTACTGCATTGGTTGTGATACAATATTGGTTGTGATACAATATTTCTTCGCTTGAAATTATGTTTAATTTTCAAATTTAAAAGCACGATGGAAATTGCAGATGTTTGATTTCAATGACCTACTAGAAATTACATTTTGGCTGTAAGGCATCATCAATTATAATCTAATGGTACGCACATGAATATCTTTGAAATGCTAAGGTTTTAGCAATTTGATTATCCTGAAGACTAAGGATTTTGAACCTAAAATAAGTCTTCCTAGAAGCGACGACAACACTGAAAAACGAACCAGAATAAACAAATAAGATCCCTAGATTACAACGATAATCACCATCGAGATGCACAACTGCATCACAGTTAGTTTATGGTAAACATGGATTCAAACTTTAAATAAAGAAAATGCCAGTAGAAATTACAGACGATTTTTTGTTAAAAGTTTAAACATGGCTTTAAACGGTCTGTTTAATAGCTCTTCGATTGTCCTCTTTGATTTCAATCGCTTCTCCTGAGCATTAGGCATGCGGTCATACCTTTGTCTAATCGTTGAATACGCTTCCTTAATTCTGACGATACACACGACAGGAGACGGGTTACAAACGTTGAGTCATCCTCTGAATCTGAATCTTTTAATGACATATTCTCTAAATGATATGCCTTCAAAATCCTTCTTCGTCTTTTGGGTCAATATTTTTTCTTTCAGGGTTTTCTTGCGGTTTCTAGAAAAAGGATAAGAAACCAATACATGTACCTTATATGTTGAGTTCATAGCGTTTGTAATGCACATGATGTATAAATAATTTTAAATTCTGTTAACGCATCTTTTCATGCAGTGACCTTTGCCAACATACTGATTATCTTTATATTTGACATATTACATAATTATACCTTATTTTTATGTTAATTTTTGAATATGTGCATTGTGTCTACTTGCCTAGCCTTTGTCATTTGATACATAGTATGTTTTATCAACTGAAAAGAAAATTAAGCTAAGTAAATGATTCAGCACAAAAGAAGCTTTCAATATTTGTATCATATTACTAGCATGACTAGAGAATTAAGGATTATTACCTGTTCATCAATGTCGAGTTGTTAAGTACACCTTTTTCAATTTCCAAAAGTCTTGTGATATTATTTTTTGAAGAACAAAAATTTTTATGTTATGAACAATTTATTTTTAGATATATACAGCGATGCTTTGGAATCATCAGGTAAGTGATTTTGACCTATTTTGTTTTGTCTAAAAGAACCATCATTACTGGAGATACCTATGCATATAAAAAGAATGCGGTATGATTGCCAATGAGACACCTCTCCACAAGAGACCAAATGACATAGAAACTAACAATTATAGGTCACCGTACGGCCTTCAACAACGAGCAAAGCCCATATCGCATAGTCAACTACATACGTTATTTCTTAAATGTTCATTTAAGAAATAACGTATGTTCTACTGCATTGGTTGTGATAGTTGGTCTTACCAGATCACATGCCTTTATGTCATTGTTCATTATTGCCACACCGCCCCCCACCCCCGCCCCCTCCCCCACTAACATGTCAAATAAAAGCTGTATTTTATAAAGATACCGACACACAGGCCGCTACAAAGCAATTTAATTAACCATAAGACTAATGATTATGAACCTAAAATAAGATTCCCAAGATGCAACGACAACACTGAAAAACGAATCAGAATAATCAAACAAGATCCTTAAATTACAACGATAATCACCATCGAGATGCACAACTGCATCAAAGTTATGGGAATTTCAATCCTGGTATCTATGACGAGTTTATTTACTGTAATCCACAAATATATTTTGCAATCTTTAACTTTTTTATTATCATAGGAAAGAAACGAGCAGTTCCTTAGACTTTTATAGATGTAGAAAAAAAATAAATATATTTAATGTGGTTCTACTTTATTTAATCACATTAAATATATTTGCTAAATGTAAGAAATGTTACATATTTGTGTCCACTTAAAGTTAAGGAAGAATGATTGCGTGGTACTTTACTTGTTCATGGTAAACATGGATTCAAACTTTAAACAAAGAAAATGCAAATATAAATTGCAGACTTTGTTGTTAAAAGTTAAAACATGGCTTTAAACGGTCTGTTTAATAGCTCTCCGATTGTCCTCTTTGATTTCAATCGCTTCTCCTGAGCATTAGGCATGCGGTCATACTTTTGTCTAATCGTTGAATACGCTGCCTTAATTCTGACGATACACACGACAGGAGACGGGTTACAAAAGTTGAGTCATCCTCTGAATCTGAATCTTTAATGACATATTCTCTAAATGTAATGCCTTCAAAATCCTTCTTCGTCTTTTGGGTCAATATTTTTTTCTTTCAGGGTTTTCTTGCGGTTTCTAGAAAAAGGATAAAAACCAATACATGTACCTTATATGTTGAGTTCATAGCGTTTGTAATGCACATGATGTATAAATAATTTGAAATTCTGTTAACGCATCTTTTCATGCAGTGACCTTTGCCAACATACTGATTATCTTTATATTTGACATATTACATAATTATACCTTATTTTATGTTAATTTTTGAATATGTGCATTGTGTCTACTTGCCTAGCCTTTGTCATTTGATACATAGTATGTTTTATCAACTGAAAAGAAAATTAAGCTAAGTAAATGACTCAGCACAAAAGAAGCTTTCAATATTTGTATCATATTACTAGCATGACTAGAGAATTAAGGCTTATTACCTGTTCATCAATGTCGAGTTGTTAAGTACACCTTTTTTAATTTCCAAAAGTCTTGTGATATTATTTTTTGAAGAACAAAAATTCTTATGATATGAACAATTTATTTTAAGTAATATACAGAGATGCTTTGGAATCATCAGGTAAGTGATTTTGACCTATTTTGTTTTGTCTAAAAGAACCATCATTACTGGAGATACCTATGCATATAAAAAGAATGCGGTATGATTGCCAATGAGACACCTCTCCACAAGAGAACAAATGACATAGAAACTAACAACTATAGGTCACCGTACGGCCTTCAACAACGAGCAAAGCCCATATCGCATAGTCAGCTACATACGTTATTTCTTAAATGTTCATTTAAGAAATAACGTATGTTCTACTGCATTGGTTGTGATAGTTGGTCTTACCAGATCACATGCCTTTATGTCATTGTTCGTTATTGCCACCCCCCCGCCCCCTCATCCCACTAACATGTCAAAAAGCTGTATTTTATAAAGATACCGACACACAGGCCGCTACAAAGCAATTTAATTAACCATAAGACTAATGATTATGAACCTAAAATAAGATTCCCAAGATGCAACGACAACACTGAAAACGAATCATAATAATCAAACAAGATCCTTAAATTACAACGATAATCACCATCGAGATGCACAACTGCATCAAAATTATGGCAATTTCAATCCTGGTATCTATGATGAGTTTATTTACTGTAATCCACAAATATATTTTGCAATCTTTAACTTTTTATTATCATAGGAAAGAAACGAGCAGTTCCTTAGACTTTTATAGATGTAGAAAAAAATAAATATATTTAATGTGGTTCTACTTTATTTAATCACATTAAATATATTTGCTAAATGTAAGAAGTGTTACATATTTGTGTCCACTTTAAGTTAAGGAAGAATGATTGCCTGGTACTTTACTTGTTCGTGGTAAACATGGATTCAAACTTTAAATAAAGAAAATGCAAATATAAATTACAGACTTTGTTGTTAAAAGTTAAAACATGGCTTTAAACGGTCTGTTTAATAGCTCTCGATTGTCCTCTTTGATTTCAATCGCTTCTCCTGAGCATTAGGCATGCGGTCATACTTTGTGTCTAATCGTTGAATACGCTGCCTTAATTCTGAAGATACACACGACAGGAGACGGGTTACAAACGTTGAGTCATCCTCTGAATCTGAATCTTTTAATGACATATTCTCTAAATGTAATGCCTTCAAAATCCTTCTTCGTCTTTTGGGTCAATATTTTTTTTCTTTCAGGGTTTTCTTGCGGTTTCTAGAAAAAGGATAAAAACCAATACATGTACCTTATATGTTGAGTTCATAGCGTTTGTAATGCACATGATGTATAAATAATTTGAAATTCTGTTAACGCATCTTTTCATGCAGTGACCTTTGCCAACATACTGATTATCTTTATATTTAACATATTACATAATTATACC